>CM029565.1:2887610-2966298 GCA_017309665.1 Coelopa frigida | reverse complement strand
AAGAAAATATTTCGTCCTTTTACTTCCATTAGTTTGAACTCAATATGGTTTTAATGACTTCTTGCGACTAATATCCAAAACGCCAGCCAATTATTTCTTAAATATGATAATTACATTCATTTCTCTCCTACACAAATATGTATTTGGACACAGTCTGTCTCTGTCACAGTTGAACACAAACACACTTAAACTTTGTGTGTAGATTATTAAAAGCACTTGGTAAGCTTACAATTGAATTTAATTGGCAATCTATCCCTCCCCATTTCTGTTTAGTATTCTGGAGAGTCAGGCGTTCATTTATATGCATGACGAACATTCTTCCACATAGAACATTGATTGAATGCATGTGGAATTATAATGAGAATTCGTACAATTCGGACATTTCACTCCAGCATAATAATAGCTTGAGATAAACCCTGTATTCAATTCAATACATAGTTTGCCACATGTTTTCCTAATCGTTGTACTAATTTCAGGTTGTATTGTACTTCTAACCATTTTATTACATATTTGATTTGTTATTAATCCTGATTATTCACTCGAGTATACTACTTCGATTAGAAGGTATCGTTTTCGCCCACCCTTTGTCATTAAAGAACAATGATTGCTGAACTATATATAAAACGAATTCTACGCATTTAGTTTAACCATAATTGTTAGGGATGTACTACTAATCGTTCTTTATACGTCGAAACTTTAAATGAGAAATTGGAAACCCCCACACATTTCCATGTATTTAAAATTATATAAATATAAATTTTTGTTCATATGGTTGTAAAAAATAAAAAAATATTATAATAATCTCTAGTTAAGAAAATCCCACTTTTTATTTACAAAGATATTAGATTTCCTCGAATCAAGGGATAGTTGTGGTGTAATAAAAAAACCCAGAACTTTTCTCACGTATAATGATAAAATGTTGTGAAACTATTTCTCTCTACGAACTTTACCATAACAATGAACATCATCACCACACTTCATTATCATATCATTGCCTTGCCACTTTATCCTCTTCCTTCTTCAGTTATGCATTCCTAACCATAATACGGAATGGCAAGTACTCTAATCATGCACACACACACAAACAACAGCTTATACGACTCATCCTTTGGTTTACTTCCCCTCTTTTCCGTTCGTGTTTAAAAATATCCTCCGTCGAGCAGCCTGTGTTGCCACGAGCTCAACTTGGCTTTGCCTGGCCTGGTTTACTGCTGCATGCATAAAATATTGACTTGGTCAAGGCTCTAATGCTTGGTACACCGTAATGCATCGGCCTCTTATTATAATAGACAGTAGAGAACTTGATTTTGACATGATTTCGGCCGATAATTTAAAGAGAATGCAAAACCTTCTCATTTCATAAGCCGAGTACTCTATATTGTTTCAATATAATTCATTGTCTTATACAATAACTTGGTGAATGCTTCTCAAATTCCATGAAACCAACCTTTAGGCCTTTAGAATATATTTTCCACCCACTTACAGCATCGATATCATCACCACCGCAGCCGCAAACTGGGTCAAAGTATCGGTTACTAGCACAGCTTGGTTAACAACTTCGTTGCTGGCAACTTGAAACAAGAGACTCCGCTCTCGCTTCAGTTCAGAGCCATCGTTGCATGACTTCAGTATCGCAATTCGTCTACTATGTGTGTCGAGCTCTTTGAACTTTTAAAGTGTTCACTAAGTCGACGGTGCCATGGTAGTCTATGTGTGTTAATTTCTCCTACTGATTACAGCTTCCACTGATTGATTGTCATTCCCTTTGAGCTACAAATGTCAGCTTCTTTATACTAGCGTTACGGTTGATGTCTGTGGTTAACTTTTACGACAAGTAGGTAATGTTACCGCTGGTAAACAGATAGAGATGCATGAAGGTTACTCCCATCCTCTGTTCTAATGCGATGGTTGTCATTTGTTACTCTTGCTGTGTATTTAAGCGTGTATTTGCAAATGTACTATGATGGCACGTTCTCGTTTATTTTCGCCATAAAATTTGACCGAGCAACGCCTCGCCATAGCACATAATTTACGTAGATAAAATATTCCACGAACAAGTGTGAAGAAAAAAATTGTGGGAGCAGAAAATCAATATCCGAAAATATCGTACAGCGATCGGGGAGGCAGTAGTCGAAGCAGTAAAAAGAAATTATAAATTGTGTTATTTTTTCATGGGAAGAGGAACAGATAAAGGTTTTTTTTAGTCATCTAATTTATATCCCCAGATATATTTTTGGAATAATTTTGATTGTTTAGATTTTCAGTTCAAAGAATGTATATGAACTTGTTCTAAATTCCCAGAGTATTGGTAGAAGATTATCATAGTCCAATCGATTTAATATTTTCCTTGTGCCAATTACAGAAAATGAATATTTAGTTGTGAATATTTTTACCTAATCAACCTGTCTACGCTTTCACTGGCCACCTATCAATTTGACCAACCCAAATATTGAGCTCTTTGCTCGTTTTGTCGTTTTCATTTCATTTAATGTGGCCATCCATTCCAACCAAAGCTTTTGTTGCTCGATTTCTTTCACCTTCGTTGCTTGTGCACCTTCCACACCGACACCATGAGTCGTCGCCTGTGCCATCCCCTTACCATTATTTCATTCATTACATTCCTTTTTTCAATGACTAAAGGCCGTTCAAGAACCTGTTCGCGCTATAGATGAAGACATTGAACGTCCTTGACAAGTCGACCTTCCCTCACCCTCCGTCGGCGGTAGGAAACGAAGTGGAAACGAAGCGCTGTGTCCGCCTCGTTGCTCTTTCACGGATCGGGATGGCCGGGATGGGAGAGGGTGAGACATTTTTTCAAAAGATATTCCCCTCCTCTACTTAACCTCCCTTTCGGCGGCTTCCAATAAAATTGCGAAAAATAAAAAATCTTGAAAGAAATCAAGTACGCGTTCGCTTTGGAAACGACTACGGAGAATGGAAATCGTTGTGTAGGAGGAAATAATGTGCAGGAAAATATAAAACTGAACAAGAAGGAAAAAACGCGAAACGAGAACATCGTTTTTTGTTTCCTTGAAGGGCGGTGGGAGGTTTCAGAAGCAGAAGGAAACAAACAAAAACTTAAACGAAAGCGCGAGAGAAAGAGAATTCCGCGAAATTAATTCCTGTGTAAGCCAAAAGACTTTATTATATCCGCTGTAAAGACCCAAGAGGAACAACAACAGCTCGAGCCACACAACCACAAGAACGTCGTTCACAAATTAACATTGATTTTCCCATACGAATCTTACGTATGTTCTTATAGTAGTGCAATTAAATTAAATTTGGTGCTAAGCCTAATGAAAAGACTTTCATCTCAGACTGTTTCCTCTAATCTCATTTACATAGGACATTTCTGAAACATATTTCTTGGAAACTATTAACGGTTAGTCGTTTGATAAAGGCCATATTTTCACGACATATTTTTATATTAGAAGTTAATACAGAAATGGAACATTTATTTATGCGTTATCAAATTGTCTGCATTCACTTGAAGATAACGATTATACCACATTGCGAACTGAGGACGCACTCACGATCAATCGATGGACGATCGATCGATCAAAATGTCGCCTCATTAATTGCGCACTCGAATGTCTCAGAGGGGTAATTGAAGAACCACGCGAAATAAAACAAAAACCAACATATGAGAAAAAAGTGTAAATAAATTACTGCTTTTGTTTCTTTTGTGTCAACGTCGAAATAATAACAATAACAAAGCAAACAAAGTGAATGAAATTATAAAAATTTTCTGGCGGCAATAAATCATAAATTATGTTAATGCATTACTCATTGTGGGTTCTGAGTTCATTTACTCATTTGATTAGCCAACAATCGATTCTCGAAATCGATGTTTTCTTTCCGGATACTTGTTATTATCTGTCTTCTTAATGTATGTATTCTCTTTCTGTTTCTTTTATGAAGGTTTTCCAAACGCTATGAGCTTCCGCTACTTGTCCAGAGTGTTGTGATGAATATAACCATGTTCCTAATGATTCATCTTTGCGTGAAGGTGAAGCGCATGAATGCGAACGGACGCGAGCGAACATTTTCAGGTTGGTATCCATCTAACTATCAGTATCTATCGATAGAGATATCACTCGTTTCCAATGGAACTAATTATCCCTTCTATTCGAATTCTAGGTGAAGATCTCCGTTTGCCGAAAGTTATCGCCGACACAGACACCGTGGGGTCGGTCTCCACCGACGTCGACGTTCTGAAACGAGCACGTTCCAGACATTATCTAAGCGGTAAGTGCTAATAGTATTGGAAATTTACCCAATGGTCATGTCACGAACATTTCGTTGCAATAACAACAATCAAGATTGGCATAAATAACAGTATTTTCGGTAGCATTTGAGAAAATCTAACTTACTCTCCCAAATGTTTCACTCCAACGAGTCACGTACAGAATTTTTGGGAAAGTTTTTGGGTGTTTTAAGGACGAAACTGGAACGTGGAAAAGTAATTTCCCATGCCCTATACATATGTTATACAAGGTTGACATTGACGTTTCGAATCCAGTTCACTGCTTTAGCTCTGTGATTATTTTTGTCAACCTGAGCAATGACAATGAAATGTTTTAATTAAAGTATGTCGCTGGGCTATTAGACTGATAAAGCTTAATGGCATACATTTAGGCCGTTATTAGGCCCTTATTTCCCCATTCACCCACATACTCAACAATGGACACAATCTAAACCATGACGTCACCTAAGAGTGAATTAGTTCGTGAGTGGTTTCAAGGTTCTCCCTTCGACTATTGATTTTATTTGGAATAGTCGAGTCAATGATTTCAAAACACGAAGTACCAATTCTCAATAGAATTTATGGCTCGTGAGAACCACAGAGTTATCTTTAAAATAGTTTCAGAAGACATCTTCTAGAGAAATGGGTAATGGTCAGAGATTAGTCTTTGTATGTTGGAGGCTCTTTGGTTAATTAAATAAATATTTCGTAAGCTTTCTTGTTGACAATATCAGATATCTGCTTACTAAAAGAAAGTATTTTACTTATCTTATTTTTTAAATTGGATTTTAACATTCAAATCTACAATTCCATTACATTTGAAATGTCGTTAATGTTCCCAATAAATCTTATCCATAGTGGAATCATATTTTTCCAATTGATGATTTGTCGTAACAAGTGGTTCCGATATCAATTCTGCATCAAATATATCCATTAATTCATATCAGCAAATGTCATGCAAGGATACTTTCTACTCTTTGCCTGACATTTTCCCTTGGAGAACGACATAAATCCTAGAATACGACGGGGGAAGTTGATTGAAAGACGTGAAAAGGGAACTGCATAATACATGGAAAACCAAAGTCTACCAGTAGTAGGAAATATAACAGACATTAACTCACATTTCAATTGACGTTAATGTCGCCTTTCAATCTATCTCTTGCACTCTCTCTCGCCGCTCTATCATCCTCCTCATTTTGAACTACCGCCTGCATAGAGAAAGATTAAATGTTATAAATGATTCTTTCGCTTCCACTAAACCCTCATGAATAGAGTTCATTATCGTCGTATTCAACACTCTCTAGGACGAGAACGACTCGAACAACGAAACAAACCCCGTCTTCGGGAACTCAGCGCGAACGAGTGTGCAATGAGAGATTAATGTTGGTTCTAAGGCGATAATGATGCGACGATGAGCCACCATGTATTCCATTTTAATTATCTTTACGGCTGATTGGGGTTTCGTAGGATAACTAGCTATTTCTACTTTTATGTTAGTTTTTATCCTATAATCCGTATAAAAACCACGTTTATATTCTATGATCCATATAAATTATTATCTCTTTTGCAGATCTCGATATGAAGTATTTCTGGAATTGGACAGACTTCCAATCCTATTTAGATTTCATGCTCGTTGTTTGGGCAGTTGGAGCAGCCATCACATATCTAATGCTACCAGTTGATTGGTTCATGGAGACCATGGGCTTTTTCGCAGTCTTCACCGAGGCAATGTTGGGTTCGTTGAAGAACTACATTTTATTATAACTATATACTTATAAAGAGTTCATTTTGTATTCTTAGGAGCACCGCAGTTCTTACGCAACTTCAAGAATAAATCAACATATGGAATGAGCATTCACATGGTCATCATGTGGACTCTTGGTGATATGTTTAAGACTGGTTACTTTGTTGTAAGAAATGCTCCATCGCAATTCTGGATATGTGGAACTTTGCAGGTGGGTCACATTGATAAGATTAAAATTATTTTTAACACAAATTATATTTTCCTTTCTTTTATTTGCATTCCAGGTCAGCTTGGACATTGCCATTCTGATGCAAGTTTGGATCTATCGCAAGAACTCTGGACCGCGCAATGTGCATCGCGGAGATTAGCAGTTTGCCCCCGATGAACAACAACAGCAAATACAACAACAACAACAACAACATCATCAAGCACAACAAAATACCGACAACAATCAATCTCTACCAAACACCACCAGCAGCGGTGACGATCATCTGCTCACAGCCGACGCCGACGATCTTCACTTCAAGCACGTGAACAACTATCACGACAATCGGGCCTTCCAGTATCACAACAACAGCATTCTAGCCAACGGCGGAAGTCACGTCCCCGGCGACGGCGACGATCTGAACGTCGTAATCATACAGCACGGCAACAATAAGCTGGCATCGGGTCTGCCCAGGAGCATCAGTGGTGTTGGTGCAGATGCTATTTCCATCGGCGACGCAAAAGCCACCGGTGTGAGCGTGCGTCATCCGTGTCGACGTCATCAGCTGCGGTCGATGGCCAAGGCACAACGACACAATGCCACCCAGACGCCGGAATCCGCGCTCCAGTCGCTCTGCTGGCATCACCGCAACCATGGGATACACGGGTGCGCGGCCACGCCTCCGCTGTGCTGCTGCCGCCTCACCAACGTCGTGAGCACCACGCACACGGACTGCTTCCAGCGGCGCAACAGTCGTGACGCGTGCGTCGGCGACGTCACGTGTCACTGCCACGTCACGCACCACTGTCACCACTACTCGCCCGGCGGCGGCGGAGGAGGTGCCGACGACAGTCGCAGCCAGCTCGACCAATGCCGGCCATCGCACAAGCAGCAGAGGCGGCGCAATCACTGCGGCCGACGCAGACACCACAAGCACCAGCACCAGCACCGACATCTTCCAGCCTCCACTACGAAGTCTTCCCTTTCGAGCGACGAGAAGCTGAACGACGTCGACGACGAGCATCAGGAACGACACCGGCGGCCGCACCACCGTTCGCCTCGGCAACGAGGCCTCCAGACCCAGGAGATCGCCATCGAGATCGACGCAGCGACGACGCAGACCGACGACAACAGCTGCTGCAACTCGAGCACAGGCACCTCGAACTTCTCCTACAAAATGGCCAAGGACCATGGCCAGGAGCCGATCATCTTGGCGCCCATGCATGACAAGAGCTCGCACCGCGGCCATCGACGACGCGGGTCGCTCAACTCGAACACCACGCTCGAGACGTCGGAGCTCACGGCCGACGAGAGCGACAAGAACGACGAGGAGAACCTGTGTCACCGCCGGAGTTTCCGCCGTCACCGACCCGAGGGCGAGCGCCGTTCGCCCATTGGCGAGACACCCGTCGAGGACTCGTCGACGCCTCCTGCCATTTGCTGTGATGACCCGAAGTGCTGCCGAGTCGTGGATGCGCTGCGGCCGTCGCCCGTGGAGGCGGAGGGGCTGCGCAACGAGTGCGTGAAGATCAAGCGAAAGCGCTTCATCTCGCAGCAGTACTGCAGCAGTTGCTCCAAGTGCTCCAGCTGCAGCTGCCACATCCGAACCACCAGCTGCAGCAGCATCGACGACTACGAGGACGACCTGAACGAGTCGGACGGCGGGCACGAGATCACCGTCGCCGCCGACTGCCACCGCTGCAACCTGCAGCGCCAGTCGACCAACTCCACGGTGGAGGACGACGGCGAAGAGGGCGGCATCGGCGACGCCAGCGCAGTTACCGCTCTATCGCAGCCGCAACCGCTGCAGGAGACCACGGACACCGAGTCGCACGCCAGCCGCGACAGCTTCTGCTCCTGCAACTCGACGAGCTGTTGTTACTGCAGTTGCAGCTGCGACGAATGCGACGCTAGTCATGAGCCACTGAAGAAGCCGGAGGGACCCTCGGTAGTGGAAGACGAGCTGCACTCGAACACGCTGACGCCCATCACCAATCCGTCGTCGGTTGTCTCGACCCCGGTGGGCGAGGAGGACGCCACGCTGCGCAGCTTCAGCACGGGCCACGGCGAAGACTCGTTCAGCCAGTCGGCGGAGTTCTTCTCGCTGTCCTCCAACCAGCAGTCGCTGCAGCAGCAGCTCGCCGGCAGCACGCCAACCGCCTCGCCGGTCGCTCTGCAGCCGCCTCCGCTGACAGCGGCGGCAGCAGCAGCACCTCGCAAGCAATGCAAACACTACAGCAAGCACCATCGCCACAAACACGATTCGCCGGTGGACAACTACTTATGACGAAGTGTCTCGCTGGTCGCGTGGCCAGCGATCGACGTGAACTCGCTGCTGCAGCAGACGATCCGCAAGTCGACCATTATGCACGAGACGCTGTCGGTGGCGCAGTCGCAGCAGCAGCACAAACAACTTCGCCCAGGCGGCAGCAACGACAGCTCCACCGCCACGCTCACGCCCTCCATCACGACCATCGCCAAGTTCCCACCGCCCACTCGCCACGCGTCCGGCAGCAATGGTTCGCGCACGGATTCTCTGAACTCATCGCCGCACCAGTTGTCGTCGCTGACGTCCCTGTCGGCCATCAACATCGGCGTCCCGACGGCCGTGGCCATAACGTCCATCTGCGGCACCAACGGCGCAGTAGACACCTCCGTCATGACGGCCCCGCCGCCCGCCTTGTTGGCCACCGCGTCGGCGCCCAATAGCGGCCGCGTGAAACGGACGTCGAAGTTCTCGCCGGTGTCCGCAGACAGCTTCAGCTGTGATCCATTGCTATTTGCCCAGGAGCGCCGCTCCACGGAAATCATTTTATAGCAAACACGCCGTCGTCGCAATGTGGGCTGCATCGTGTAGGTGTGGCAGGAGCATCACTATTGGATTGTTTGTTTGTTCGCCGAGTATTTCAGTTGCTTTTAGATGAAACTTCCAAGGAGTACTAGCTTCTAGCATCAAATTAGCTTTATTAGTTTAGTTGTTGTAGAGAGCTTCAAACGATAGTTCCAGCAAAGAAGCCAGGTCCAAGGATTGGAACCAAAACTAAATTTTCATTGGAATCATTTTGTAGAGGATATTCTTGGCTATACTTCTCGCAGCCACCCGACTGCCTGACCCAGGATTCGATCGTTATCAGCGCGTTCAAAATTTTCACTTGATAACCTGCTAATATTTTTGTATAGATTGCGTTGAATTTTAGTCTACATGAGTTGTTTTTGTTAAAGTGTGGAAGATGAGACCTCAAAATTGAACTCCTCTCTATTTCTGTTGTTTCTCGGGGGTTCCAAATACATGTCGAAAAAATCGTTATTGGAATTATGTACATTGCTAAACGAACTGATGCAAGTTATTTGTAATGATATACCTTTCTAATGTTTAATCTAAATCAAATTTAATACAGTTTAGTTTAATTCTTTTTCTATAACTATATACAAGTGTAAACAAATTATATGTGTGTGAAAAAAACATCGGCACTGATTCGATTAGTGAAATTTTAAAATTGTGTACATTTTATCAAGCAACATCAGCAAATATTGCTATATAGTGTACATATATACATGCTATATATGCTATTAGTACATAGTTTATGTAACGTAATTGTTTGTTCAAATCTAGTGAAAGAAATAATGCAATTTTGTAATGAATGTACGATATGGTAGAATCTATATTTAAATCAAATTCATACTTAATTATTTAACGAATTTTTTGTTGATATTCCGACATATCTGATCCAAATTACAATGTGACTAGAAAATGAATTTAAATTGAACAACAAATTTTTATAATATTAAGTTAACTCCCTTATTGTTAAGTTAATCTCCTACGATACTTTAACAAATTTATTTATTTAGAGTAGTTAAAATTTAAACACGAAAAACCAACAAAACCAATTCGAAAATCTCTAAAATAGATATTAATTAAGTTTTTCCCTTTTCAATTCTCTTCTACGGAAATGTATATTAAGAAATTCTCTTTAGTTGATGAATTTGTCAATTGTAAATTCAAGATCCCATTTATTTTTTAATAAAATTATGATATATTGTCAAACACACATCGCACTTCTTTTTATTTCCTCTGTTTTTATTAGATTTAAGAGAAAGTCCTTATTTAAGTGCCTTTGTTCTATAAATTTCTTTCATGTGATACTGGACCATTGATTGATTTACTTAATATTTCAATTAATTCGAGGTTTATAAATTTATCAATTTTGTGTTCCTGGAATGAAAACATATACATGTAGAATGTAAATAATATGACAGTGAATCAAATAATTAAAAGTAACTTTTCTCTATAAACAGTTTCAATTCTTCCACGCAAAGATGAGATTCCGTTTGAAACACACACAATTGTAATTAGGAATTCTAGATCGTGAGCTATATAAAGTATTATTAAACTAATGTTAAAACAAAAAGCGATCACGAACAACCGGTGAAACAGTTTTGATCGAATTTAATTATGAATCGTTTATATTTGAAGTTGAATCAATTACTCAGAAAAATTGTATAAAATGAAAATCTATCGCCATCCTTGTAAAATGATCTCAAAAAACAACAATGTGACGAATAGAGCGCATTTTTACACATTTGGATGAATTATGGACGAATTTCACGTTTTAAAATCATATCTGAACTCGTGGAACGAACCAGACCAATCAATTTATAATACTTTATACTACTCTATTCGTACATGTACCCGATCTCCCTACATATGAATATTCGAATTCTGTAAAAACTTGATCTACTCTATGTATTAAAATAGGTCCATACTAAAGTAATAATTGAAAAAGAAATTACATTCTGCAATTACAACAATTCCGTTGGGAACTTACACCCCAACATTACAACAATTACTTATCTCCGTTGGAGAAAAAAATATACATACAATTGCAAAGTTATAAAATATATTTCATGATATAGATATGGAGACATGAAATTTATACCCGTTACTAGATGAAACATTCAGAAAGAAATTAAGAGCAATAATAATATTGGTAGAGCGAAAGTGATTGATGTTGAAACAAAAATAGACATGTAAGAAAGTCTTTTAAAGTTTATTCAGTAATCAAAGTATTTACCATACGATAATACAATAGTAGTGAAAATAAAAGTCCAAGTCAAATTGTTTGTTGATATTACCATAAAACTGTGAGCATAATTTAGGAGGTTACGAGTATTATTGTAATATTATATATTCCGAAAATGTAACAAAAAAATGCAAAAATAAAGTCATAAATCCCTTCAGGCGACTGTTTTCTTTTTTCGACCCAATTAGTTCTTACTGATTATATTGCTGTGTCTATTTTTTATATTTTACAACGTTTTTGTATTAGTGTTCTGACTAAAATTCATCTCATATTTTTTTGTGAACGAATTCTTGTTAGAGCAAACGTATACGTTTGGCCTTCCGTCCACGGAACACATCATTACGATACGAGTTCTCGTTCAGGTACTCACATATGCATATGTTGTCATACGAAAAACACATTTTACGTGACGAGTTATATACGTTTACGGAATTGACGGCCCCGCTTACCTCTAGACTCCCAACTCCCTTTGTTACCGGCGACTGCTTCGTTGCTCGGAGCGCCGATTGCTGCCGCTATTGTGATAATTCCGACGATGGTCGCGATCGTACGAATCGCCGCCACTGCGACGTTCGTACGGCGTCGAGTTGTGATGCGGCCGCGACTGCGATGAAGAATGCTTCCCGAGGCGGTCTTTCGCGTTGCGACCATGGGTCCAATCCATGCGATCGTTTTGCTTGAAGGGATTGTCGGGGGAGAGATCACTGTTGCCGCCGCGCATGGAGCTGTCGAAGCTGCGATTGCCGCGCAGGGAGCCGTTGTCGAAGCTGTTGTTGCCACTGCCTCCGCCGCCGCCACTGCGCCGTTGGTACACCTCGCAGTCGCTGGGCAGCGAACGCCGCTGTCCGGCGTGGCTCTTGCTGTTGGCGCTGCCCTGTTGCTGGATGGTCAGCGACTTGCGGAAGAGGGCCAGACCCTGGTAGAGCTGAATGGCGTATGGCGGCGTGCACTGGTGCATGTAGGTGACGAAGCCGAAGGAGCGCTGGCGGCCCATGTTGTCTTTGGGAATGCGCACCGACTCGATGGGGCCGGCCTATGGAAAGGTTGGCAGGTTGGCGATTGAATTGAAACAATAATTGACTGCCGCCTACCTGTAGGAAGACCTCGTAGAGCAGTTCATCGGTCACACGATCGTCCAGGTTGCCGACGAACAAAGTTCGCGCGTCTTCGTCGTCCTCATCATCATCGTCGTCGTCGCTGACGCAGTTGACTTCGTTCTGCATCGGCGGCATCGGAGGCATCATGTTCATGATATGTTGTTGCTGCAGTTGCATGGCGATGACCTGCTGCAGAGCCCACTGATTGTACATTTTATATATTATTAATTATTTGTTATTTTATTTATTTAAAACCGAGGCAAAAGCGAAAAACAAAATGCCAGACAAACGTCAATCTGTCAAAATTGACTACTTAAATTTTTAAATTCAGGGAAGGTAAAGAAAAATGTAAACAACCGAAAAATCGCAGTTATTTTCCGTGTCCATTAGTACGATTTTAGTTGAAATACTACAGGGTTGTTCAGGAACGAGAAATACTTTACGCTAAGCTAAAATGACGTACAGTTGAGATTTTTAGCAAAGTCATGAACCAATGAATTCGTGCACTGTGTTTCTCAACAGATGGCGCAGCCACCACATTGGAGTTGAATCACTCGGATATGAGAAATTAATTTAAAAACTATTATTTTTTATAAATTAAATTAAAATAGATTAAATTTAGAAAACTTATAATTTCAACAAATTAATAATATGAATCTATAAAACAAATAGACATGTGTTAGCAGGAAACCCGTTAGAGACGATCCGTTATTCACGCATTTTCAAAATCAACAAGTGTCAAGTGTTTTCACATTTCGCTGCAGGCAGTCGCAAATTTCGCAACGAATTAAAATTAATTAAAAATTGGTAAATATTTTTTGATTTTTAGTATCTCTCTCTCTCCAACCCAAGAAGAATAGAAACAATGGAACTGCGATCAACATCCAGACGTCGAAGTCGCTCGGAGTTCCGTGAGCTCCAGAAAACGTTGTGCGGTGAGATGGAAGGGAGAGGGGGGTCTCCCACTTTCTACCCGCAATTAACTGACTTTGCCTCCATGCCACAGGTCTGGGCTTGTTCGAGGTCGGCATGGAGCTGGACGAGATGCGCCAACTGCTGGCCGCGTGGGAGGCGTCCGTGTCCATTAACGAGGCCGGCACCCCGCAGCAAGAGGTAACACCGCCGCACCTTCCGCCCCTTCCGCACACTCACACGTTTGGTCTCTTTCAGGAGAGCGCCCTCGACTTCCAGCCCAATTACGACGCCCACAACTCGACGATGATCAGGTGGATGGCGACGTCGACGCCTCATTCTCACGCACCAATACTAACGGTTGCTTTCTTTCTCTCTCTCTCTCTCTCTCTCTCTCTCTCTTGCAGCATGCCGAAATGGTCCTTGGCGAACGAGCTCCAGCCCCAGGGCATGGCCGAGACCAGGTTCCACTGAAGCATCCTGAAATTTCGTTTCCCACTCTCATCGCCGTTCTTCCCCTCCACAGCTTCAGTCGCCGCTACTCGATCTCGCCCTGCAGCAGCCCCGAGCAGCCGTCGCAGCGCTTCACCGTCGTGGCCGACGTCCATCACGAGCTCGACTGGAGTCCGCCGTCCAGTCGTCGGTCATCGTCGGATCTCGGTCTGTCGTCGGACGAGTCGAACCGGCGCAAACGTCCGGCCGACGATGAGTTGCCATCGGTCGATGACGCCGCCGAAGCTGAAGCAGAAGCCGAGGTGCAGGTGAAGCGTTCGCGCCTCGACACGTCGGAGGGACCCGAGACCGGGGTCTCGGACTCCGGGGTGAACAGCATCAGCTACGAAGCTTCACGGGGCACCAGCGACGACAGGACGTCTCTGTCGCAGGATTATCTGGGCAGCGGCGTCGATCATGACGTCGACAACGATGGCGACAACGATGGCGACAGCGATGGCGACTCCGATCGATCGCTGCCCTCCATGTGAGAAGTTCGAAATTATTGCGATGCAACTTTTTTGTCAATTATTTTTTTTTATTTTAGAATTATTTATTGAAGTTCATATTTATTATACATATGTACGTATTTATATTTTTGTTTATTAAACGTGTTTACCATTGTGGGAATTTGTCTAAAAATATGTTCGTTTCAATCTGACGTCGTTCGTCTGCAAGGTGGAATTTTATTTAAATTCGATTTGTAGCAAATCATCGGCAGCACCTTCTGCTCCACCCCGCTCTTGGTCGTTACCACCCAACGCCCACTCGAGGCCAATTGAATCGATTCCGCCGAAGTCGCGCCCTCGATGGCGATGTGAAGTGAAGGGGAGGCCGGCGGCTCTGTGGATAGATGGGTTCTTGAGAAATATTCTGATTGTTGCCGACGATGTTCGTGGAAGGACGAGGGGCGGCGATGTGGATGCGAGAACAGGAGCGAGGCGAGGAGTTGAAGACAAACAGAGCGCCTTTTTCTTCTTTGCCATGCCATGGAAGGATGATGGGGAAAAAACAACAAGGGAGAGATTCTGAGAAGCGTTTCGACGATCAAATATGCTCACCATAACAAGAAAAACAAGATAAATAATATGAACAACAACAAGATGAATAATAACAACAACAACAAGATGAATAAAAATAACAATACGAATACCAATAACAACAGCAATACGTAAAACAACAACAAACACTCTGCATAATAACAACAACAAAAACAAGAACCAAAGCAACATCAATTCGCAAAAAAACGAAACAAATAGAAGACGAGCCCCGGAGGGAGACAAATTAAATAATCGAGCAGCACCCTTCGGCCCCCTTCCCCTCCTCCACCCGTTACCACCCACCAATGGAAACAACAACAACAAAAACAATAAGAAGAGCGACAAAAACAACAACAACAACAACGAATTACAAATTAGCCCGCTCAAGTGAGCTGCAACCTAATTGATTAATGAAGCAGAGCGCGATGGGCCCGGAGGAGGCGGCGACAGAGCTGGTGGTGAATGGGGGGAGGCAGGCGAAGGGATAACAATAACAACAAAAAATTAAACAACAACAAAAAATTAAACAACAACAACAAAAAATAAAACAACGACAACACAAATTAAACAAAAACAATATCAACAAAATCAAAATGGAAACAGCGGAAGAACAAAAAATATCACAGCCTGGAGCCAGTTGAAGTAAGGATTAAGGATGCTGATTGCGCAAGGCTTTGGCGATTGAAACGAGGAAGGTGGGAAAGAGAAGGACAGGAGGGAAGGAGAGAGGGAGGGTGTGGAAAGGACTCTCATTCAGTGCAGCAGCAGAAGATGGACGAGGACGACACAGGGATAGTTTGAATAAATCTGAAATAGAATATGATGAGGACGTGGGAAGATGAAAAGGGTCGACTATGGAATATGAAGAAGATTCAAAGAGAACGGAGAAGAATGATAGAGGATGAAGATGGAGGAAGGAGAAGGACGACGGAAAAGTGGCCAAAGCTGAGGAAATGGGATGAAAGAGGTCGTGGATAGGGCGACGAGAGGCTCAAGTCCGGAGTCCGGGTCCACGATGGAGGCGGAGACTCTCGCCCAGTTTGAACGTCAGTTGGAAAAACGGAAATTCGTGGGCAAATTCGTTGTTCTCCAGAGTGACTTCAAGTGTAAACAGCTGCGGGTCAAAAGCTGGCAAATCCTCGCAAGGATCTCGGCCAAAAATTACACGAACAACAACGGATGAAAATCTAAAAAACACACGAAAAGTCATGCTCAAACACAAAGAGAGAGAGGGATAGAGAGAGGGTGTGTGTGTGAGAGAGAGGGGAAGAGTGTGTGAGGGACGACAGCAACACGAAAGTTGAAGAGGAAGTTGGCGGAACTTTGCATAAAGTTCACATAATTCATATAAAAAATTAAAACTTGACCCAACTTCCGGCCACAAAGCGGAAATCAGGCGAAAGTGTCAAAAGTGTGTGCATGAGTCTGTCCCGCTCGTACCCTCACTCTCTTTCTGTCACCGTCTCCGTCTGTCTCCCTTTGGGTGCCTGTCTGTCTGTCTGTCTGTGTATGTCTGTGTGATTGTTAGTCGGGATAACGTGAAAACTTTATGCAATATTTTAAAATGTTCGCGCAGGCGACGAGCAAATCTGAGTGAATGAGAGAGAGAGACAAAATTAGCCCGAGAGAGGGAGAGGTGGAGTCAGAGAGAGAGAGAGAGAGAAAGGTGGAGAGCAAAAGAGACACAGAGAGCGAGAGACGAAGGAGATGCTGGACAGTGGCGTCCGCCGTCCGTTGCCCGCTGTCGGATGAAAGGATCTCCGAGTGGACGCGAGGCCAAAGAGCGACGCATACATTAACAATTGCAAGCGTATAAATTTGTCACTCGCACAGAAACACAGACACACATACATACATATACACACACATACACAGAGAGTGAAAGAGAGGGGATTCACAGACAGTTAAAAGTTTGCCACAACCGCAACGGCGGCTCCGCAAGTGTCCAGATCAGCATCAGGGGGAGACCGAAAGCGAGAGATATAGGGAGAGAGAGACGGAGGGAGAGGGTAGGGAAAGAGTGAGAGTGAGAGAGAGAGAGAGTGCGAGTGCGAGTGTGAGAAAGGATGACCGAGTGCGGGAGCGAAAGTTCAACCGCAGTCTGTCAGCCATTTAAGCGGATGTCGCTTAATGGTGCCACTTCCGCTTTCGTTCACAATAGTTGTTTTAGTAACAGAATCACGGACAACAATAACAACAGCGAGAACCATCGTCATAATAAAAACAACAACAACAACAATAATCACAAGAACAATAACATCATCAAGACGAAGGACCCGAAACAAAAGATCGTAAATAAAAAAAGTTATGTGCAAAATAAACAAAATAAGTTTAATTAAGATTTTCTTCTAGAGGGCTCAAAGGTTCGGTAGTAGACAAATTGAACTTTATAATTTTTTGGGTTTTTTCATTTTTTGAGGTATATGTATATGTATTTCTCTTGGTTATAATCTCCAAAGTTGCAGTAATTTAACATTCAGGGCAAAGAATGTTATTCCTTCTCTTAATCTTCTTCTTAATCTTCTCTCTAGCTCTCCTGGAAAGGTTGCTATCATATAATATTCGCAGAAAACTGTAAATCGTTCGAAAAATTTCTAAATTTTCGATTTGTTCTATCTAATCATTTGCTATTTATAGTATAATTAAATACCATTTACACTGGTAAAGTAGTGGATGAGATATACATATACATATATAAGACAGAAATAGAGAGAGAAAGAGATAGAGAGAGAGTGTGTGTAAGGGAAAGAGAGATGATGTGCCTGAGAGAGCTTTTACACAGCTCTTGTGAGTGTGTTGTTGTTTGTATTGTTGTTGTGCCTGTTTTTGTTGTATTTTTTTCTGTCAAAAACAACAAACATTGGACAACCCGCGACAGCCCACGTTTCGATGAATCCTATTGAGCACATATCAGCGACTATCAATGTATTCAGAGAAACACTGGAGAGACAGACACAGAAAGATAGAGTGAGACAGACACATAGAGATAGTGTGAGACAGACACAGAAAGAGGGGGAGTGAGATAGGGAAAAAGAGAGAGAGCTGATATTGTTGTTGTATTTTTTGTTGTTCTTGTCGTTGTATTTCTGTTCCAACAAACTGAAACTGCACCCTGTTTGCAAAAGGAGTCAAAATCTCCCTGTTGACTCAATCCCAGGCAGCTCGAACCGCAATCATGGACACGACCACGTCCTCAACCTGATCCACATTTCAGGTGAGCTCTCTCTTATTCTCTCTGTCTCTCTATTTCTGTTCCAATCCCATGATCGTTTTTGCGAAGCCTTCTCCAATGACAACGTCAACTGACCAGTGGCAACTTCAGAACCGTCGACCAACGGTCGAATAGTAAATTTCCTCGATTTTTAAAAATATTTAAAATGATTGTTGAACTTCGCTTGAAAGTGTTTTTGGAAATATTTTTGCAGTGTAATTTTTTTATTTTTAGTATAAAATCTTATAAGGTTGTATCAAGAAATCAATAATTAGTATCTCACTCATAATCTTTCCACTTTCTCGTTCAACAATTAGTCAGTTAATAAACTTCTTACTGTAAGGTAAATTTTAAAATCGACTTTCCCATACTTTAGAATTTTTCTACTACGATTTTTAGAAATTATAATTTTTACTGAACTTTTTCGAATTTTTTTATCTATTTTGGAAATTATTATTATAACTGAAATTATAGAAATTATGTATTATTCTATATATTTGTATAACACTATATATATGTGTCATACATAATTTCTATAATTTCAGTTTCTCCTTTTCTTAACCCAAGTGATCCCTTTTGCTTTACGACGTTCTGCTTCACAACATATCTTAATCTCTCTATTTCATTCTCTCTCTCTTTCTCTCTCTTTCTCTCTCTCGCTCTATTTCTCAGCCATCTAACAGTCATACACCAATTTCTCCTCTGCTCACTCACACGTCTCATTCTATTTACCACACTTTCTGCTCAGTCTCACACTCATCACCTCCATCGCCCTCTTTCCCTTTCGGTTCTTCTCTTATTCTCATTCTCACTCCCCGCTTAAGTTCTCCCCTCATTTCTGCTTCTGTTTCAATGGCATCGGCAACTTCTTCGAAATCGACAGCAATGCAATTTCCGCTCAAACAACCTGCAACTCCCCGTTGCCGTTCGTCCATCTTCTGTTGCAGCCTCACCGGAAGCCACTTCCGGTGTCTTTGCGGACATTAAAAGCATCGTCTCGAGCCCTTCACTGCCCACGTATGTGTGCGTGTGTGAGTATCGGTCAGTGTATGTGTGAGTGGCGGTGAATGCATGTGTGTGTGTGTGGTTTAATGTGAGTGTGTTTGTGGTGCACTCATGGGTCAGCAACATTGGAATCGAGCGAAGAACTGAAGACAAATGCAATTTCAGGTTAGACACCTTTAGGGCCGTCCCTGATGAGAGAGAGAGAGAGAGAGAGAGGAGACATCAAAGAAGTGATAGTGAAGGAAACCAGCAAGAGAGTGAAAGAGAATCGAGAGGGAATATTAGGAGGGATAGAAAGAGATCTCGGGTGAGACAGAGAGGGAGAGATAGTGTTAGCAAGATGCCCTAATTGGCTTTTATGGTAACAAGATCAAAGCGAAGTCAAATTCAAGACCGAACTCGAGCTCAAACTCAAGTCCAGAAGGAGTCTGGAGCAGAAAAGGGAATCTGGAGTAGGAAGGAGAGTAGAGAGAGGGAGAAGAGGGAGTAGAGAGAGGAAGAAAAAAGTGCGAAGAGAGGGAGAGAGAGAGAAAAGTGAATGAAGAGAAGTGAGGGAAGGAGGAGATTTTCCCACGAAGGATTCCGTCGTCATCACAGATAAATCATTTATTTGAGTTCGAGTTTGTGTATGTGTGTTTGTATGTGTGTGTTCGTGCGTGTAAAAGTGTCTATGTGTGCGTGTTGCATGTTCACCTTTAATTAAGACCATCGTGTAACGTTCCAAACAACCAAACCTGGCATGATTTCATTATCAATTCGGTTCACACGACTCCTTGCAACTCTCTCCTATCTCTCTGTTCTTCACTTCACACCATCTCATCTTGACACAATCTCTCTGTCTTTCTCTATTTCTCGCTCTCCCCATGTTTCGCTCTCCATCGAATTTCATGTTCCGATAAACTGAGCCCTGTTGGAAGCCGTCTGGAGACGTCGCTGTAATCCTTAGGCCACAATCTCACAATCCTCAATCCCTCAATCCTCGATATTATTGAACTCTTAAGCCATTGTCGTTGTCGCTCTTCTTCCCTCCTCTCATCTTGAGTTTATCTCTCTTTCTATATCTCTCTTGCCATATCTTCCTCTTACTCTTCCATCGTCACTTCTCTTCCATCTCCCTTTCTCTGCTCGGTTTTTATACTTTCCTCGTTTGGGGTTCTTTACCAGATTCTGCATAGCCAGCGACACCTTCGCCGCAGGCTCCCAGGCACGTCCAGACAGACAGATGGACACACACAAACACTAAGTCTAACACTCGGACACTCACTCACACAGACACATGCCAAGGCTGGCCACATGCCACGCCAATATCCGAGGCTCCTGTGGCGAGTGGGTTTGAGTTGGGATGGAACGATGGAAGGAAGTTGGACGGAAGGAGGTTGGGATGGTCAGCAATCCAGGGGGTCGGTCGTTGTGGGCGGGGGTATATCCGATCACTTTGGTGAGAGAGAGAGAGAGAGGCTGATGGTGGTCGCTTGACTCGCTTTGGTCGATGTCCATATTTGTGTAGACCATAAATTAAAGGCTTTGGCCTTAAAGCAAAGTCATTAATTTGCCGCCTGCTGCCCTCGTCGCCTACCGTCGACATTTGCTTCACACGCCCATTTCTACCACCCCCTTGTTCGTCTCTCCATCCTCCGACGAGGATTCCAGGGTTCGTGGCCTCTCGCTTGGCCCATGGACGGCGACGAATCGCCTTCCGGTAATCCGTACAAATCTGGGAAGAGGAAGGGAACGAGCGGTTCTGTCTGGGTATCAGCATCGACATCAATTCGTTCCCTCTTGTTTCTACTCCTTCTCTTTCTACTTTCTCGCTTCTTGCAGCCTCCTCCTCTCTTCTCCTCTTCTCCCCCTCTCTTCTCCTTCATAATCCTTCATCCAGTTTTTCTCCTTCATTCCTTTGACAAGTTAAAGTTAAATTGATCATTGACTAAAGCCACATTTTTGTGATATTTAATTGACGTCGATTTTCGCAATAGCCGAAAATTTAAAAGTTTATTAGACACATTATTATTGATTATTATATTGATCAATTGCAAACTCATCCTGTTCAGGAATTTTTCTTTATCTGCAGGCCACAGGATCCCAAATGTGAAACGTCTTTTGGAAGTAATGCAAATCGCTTAAACAAGCTCGAGAAGAAAAGAGAGAATGAGCGAGAAGAAGGTCATAGTGTGATGCTTAAAAAGTACGAGATAAAGATAGACCCAAGAAGAAAGAGGAAGTGAAGAAGGAGTAAAAAAAGGAAGGTGAAACCGTTGCCATGAAGAATGACGGAGAATGTGGCGCATCAGCGGCCACGAATGAGATAAAATTGCATACTTTCTGGCGGTGCAGCAGTGGCCAGCGATGGAAGGAATCGGCAAAGAGGAGAGTTGGGCGGAGAGAAAAACAGACAGACAGATGGATAGATAGACGGAGAGACCAACGAAGAGACCAACGAAGATCCTGTTGAAGAGACAGAGAGACAGACGGAAGGACAGACAAGTTAAACGAAAATAAATTGGAGAATTTTCGTAGTAGATTATGAGAGGAATGCCAACAACAATAACTCCAACAACAACATTATTCTGTCGTCGACAACGAACCGAAGAAGAATGACGAAAACGACAACCAAAAGGATGACGACAACAACAACCAAAAGGATGACGACAACAACAACAACAACAACAACAACCAGGAAGATGACGACAACAACAACAATATTCAGGAGTATGACAACAACAAGAATAACCAAAAGAATGACGACAACGAAGACGAAGACGACGACAACAACAAAGTGGATGATGAGATGGAAGCCAACGACGCATTGAGCTGATATTTTTTTACACTTCTCGCCCACTCACAGTGTTGCTTTATGGTTGTTGTTGTCTTTGTAACAAGTGTTGTTGCTATTGCAGATTGTTGTTATTATTCAGATTTTAGTTGTTGTGGAGATTCTTGCAAATACTGTTGTTGTTTTGTTGCCACTCCTCCTACTTCTTCTTCTCCTTCTATTTCTTGTCACTCCTGGTCGACCATCTGCGACACGAGAAGCAACTTCGTCTCTCGCCTCCTTCTGGCTGCAAATTGAAGTGGCGACATTAGCGGCGAGCAACGGTTGCCGAAGACGAAGAAGAAGAAGAAGAAGAAGAGGGGAAGCGTGGGACTTGGTCTAAAGTCGAAAGTTACGAATGCAGAAAATTGCATGGAATTCCTTTGTGCACGAGGTACACAAAAAGGACCGAGCTTGAGGAGGAGTCGACGGAAATCTGCGGACGATGAAGCGTTGGCCACAAGATACGATGAAGAGGACATCGAGCGAAAAGGAGAGAGGGGAGAAATGTCGAGAGAGATGAAGAAAAGGATGATGAGAGAGGAGGAAGCGAAAGATGAGAGAGGAGTTGACGGAAGACGAAAGCAGTTGCGAAAAAGAAAAAAATGATCCACAAACAAGACGAGACGAGAAAAAGCATACTTCAGCCGCCTAATGCGGTTATCTTTTACCTGAGGGATGCCTTCCTCTCTTCCTCTGGGATCTTCCTCCCTTCTACAAAACGCAAAGTCGCCAAAGGCAGTTAAAGTCACCTCGGAGAGCGAGACAGTGTCGTGGAATGGACAGCTGTCCAAATTATGGGAAAAAAGACACCTTATGGAAACTACATTCAATTTGCATGGCATTTCTTTGCATTATCAACTGTAGACATATCAAAGGTTTTTATCTGACTTCGACTTTCATGTTACCGAGCTGGTGTTTGGCTTAAAAGGAAGAAAAACGTCTCTTCTTTCATTTGCGGTATAGTTTGTCCAAATAATTAAAAATTTCGAACTTTTCGAGTGACTTCCAAATACGCTTAGTTTTTCGATTAGAGCCTTAGTTTAGCCGGAAAACGCGTTTAATGTTGTCTAGAAAATCCGATAGGTAATTTTCCAAATTTTGGATTAGAGAAAAATAAATTTTTTTTTCGGATGTGGATAAAATAATTTTACTTTAATAGTAAAACAACAAAATAATATGGATTTTGATTTAATTTTGAAAATCGTATTTGAGTTAAAAATTGTTAATTTGGATTTTGGGAAAAAAATATATTAAAAACATGTTTTGATAATTATTTTTGAAAATTTGGATTTAAAAATTGTCCATTTCAGTAATTTGTATCAAAATGACTGTGACTCCCTCAATTTTTATCTATCTATTGCTCTCGTCATGTTATCCACTTCCACTTATTTGGGTCACACACGATTTTCGATTTCGACATCACATAATCATAATCGTCGATAGGAGAATCGGAGACTTCGATATGTTTCCCGCGTCCTCCTCGCACTTCTCTAGCCGAAAAGATTGCAAAATAATTTCCCACAGCACAACGGTGTGCAATTTTCAAAGGAAAAAAATTGAAAAAATTTCAGTGAAATTACGAAAACGAAAAAATAACAACAATAATACGAACTGCTACTACAATAACAATATTCTTTGAACAACAACAATCAACGAAATAAAGTCCCACAATAAAAATAGTCAGACGACAAAATGTCGCACGCTTCCATTTCATTTCGCAAAGTGACACGCAAAACAATCCTAAACCCCACTGGAGGGAGTGAGAGAGACGACGGCGCGACTGTTGCCACTGTTGCTGATGCTTCGACTGAGGTTGTTGTTGTTGTAGTTTGAGGAAGGAGATTTGTTTTTATTATTATTTTTGTTCGTCTTGTTGTTATTATTGTTGTTATTTTTGTCGTTGTTGTTATTTTTGTTTGTCTTTTTGTTGTTGTTATTATTATTGTTGTTATTGTTATTGCTGTCAGACTGCTCTCTAACTGTCGCCAACATACCGCGAGCCATTGGCAGCTGCCTCCCATTCGCCGCCGGCCAGATCCGAGCCGAGCGAACCATGCAAATTAAATTCGCCCCCCCGTTCTACCCCTTAGTCTCCTCTACCACCACCTCATCTCCATCCTCTTCGTCCAAACTGCCTGCAAGGATGCAGTTTGACCGCGCAGCTTCAATTCTCCTCTCTTCCTTTCCGTTCCTTTCTTTTCCTCCGATCGTTCCGTTCTCGCATAAAAACTGTTGACAACACTCAAGAAAATGAAGCGAAAAAAATCCCTTCGCTCGTTTCTACCCCTCATCTTCATCCTCATCATGATCCCCTCATCCTCGGGAGCCCATCGTCATTCTCATCCTCTCTTCGTCCTCCTCAGTCCATCGTCCACTGTTGTTCTCCACCGCTTGCTACTCTTCATCTACTTGGTCAGATCGGATCGACACCCCTCGTCTCCCCTTGTTTCTTCTCGCCACTTTTTGAAAGTCTCTCGTCGTCCTCTTCGTCCAACTCTTCGTCCAACTCATCGTCCTCCTCTTCGTCCAACTCATCGTCCTCCTCTTCTTCATCTGCTGGACCTCATCCACTTCGTCGTTGTTTTTGTTGTTCCTACCACATTCGCGTTTGTGGCCGGCAAAAACGCATTCGTCGCAGTTGCTGGAGTCGACTGGAGGATGGACTCGTTTGGTGTTTGAGGCAGAGGTTGGCGATGTTGTGTTGGTGTTGGTGTTGGAATCGGTGGAGTCAACGTGGTCGAATAAGTGGAGTTGGATGAGAGAAGTTGGCTGTGAAGGGCGAATTGAGACGAGTTGTTGGTTGGTTGAGAGAGGGGAAGAGTTTGCTCTGGGTCGGAGTTGGAGTCATCGTTGAATGCGCGTAAACAAAATTGCACTCTTATTCGCTTGTCTGGCGCACAAAAAGCAATATGGCGCTTTTTTCGGCACCCACATCCGATTCCGCTCGTTGGCAACACCAGCGGTGATGGTGATGACGATGGCAACTGCGATGGAGCAGATCATGGGCCATGGTGCAGACCTCGGCCATGGTGATGGTGGTTGTTGTGACGGTGGGATGGTGAGGGTTGGTGATGGTGGGATAGTGGGATGGTGTTTGTGACGTGGGATGTTGACTGTGACAGTGAGGGTGATGGCGGTGAAGGTGGTGAGGAAGACCAAGGTGGAGATGGAGGCTTTGGAGATGAAGACTGAGACTCTGGAGGTGGCTCTCACAACATTGGCTCTGATGGTCGCTCTGACGATGGCGATGGCCACAACGATGTCTGCCACGTGCAGCTGATCTGTGGGGTTTCGTGGATCCAAGAGCTTCAGATCCGATTCAGACTTCAGAGCTCCGACAGATGACGACGACTACAAAGACGACGATGTCGACGGAGCTTCTTGGTAAGGAGCTGCTTGAACTGAGTTTCTTTGCGAATTTAATTAAATAGATGTTTGGAAGGGAGCGTTGGGAATGGCGAGAAGAAGAACGAAAAAAGAGAAGCGAGGATAAAATAAGAAAAACAGGAGGTGAAAAAAAAGAGGAAAAGGCGCTGGGATAAAAAGAGAAGAAGAAGCTGTGATAGAAGGAAAAAGAGTGAAAAATTCGAAAGAAAAATGTGAAATCTTTGCAAACGAATCTCAATTCGATCCGGTTACAAAAGGCCCTCGAAGAAAGAGAAAAAGGAGACAAGGAGTGAGACCGATGAAAAGACGGGCAACAGTTTTATAGACAGACAACTATTCAGATGTTATATAGTCTAGTACAAAAACATTCATCTGCTGAATTAAACCTGCTTCTCAAAAGAGAGAGGAGAAAGAAAATAAATAAAGAAAATGAATAAAGCGAATAAATAAGAGAAGGAAGTGATTAGTGAATGAATTATTTCAAGGGTATCTTTTGAAATAGCTAATCGATTTGGTTCGAAATTAAATTAGGATCTCAATGAAACTGATCCACAAAGGAGTCGATTGCTCAAGAAAATGGAATAGAATAGAAGAGTTCAGAAAATAATTATCAAATAATAAAAAATGGAATAATAAAAATTTACAAAAAAATTAAAGCATTTTTTAGAAGCATAAATCCACATAAAAAATGTATAAAAAAGTATAAAATAAAAAATTCAATTAAGTATAAAAAGGACTAAAAAATAGTCAATTAAAAAAATAAAACCAACATAGAGTGAATTCAAAAAATATTTGTATTTTATTCACCAAATATAAAATTAGTGAAAGTAAAAAAATATATATATTAAGTTCACATTAAAAGAAAATTTCGAGAAGTAAAAAATGTACATGAAAAAGTAAAATTTATATATGCGAAAGAGAGCGATTTTATTGCCAACTAATAGAGAACCGACTACTTTGAAAAGTAATTGGATCTCCTGTGAAATACAACACTATCTCGACAAATGCTGTAACAGTTCGTAAATCAATGCGATTTTGATAGTCATATTAAATACGAATTGAGCGCCATATCCTCGATTTTTTCTCCATCCTCTTTCACTATATCGCTCTTTTTCTTTATCTCTCCCTCTCTCTCTATTTCCTTCTCGCTCGCTCTTTCTCCCTTTCGCCTCGCATCCATTACGCAAATTAAATTGCATCTCTCTCGGCGGGAGCCGCCCTTCACTATTTCGCTACTTCTTCTTACATTTTTTTCCACTATTCCACTCGCCTCCGCAATTTTTTATTACTTTCCGCCTCCCCCTGACACACTTGCGTCGATCGCGTAAAAAGGACTAAATTTTATTGATTCCCTCGATTCCCTAGGATCATCTAAATGCGAAGTGAAATGCGAAGTGAATGGGTTTTGATAAAAAATGTCACTGCTGGAAATCGAGGCAATCATTAGCAGCACTCACTCATTTCCTCTCTCTCTCTATCTCTCCTTATTTTTCTTTCATTTATCACTTGTCACTAGTGTAGAGTTTACGAATACCAAATTGTTGAAGAGAAGTTTATAATTAAATTAAAAAATATTATCCTTTTTTACATTTGGAAGCGAGGGGATTTATTTATTTTTATTTTTCTGGTTCGGTTTTTGATACATACAAGTTTTAGAGTATATTTTTTAAATAATTTTATTTATATTTCCATATTTTTTCATGCAATATTAATTTGTGAAAGTGCAGAAAAATTATTAAAATTTTCAAATATTTAAAATAGTCAAGAAAAACTCTCCCTGATACTAATGAATAAGTTTCTATTAACTTAACTTTTACATTTCTAAAATGTCTTTTCCCTCTTCTAAGCTTCAATAATAATGATATTATTTTCGTATTCTCATTGGAAAATAATTTCCTTAAAATGTTTCACAACTTCACCTGAGGTGGAAAAACTTCCCTCGATACTTGGCCCAGTGTTTTCCTGGCGATGAAATTTCCCACGAAAAACACTAAGAGTGGATGGAAAATAATAACAACAAAAAACCGCTTCGTAAGTTGCAAGTTCGAAATCCTTTGCACCGGTCTCAATGGTTGATCAATGGATTGGAAATTTTCCAGTACGCACCATTAAGCTTGGGAAATTTCTTCTATAAGCTGATATTTTCTTCTTCTTCTTGTTCTCATTGTTGTTCTTTTGTTGTTGTTTTAACTGAACTATATGTTTTTGTTGGGATGCCTTTTGGCCTCTGGCTTAATGGCGATCGAAGTCCTTGGGTTACGCGTGGGTGAAGGAGAGAGGGAGAAAAAGACGAAGAGAATGAAAGGGAGAGAAAGAGGGGGAAGAGCGAGAGAGGATACTTTGGGAGTGCGGTTCCTTCGCATTTTATTTCCGAATTCCCGGCGAGGCAATTAAATCGGAAATAAATAAACAATATTTTATGACAGAAAGGAACGGGGCGATACTCTCACCCCGAGGGAGAGGGAGAGAGACGGCAAGAGAAGTTGCTTTGGCTGATGGCGTAAAATACAGAACTTTCCGCAATCGTATTTGTTGTTGATATCGTTTGGAACCTCTTTTTGCTTGAACTCCTCCTGCTTCTCCTGCCTCCTCCACCTCGTGTGTTTGTCTCTGTGTGGCTGTGAGTTAGTGAGCGTGTATAGGTGTGCGTACGTGTGCGTGTGTGTGTGTGTTTCGTATCGAGGCAATAATAATTTCCCCAACATTGAAATTGTTTATGCGAATACTTATGCTTTTTCCTTCACAGCCGCCAAAACTTCGTCCTCTCGATGGAGGAATTTTTGGGATCGATGAGGAGAAAGAGAGGGAAGAGGAAGAGGGCTGGGGTAATGCTTTCGTTTAGTCAAGGTCTTGCCTTGTGTTGTTGTTTTTGTTGTTTAACTTGTTGTTGAATTTGCTTTTGCTCGCTTGTTAATCTTTAATAAGCATCGATGGTGCAAGTTATGGGACAATCGAGCAGTTTGGGGAAATTCTCTCAAACCTTTTTCCTTTTGGGTTTTCTCTCCTTTCACTCTCTTTTTCACTCTCCTTTCACTCTTACCTTTTGTCACTCTCTCCTTTTCACCTTTTATACTCTCCTCTTTTCGTTTTCACTTTCCTCTTTTCGCTTTCACTCTCCTTTTCTCTCACTCTATTTATTAATCTCTCCTTCTCATACTCTCTCCTTTCACGGTCTCCCCTCTTTAACGACAATTGTTTCTGCGTATTTTCGCCGAACGAATGTCGAGGTTTACTCGAAGTTTTTACCAAACTTTTTCCAAATACCTCGCCGTCGGTTATGAATCCTCGAAGCTTTACGGACCATGATGACGATTGTTAGGATGAGAGGTCATTAGGGAGTCTCGTTTGGGATGGGGAAAAGTCAAGGTCTACGATAATAATAGAGAAAATAATAGGGTTTTTGTAGACTAGTAGGGATGGCAAGCTAATTGCTATATTTTGTAACTAAAGGCTGACCTGGTTTCGAAAGATATTACAAACATTTAAGAGAATGAGCAAAATATAAAGATTTTGTAAGTTATGGTCCATTATAATGTTCATAATATACTTCAGTCATAATATACTTCAGTCATAATAAACTTCATCATAATAAACTTCAGTATTATTGGATTTGAAGGTAAGTAAAATGAAAACCAGAATATTTTTTTATTATTTAGTAATAGTTGCACCCTCAGCACTTTTTTGTTGAAGGATATTGAGATCTACAAAATACCTCTGAACCAACGAAAAACATTCCACAAGAATAAATTGTTGGCAAACATTTGGAAAATCTGTGGAAAATCGTTGAAAAGTGATGGAAATTTGAGAGAAATGAGACAGACATTTGTCACTCGACGACTCGGACAGAGCGGCAAAGAAGAGAGACGGAGAAGGAGAGGGGTAGAGAGAGAGTGAGAATGCAGTGTCAGTTGGGTGGAATGTATATTGCGGTGGACAGACAACACATGAAATATTCACCCTTCAATGTCAACGACGAAACATATTTTCCGACCATCGAATCGAGGGACGGAAACCGAAGGGTTTTGAAGGATATGATAGGAAACAGAAAGAGAAAAGGAGAGAGAAGAGGAAAGGAAAGAGGTGTAGACGACTGATGGAAAAAATGCAGTGGAAAATAGATGGAAACATATCGAAATGTTGCATGAAATATGCAACCAAATGACGGTGAGGAGAAGGAAAAAAAAACCAACGTCAGAGAGAGAGAGAGATTGATAGAGAAAAAGTCAGCTACAAATTTATTGGCAATTTCAAGATTTTCCCTGGCAAACGTAACTAAATGCATTTCCCTAAACAACAACAACAATGATATCAACAATAAAAACAACTACATCAATAACAACAAAAATAACCCCATCAATAAAAACAAGAACAACATTGGCAGAAGCATCGCCAACATCAGAATCAGCAACAGCATCGAGATGTTGCTGACGGAAAATTGCAAATCAAACATGGCTGAAAGCGAAACGAGCCAACGATCGAATTCGAAGTCGTCGTCGTCGTTCTCGACGGATTCCTTGCAAATCGACGAAAAATTGTAAATGTATTGCAGCGAAAGGAAGCCATCAGCCATCTCCCTTCCTCTCTCCATCCCTTTCTTTCTTCACGCTCTTTCGCTGGTCCCGAATGTGTGTCGCCAGCGGATGTGCATCTGGCATCCTTGTCGATGCCGCAGCACACAAATCGAAGTTCCATATTCATCGATACGAAATGCATAAATAATTCCGAAGGCTGACGACTTTCTTTCATCCTCACTCTCGCTCTATCTCTGCCTCTATCTCTCTCTCTCTCTCCTTCTCTCTCGGATAAATCTGTCTCTTTCTCTTTCTGTGTCTTATGCCTCGAGGCTCTTCAACCTCAACCCCAACGACGTTCGTCCACCTCTTGCTCCGTCTCTTTCAGACATTCTCCTTCCTTCTGTTGTTCTCCTTCCTAAATGCCTCTCTTTCTGCCATTCTCCTTCCTCAATCTTTCTCTTTCTCTCATTCTCTCTCTTTTTCTCCTTCCATTTCTCGCTTGCATTTGGCTGCAAATGCAATAAATTTCATGGATATGTGGAAATATGTTAACTATTTTTGATTTCGGTTTGATATCTGATTTTTTATTGCTCTGACATATTGTTGTTGAGTTCTCTGACAGCAGAAACAACAACACCAACAGAAATAACATCAAAAACTACAACAACAATAACATAAAAAACTACAACAACAATAACAATAACATCAAAAACTACAACAATAAAATCTCGGGAGTATGGGAAAAATTCTCTTGAAATTTACGAGAAAATCTTATATGATATATAAAAGAAAAACTGATACGTCGCTGCATTTCTTACGCCCCAAGGTGAAGGCGTAAAGTTTGCCATTCGATCTGAAAAATATATAAATTCACATATGAGCAGATATAAGTTCATATATCTATAGTTTCGGGTTATATGCGAAAGTTATGGTAGCTCATGGCATCCGGATGCTGAGGAAAAGACGAAGAGAGAGAGAAGGAGTCGACGACGAATATCAATTTCGACATTGATCGTATCAAGGAATATAGAGACGAAATGTGATATTGGTTGCTTTCACCGAAACAAAGAGAATGAAAAGGATAAAGTGATGAATTTATGATATAATGAAGAAAATAGAACAACTATGACATTTTTGTAATTGAATTATAATTATAGTAATAGTGATGATAGTGATGAGATAAAAACGTAATTTTAAAACCTAAATTTAAGATATTAATCATACCACGAAAGAGACCGAAGTTTTCTTGTGGAATGATAACTGAGAAAATTTTACCCAAGAAAGTCGATTACCAAGAACAGAACAGAAGTGAAGAAGTGAAGAAGTGAAGAAGAATGAAATATGAAGAATATATATTTGCATATGAAAATCATAAAATACATTGACGGAAATTAAAACAACCGAAGTTCATAGTTAGAAGGAGAAAATGGATAAAGATAACTTAAAGTCGAAGAGAACAAGCTGGGAGAGAGAAACTTTAAGGTGGTCAACAGAGAGGAGACGGCAGGAAGGATAACGATGGAGTCTATGGATGAGAGGAGAGAAGGAAGGAATGAAGGAGGGATGAAATGATGGAGGGAAGGAATGGAGGAGGAAAGAAGGGAAGCAAGATGAAAGGAAGGCAGAGGACCAACAATTGTCACGGGAAGCATTAAAATGTTGCTGAACTTCGTTCGAAGCGCTCTCGGACAGAGTCGAGCACTCGGGAATAGCTTCCTGTCTGCCAACCAACACAGACACATTCACACTTACACACGACAACCAACACACTCGTATTTACACTAACACACTTGCGTTTTCACAAACACTCTCACAGTCATTCGTGCACATTCCGACTTACGGAGTCGGTCAGACAAATAGAGTAAAGAGGGATGAAAGAGATGGTGGAAGAGTGTGTGAAAGAGAGAGGGTGGAAGAGATCTAAAGGCAGAGGGAGAGAAAGAGAAAGACTGAGAGTAAGAGTAAGAGACACTCACACAATTAAACTTGCAAAATATCGAATAAATAGTCGTTAGATGAAACGAGTCAGAAAGTGAAAATGAAAAGTTTTCCTAGAATTGAGTTGAGTTAAATTCGAATATTGACAGGACACTTGTCCTGATGAAGAGACCATCGACAGGACAATCGAACATCTCTTTTAAATTTTCTCTCTCTCTCTTTCTTTTCTCTCTCCCCTCTTTTTCTCTCCCTCACCCTCTCCAGACGGTGAAATGATCAGTGTGAAAGAACTTGGGAAAAGTACATGATTGAGTCAAATGAAAGCAGAAAAAAATCCTCTGGGGCAAGGAAATAAGAATGATTCACGGGGAAGAGAAAAAAGGAAGAATGAAAGATCGAAGAGGGAAGAGAGAGAAGGATATGCAGAGTGTACGAGAGTGTGGATAAAGAAGGGGCGTGGAGTTGGGGGCGTGAAGCTGGTGAGTGCAATAATTTAGCTTAGCAAGCGATTAATTCGCTGATTAAAACTTCGCTGCGAGCTAATGTCGGAATTTCCCCGAGAGAGAGAGAGAGCGTGGAGGAATTTCCATGAGCAGACAGAGAGGGGAGATGAACACAAGAATGAGGGGAGAAAAAACACAGAAAAAGAAATACGTAGATAATTAGCAAAATTAACAAAAATAGTGCTCGCGGTGCAGAAGGAAATCGTGGAGAAGAGAAGGAGATGGAGAGGAAGGAAAGAAATCACAAAGAGGCGTGTTTTTCGCATCCTTCACACGACGACTGCCTTGCGGCGTAAAACGGGGGGCGTGGCCGGGGCGGGGAGGGCGTGAGGTGTGGGCGTGAAAATGAAAACAAATGCCGCTCGAACATTTTTGCATTTTCGGAGGCGCACACATACATTCATGCATGAGTGAGTGTGTTTGTGTGTGTTCTTCCAACCTTCTCTGCATGCTTCGCCGAATCCCCTATCTTGCTTTCTCTCTCCCTCCCTCTCTCTCACTCTCTCTCTCCCACTCTCTTTGACAAAACGTGCATATTTTTCATTCGGCTGCATTTTCATTCCATCTGTCTCTCTCTCTGTCACTTGCTCGTTCCCTCCTTTTCACTCTCGTTTTGCTGAAGCCATTTACAATTGCCATATTTTTCTATGTAAATATTGCCTCCCGCAATGTTGTTGTTGTTGTTGTTCTTGTCGCTGTCGTTTTTCATTGTCGTTATTGTTGTTGCCGCAGTTATTGTTGTTAACAACATCTACGAATTGCAGGCTTTGGGTGTGTTGGCCATAGAAAAATGTTAATCAAAATTATTAAAATATTAATTTTAAAATATTATTTTATTCTATTTGAATTTATAATTTAATTCAATGTTTTATATTTAATTTTGATCAGAATAAATATCAAAATTAAATATAAAACATTTTTATTTCTAAATTATTGTTTATAAATTTATATTTTCAAATTTCATTATATATTGTAAAGAAAAATTCAAGTTTTGATATAGAATTGGTATTAAAAAATAATTATATCTAATATTGTATTAAATATTTTTAAACCAATTATTAATTATTTAATTCCGATCAGTTGAATTTTATGTAAAAAAATTATTTTTTTTTTTATAACAATTTAATAAATTATTATTGAATCAATTATTATTTGATCACCTGAAGAATAATTATTATTTACAATTAACATTTTAATGTTGTTAATTAAAATTGTAAATTATAATTATTTTCTATTTCATATCTACGAAAAGTTACAAAATCTGTCCAAGGTTTGTGAATTTCAAAATCTTTCCAATGTTTGTGAATATTCCCATAACAATATCCTTAAATATTTTTATTCACTAATCGACTAATGTTTTTGTGTGTGTGTGTCATTGTCACACACTGGCACATATACACACAGACATGTATATATGGAAGAATACGTTAACAACGGCTTATTTTCTCATTGCATTTCTATTTTCACTAAAACAACAAGTACAGAAACACCTACATTAACAACATCTATGGCAACAATGGCTACAGCAACCGTTGCAACTACAACACCAACAATAACAATGAAAAATCTGGTTACAAATGTTGTTGCTTTTGTTGTAGATAAAATTGTTGTTGTTGTTGCTGCTGCCGTCGTCGTCAGCCTTGAATATGTTGGTTGTATTGTGTTTTCCATTTCCTTATGTTGATGCTTCAAACATTGTTGTTGTAACTTCCATTGTTGTTGCTGCTGCAGGTGCTGATGTTGCCACTGTCTTGTGTATGCTTGTGTTGGCAACACTGGCTGCTGCTTCTTCTTCTTCTTCCACCTATCTGTCTACCTTGAAGGATTTTCCGGTTGTCTTTGCAGCAGCTCGTCTTCATGTTGTTTTCTCACTCCTTCGTTTTTGTTCATCATCTTCATTGTTGTTGTTCCTCATCTTCATTGATGTTGTTGTTTTTATCATTGTTATGCCTTATTGTTGTTCTTCTTTATATGACTATTGTTGTTTTTGTTGTTACAGATGGTAGCTGACGATGTGTGTAGCGATGTATGTTGCTGTTGTCATCGTTCGGATCTGCTGCTTATTTCCGTTGATTTTGCTTATTTCATTACGTTTGCTTTACGTTACATTGCTTTACGTTACATTGCTTTACGTTTCATTGCTTGAAGTTATATTGATTTACCTTAGTTTGCTTTAGGTTATATTGATTTACCTAAGGTTTATTTAAGCTTATTTATTGTATTTGCTTTTAATGAAACTCATAATCTACAAACTTGAAAATGTTTTAAAAATTATATGTATATAAATGTAGATTACGAAATGTTTTTTGTATACTATTAAAAAGTATTGCTACAGATGTTCTACAAATTAAAGATAGACAAAAGAACATGAAGTCTAAGTAAGAACAAATTGAAGACAGATTGAAATACATGATAAGCCGAAGAATGAAAAGACTCTTATAGGTAATCAGGGGAAACAACTTCAGGCTTACTCAAAGGTCGACAAGTTTTAGATAAAAAGAAAACCCAACAAAGGGAAGGAGAAGTAAGGGAAGAGAATGAAGGAAAAGAGGGAGAAAAACTTGAAGAGAAGCAGAAGGAAAAACTTGCAGGGAAGGAGAAGGAAAAACTTGAAGAGAATGAGGGGAAAAACTTGACGCCCTGGCGAACGAGAAAATTCCCGGAAGATGGTAACAAATGCCTAAATTATACCAGAGTTCGGGCGAACTTCAAACTTGGGGTCGTCTTCTGAGCAAAGGTGATCGAATGGAGACGGTGGAGTATCAAGGAAGAGTAGGAGTTCACAAGGAAAAACTTTGCAATGAGGGGAGGAGGAGGATTCAGTAGGAAACCGGAGAAGATGTCACAGGAGCAGAGGTCAACGGAAATCTCAAGAGCAGAGGTCACCGAATATCTCTAGAGCAGAGGATGGAGGTCAGAAGGAAGGAGATGGTCTTTAAGGGGTCAGAAGGACATGAAATTTAAGGGGTTAGAAGGAGATGAAATTGAAGAGGTCAAGAGGATATAAAGTTGAAGAGTTCAGAAGGAACGTGAAATCGAAGAGGTCACAATATCAGCGAAACATTAAAATGGAGCGGTTAAGTGGGCGGTTTCGCTGAAAAAGTAGACATCGTACAGTTTACCAAAAACATTCCGTTCGAGGAACTCTCGTATAGTATAAAAATTTATAATAATAAAATATTGAATGCCATAATGCACCTCTAATTAACTTGAAATTGATTCCATACAGAAACGGATTTCGAATGCAATTAATGAATATTTCAACAAAAGAGATCCCCAATATAAAATATCACGGAATATTCGCCTACTTCAAAATATGTTGCAACAGAAGAGAATCCCAAGAAAGTGATGATTGATTATTGTTGTTTTCTCCGAGATATTCAAAGGAAGACAAACACAAAGCTCTAGGCGCAAGATCCCAATAATTTCTACTACTAATTACAGACTGATAATTGCACAACTGCAAATGCTTTATGGATGTGGAATGCATTGTGGGAAATATGTGAGAAAGAGAAGACCGTGGGGAGAGGAAGAGAGACCGATAGACGAAGGAAATTCAACGGAAATGCCATGAAATAAATGCTATTTAATTGAATGCAATTGAAGTGAATGAATGAATTGAATGCAATCCAAACCATGTTGCAACTAGTAGTAGTTCTTGTTATTGTTATTCCTATTGTGCTTGTTGTCGATCTTGTTATTGCTGTTATTCTTGTTATTGGCCCGAGGATGCAATTTTAACTGCTGGCAATTGGCAACAACGGAAATTACCTAACAATTGTTGGGGTGCCCACACGGTGGCCAACGATAAGGAATTTAATTGAATGCCGAATCATGTGCGGTTGAGTTATGCGTCTGCCGGCATGTAAATGGAGTATTTCACAAATCAAGTTATAATTATTATTGGCTACACACGCTGCGATGCTCACCATTCCATACCAATTACGATCCATACCAACTATTACCTGGAACATCGTCCGAATTGATTGTCTCCAAATCGTGGGCGAGCACGGCTTACGTGGGTGGGCGTGGCTTGTGGTATTCATCTCATCTATCCTTGGAATGGGAAAAATTTCTCTGGTCAGTTGTTTCTCACATTTCCCCTGAGAAGTTTCACACATTATCCTTGAGAAGTTTCACATAGTATTCTCGAGGTGATTTCTCGATTTTCCTTGAGGTGATTTCTCGACTTTCCTTCAGGTGATTTCTTGATTTTCCTTCAGCTGATTTCCTGCATTTTCCTTGAAGAGATTTCTCGCATTTTCCTAGAGGCAATTTCTTGTATTTTCCTTGAGGAGATTTCTCGCATTTTCCTTCAGGTGATTTCTCGATTTTCCTTGGACAATTTCTGTTATTTTCCTTGAAGCCATTGCTTCAATTTCCTCGAAGCGATTCTCTCATCGTTCTCTGATTTCATTGAGGTGTTGCGAGAATCTTGTTAACACCGCCTGCAGCAACTCGGCTCATTGAGGTGTCTGGGCCAGAAGTTGTAGCTAATTTATTACCTTTTATCCAATCTTGTGCCATATTCCGAAACACATACATATATATATGTATAAATATATGTATATCAGGTATATCAATAAGTAGGAAACCTTGTGTTAATTTTTCGTGTTTTGTTTAATTTTACCTCCTCTTTTGCTGCAAGCGAAGGAAACATGGTCAATGCGATAAAGAGAAAGAGAGAGTGATGGAGAGGCAGATAGAGGGTGAAAGAGAGGGAGAGATAGACCGTGGGAATCATGCACGAACGAGAGAGACGCCCTCTCATGATGCTGATGACAGCTCTGTTCGACTTGATTCAATATTCATGAACCGATTTTTATACAAAAAAGTAGTATTTTTTTATTTTATAAAATTTTCAACATTTTCAATTTAACTTTCCGACTTTGCTTAATTCGCTTATTAAAAAACTATTAAACTTTTGTTTCATTATTTGTTCCAACAATTAAAAAACCGTATTATGCACCTTTACTTTTTAATACTTTTTGCTTCTATATTTTCACTCCGTTTCTTTGGCTCTTCTGTACTTTCCAGCACTCCTTTTAATTTTAATCAAATGACAATGAAGCTCACACAATTAGTCAAGTGCTGCCAAGTTAGAACAAAAGAGAAACGCCTCGTGAAACCCTATTGTAAACGTTGGTGCTAAATGGCAAAAACATGGAGAAGAAGACGAAGAGAGCAGAGATAGATAGGGGAGTAGGAAAAGGGAGTAGGAATAGTTTGGTGGAAAGGGGAGTGAGGAGTAGGTAGGAAAAGGGAGTGATGAGTTGGAGAGGAAAAGGTAGTAATAGGAAAGCGTATAATAACTGCGAATGAGCAAAAAAATGAAGCTAAAACAAGGGTGTGGGCAAAAGGGAGCAAAAAAGCTAAATGAAGGGAGTGGGAGAAAAAGGAGCAAAGAAGGGAGAAGAAAAAGGAAGTAGGAAAAAGGGAGTAACTGGATGAAAAATGTTGCACCAGCGACGTTGCGTTGCTCGGGCGTTTACTTAATGTCTTCTTTATTACGTTAAATTTATCATTGAATCCTGGTCCTGTGTTCTCTAATCTTCCCTCTCTCTCAATCTCTCTAACATTACTCGTACATGTATATGTATATGTGAATGTGTGTGAGTGTGTGTAAAGCAATATAAATAGCTCATTCTTTCCGCAAACACTTGCACTCAAACACAGACACAAAGGAGGAAAGAGAAAGAGAGATACATAAAAAGGAAACAAGGTAAAGAGAAATGAAAAGAGAGACATAGAGAGGGAGAAAAAAGAGTGAGAGAGATAGTTGAAGAAAGAAAGAGATAGTTGGGTGGCCACCCACACGATTAGCGACGGCAACAACAAGAGCAGCAGCAACATGTGAGATTAATGAGTGGGAGTTGAGCTATTTCCATGCATGTGTGTGCGAGTTTTTTGTCCAAGCGTATGTGTGTGTCTTCTTCCCTGAGTATATGTGTGTGTGTGAGTGCGATAATAAGCAATGAGTTATTTTATTAAGCAACGGATTACTCGGGTCACAGCTGCCAAGGACAATGGTTTAAGTTTCTGAAATTAAATTGGAAAAATTAATTCTCACAACTGAAGCCCTAAATTTTCCCATCATTCTAGGTCATCGAATACCACCGAAATGTAACAAAGTAAACATAAAAAAAAATACCTATTGAAATTTCCCTAAAAACACAATTTATTCGAGAAACGAAAAATATTTTCGTTTGCTGCAATGAAACGTATTCAATGAATTTTTATCTAAAACAAAAACAACTACTACTACACATGTGGCGAATCTACGTAATACGATTGAATGAAAGCATGTGTGTGTGTGTGTGAGAGAGTGTCAGTGTGTTGGAATATTTGAATGCAAAATAAAGCAATTCACTCAACAGTAATTTATTTGGCGCAATTTGTAAATAATGCCCAATCCATTCGATGGCCCATAATTCTCGGTCTTATTATTCACTCAATAAATTATTTATATACAATAGTCGCAAACTCAAACAATTTTATTCATGGGTTTATTCGAAAAAAACATAGGGATTAGAAAAATAATTTGTAAAGCAATTTATATCTTTTAGACAATTTATGACAAACTGTGCAATTGTCAAAGCTTTATTATTTTGAAATATTTTATTGAAAATTATCTTGTTTTCTTTGTTTATATATGATTTATAATATTTTATTATTATTTTGGTAAATTTTTCTCCTTTTATAACAATTTTTTGACAGTTAGTTTTTGTTCATTTTTCATTTTTTTCCCCAATATACCATACTCTGATTCCATCAACTACTAATATTTTGTCGACGAGTGTGCTCAAGTAATAAATCTATTTGCAATGAAATCTACTACACTTTCAACAAGTTGAGCATTTGGGGAAACATTTGTTTATTTTCCAAAATGCTATTTAGAATGAGCATTCGAGGGGTCGAAGAAGTCAACGAGAGGAGAGGGGTGGACATCGTCTGTTCGAATAAATTTATGCCCGAGTGTCTGACAAATGAATTGTATAAATAAATAAAAATAAATGCATATGAAATTTTATTGAAACTCTCGAACATAAAATATGGAAAATATAATATGTAGGTATGTAGAAAATAAATTTAAACAAAGTAAGAGTGAGGGAGAAAGAGAGGGAGAGAGAAAGTCTGTGAGTGAAGGAGAGCACAAGCTCAACGAACTATAAATGAAAATAATTCATTAATGCGTGATTAATTTGTTTGTTTAAAAATATATGCATATTTGTAAGAGTGTAATATTTTTTGGAATTATTGTAATTTACAATATTAAATACTCTTGTTTACATTCATTTAATTCGCCCTCTCGTTCCAACCGATCTCAACCTACTTTTCTCTCTCTCTCTCGCTCTCTCTTAATTAAAAATGAAATGAAATTAAAATAAATTCAAGCCAACGATAGCCATCGAGAATCCATCGAGAGCTCTCGTTTTTGGCTGTGATTGTTTTACGTTGTTATTTTCGTTTCTCCACTCTAAATATAATTGTTGTTGTCAATAGTTGATTGTAATCTTGTTGTATTGTAATGGTTGTTGTTATGATCATCACGATTGTGTCACAACATTGCGGTCACGACTGTAATGCGAGAAATTTCATTTGGGAAATTAATGCGAATCAACAATACGTTAAATCAAATTAATGCCAATAATTAAAATTTAATTCGAATGATATTTTTGAATCAGCTGAGTTCCTGAGTATATACTATAATTTATTCCTATACAACTGAAATATTATTATTCCAAATGATCGATTTTTGTTTAGGAATGTGATCAATGCATGTTTCAATTTGTGGTGTAATAGAATAAAATTCATTTTGAAATCCTTTTCAGCGGAACTTTCACTTCAAAAGATATGAAGTTAATTTGTTGAATTAAAGTGAATTAAGAGAACATGAGAAGAAAAAATGTCTGCAGCTCCCATAGAGAGGCTTCGTTAAGGAACTTTACTGGATTATTTTTTTTATTTTAACCTCATTTGCACTCACAATGGGTGATGATGGAGGAGAGGGAGGAAAGAGACGAAGCTATCGGCGTGTGGGGTTCGAAGAAGGTTGAGTGAGAGAGATGGAGCAAAAGTTATGCGGTAAAATGGGAAAATGTTTAAGTTGCAAGCGAAGGCAAATTGTTATGCACCATAGAATAATAACAACAACAACCCAGGTAATAATAACAACAAAAAGTCAACATAACAACAAGGAGCCAACATCTTCAATAATAAGAAAAACAACAACAAAAACAATAAAGACAATAACAATACGAAGATAGATAGAGAAAAGTCAAATAAACTAAGAAGAACTGCAAGATATTTAAAGGAAATAAACTACTTTGCAACAATATTTCCCCAGCCAACAGCAGCATAAAGGAACTTCAACAATGGTAAAAAGTTGTTGCTTCCCTTCATTTCCTCCAACTTCCACTAACCCCTATCTTCACCCTATCTTCTTCAAACCATCCTCCACAAACCATCTTCCCTCACCATCTTATCTTTGGGTTGAAGGTAAGAAGTGCATTTTCTTTGGTAAAATTTGTTGCCACAAAATTTCCTTCCAGCATCGTGATCGCCGGAGGAACCCATATGCGGATCAGGGGGGGAAGGAAGGTCTTGGAAAGGGGATGCATTTAAAAGTTAAGGGAAAATTAAAAGAACTTTTAAAACGTCTCCCGTCTTTTAATGCAAATTGCGAGAGAGGGTACAGTGGATATTCAAAGGAGGACTGAGGGTGAGAGGAGGGGGATAGATAGGAAGAGAGAGAGAGAGAGGAATAGAGAGTGTAGGAAAGCGGGAATGAAAAACAATTCGCATTTGAAATCGCAATAAATCACTTGATTTATTTATGGTCTCCTCCGCAAGGCACTGATTTTGAGGAAATTTACTGTGTTTTGTTCAGGTTCAGGTTTTCCTCCAGCCGCCGCCGTCGCTCGGTCACCCCAACCTCAGTCCGTTATCCTTTCGACATAAATGAGCAGCTGCAATTCGCTCTATCTCTCTCTCTTTTCCTCACTCTCCAACTGTCTCTCTCCATCTCGGCAAATGCACGAGAATCCTTTCGCTCTGGAGTTGGAATAAAGCGCGACAGGATATTTTGCTAGGAAAAAAAGAAAAATATAGAATACAAGAGAGATCCAGACAAAGAGAGAGAGAGAGAGAGAGAGAGAGAGGAAGCGAAGTAGACAGAGAGAGCGACAGGATAACATCTAGACAGTTAGCGGAAAAATTTCATGCGAATTAATGCAATTTTCTCGCGCGCCACGGAGGCGTCTGCGAAATCAACTTCAGCTCCAGCAGTTGGACACAAGGAAGGCGAGAGAGAAGAGGACGGACGGACAGACAGACGACTGGATGAAGAGAATGCGCTCGGTCGTTGTGCATGGCGACGGCAACGACAACGACAGAGACAGGGACAAAGACAGCGAAAGCGACAACGACAACGACAGAGGCAACGACAACAGAAGCAGCCACACCAGAAACAGGAAGCGGAAGTGGAGCCAAGGAAGGAGGAGAGACGGCTGAGGAAGTGGAGCCAAGGATGATGGAAAGACGACTGAGGAAGTGGCGGAGTGGATTGGAAGAGCTTATAAACCAACTACGAAGAACATCCCAACATCGTTGTGGATTTTTTCCAATTTCACATTTCATCAAAGTTCTGGATTCCCTAAGTTCCGCGAACCCTACTGCGAAGGGTCTCCAAAGTTCCATGGCAACCAACGGAGTTTGTGAACTTAAACTTCGAGAGCGCGAGATTTTGTTCCTGGATGAGATTTGTTTTCTCTCAATATTTAAGCACCTTATGAAGTTGTTAACATCAAAGCCGTATCGATTGTAGGTCTATAGGATTTCTCTTAGGTAGGAGATAAAATTTTAGAGTTTTCACTTCATTATAGTAGATTTTGTAAATTTCAATAAAAGGAATGGCTTTATGGAGTTTGCACTCTGATTAATTGAGCAAAATAAAGTGGGAAATATTTTTATATTTACCATATTTTTAACCAATTGAAATATTTATGTATACAATATAATACAGTATTGTTTTTTTATAAGATATATTAGTTTTTATAAATCAGTTATAACATAATGCAAAATATCATAACATATCATACCATCATATCATACCATAACATGGAATATAATATCAGTGGTCACAAACCATAACCGCCAGTCTGTTTTTCAAAATTTTCAGGAGAGCAGTTTATAGTTTCAAATCAACATGGAAAGTAATGGGGCTAGGTGTTTCCTTTTTTACATTTTTTAAGGAGTCTACAAAAGATACAAACATGAAAAAATGATAGCAAATAGATTTAGACACGCTGAGCACGATGGCACTAAAATTTTGTCCTAACTCGACTTAGGCGGTTATGGCTTGTGACCACTGATATATTATATCATATAAATTCATATTATATATGATAATATCCAATAGGTAATATCATAATACTAATAATATCATAGCTTATTTTGTCATATTATTTGTTCCTATTATCCAGACTATATTACTATGCAGGTTTATACTATACCATACAATTCCTATAGTACAATGTAAAACCACTGAAATACTCTCTCACACTTTTCGCCCATCATCTCCATCTTTTATTTTACGACTCATGGACATTCCGGGCATCTGCTCGACATTCGCCACAATCTATTGGAATCATTTCCCTCAAGGAACTGTCTCTTTCCCCCAAAGGATCTGTATCTTTCCTTCCAAGGATCTGTCTCCTTACCCCAAGGATCTTCACTACAGGACGAAGTTGCCTTCGTCTTTGGAAACCACAAGACCGACAACGAGTTCCGAGAGTCGTTCGAAATTACGCGCGCTTTCCTCGAGAAACAGGTTGAAAATAATTTTCAGCTGTTATTTATGAGAATTTCGTGAACCAAGAGAGAGATGCAAGAAAGACAGAGAGAGACAGATAGAAGGAAAGAGAGAGGGAGGGAGAGAAGGACATCGTCAAGTTTTACGCATTCTGACAAGTGATGACAGGGATGCGAAATGATTGCAAACAAGTGGATGTTGTTGGGATTGTTTTTATTATTGTTGTTGATGCTGCAGTTGTTGTGATCCCTATCAAAGTTATCTTAGTACTTATTTTCTCACTCTCTCTCTTACTCCTAAACAGGTGAAAGTTGTCGAAGTTCTTCACTTCGATTCAGTTCGCCACGCGAACATTCTGAAAACTACTTAATTTTAATTGAACTCCTTAAAGAAATTTAAAACCGAATTAGATATTTTTCATGATTTTTTTGTTCACAAAAAATAAACTCCATATTGCATTTTTAATTATTTTCCACTTTCTTTACCCAAGTCGTTCCATCTCTTTCTATCACTTTCTCTTACCAATCTTCGCCATCTGTCGCTTTCGATGTGCAGGAGAGAGAGAGAGGGGAGAAAGAGATAGAGAATGTTTACTCAACTTTCGCTCATCAGACACAGCATAATTACAGCAAACGAGGAGAGCGAGTGAGTAAGTGAGAAAGATAGAGTGTGAGAGGGAAAGAGAGAGAGAGAGATAGTGCAGTAATAAGAATAATAAAATATTCGATTTAATTACTAGGGTTCGTTGAGAAGATGACGGCAACGGCGATGACGACTCAGTGAAAGGGAGAGAGAGAGACAGGAACATTGTTCTAGCACTCCATCTCCTTTCTTATCTCTCGTTCTATCTCATTGCGTAAATCTTGGATATATAAAATAAGAAATTCTCTTAACAAAATAAACTAATCCCGCGTTTCAGTTGCTTCTGGAAAACTTTTCCCATCTTTCTTTCTTCCATTCCGTTTGCTCTTGCTCGCGTTTTCTTTCGATCTCTTCTTGTAGTGCATTTTCCCCCCCTTTCGTCTCTCTCCGCTCTTCCATCTCGGCTTCTGCTTCATCTACTTCTCGTTGATTGCATTTTTGCAGAAATAATGAAAATTACTAATTCTAATTTTTTCTTTCCCACTCCCACTTCATCCCACTCTTTTCAGTCTCTATATATCTTTCTTTCTTTCTTTGTTCCTCCTCCCTTTTGCTTCTCTCATCTTATTTCAACATTGTTTCGGTAGTGGTGGTTGCAGTTGTTGTTGTTGTTATTACTACTCTCCGCATATTTGAGGAGCAGCATATTTTTCGCTCCTCCTCCTACTTTTGGTAGCCCACGAAATTCTTGCGATATTTTTGGTCCGAATTAAACTGAATTAAAAACGATTCACTCTCCATCTCTCTCTCTCTCTGTCCCTCCATCGCCCCTCTTTCTTTTCAAACGTTGAACAATTTTTTCCCTCGGTTATTTCTTGGCGGTTGATTAAGTTTTTCATTCCCTCTCTCTCTTCCTCTCTTCTCAGCCGCCTTTGTTGCCTTTTCGCTGGTGATCTTCTTGTTGTTTTCGCTACTATTTCTGTTGTCTTTTCATTCGTTTTTTCCATCTTCTTCTTCGTTTTCCCTCCCTCACCGAATAAAATTGCAATGAAATATTTATTTAATCACTTCTGTCCAATTGAATTGAGATTTTGTTGAAAATTCTCCTTGTTTCGTCTCTACGCCTGTCAGTCGTTCCTGCCTCAGGTCTGTCTGTCCCTTTTTCATTCTATCCCTTTCTTACTTTGTCCGTCCCTTTTCTCTCTGTCCGGTGAGCATCACAAGGGAATTCTATTTCGGTTCGAAATTTTCCGTCCATCGGGAAACATTTCATGAGGTGAGAGTTGAGATCGAATAATGAAGAAAAAGGGATGAAGAAAGTAATGAATAAAAAAAAAGATACCGAAACCTTTAAAAAAGGATCAGTTTGAGGTCCCAGCGAGACAGATATAAGGAAAAAAAATGTGAGATTTTGAAAAGGTTACCGAGGTCTCCAAGGGTTAAATGAAATATAGTAAATAATAGTAAGGAAATAAAAAAAACAGCACATTGAAGACAGAAGGATATAAAAACTCTTCTCCTCGAGAACTACTCAAATTCAAGCGAAATTCCATTCCATTCGTGAAATTATGCGCAATCAAGTGTCTCAATTGAAAACGTATTAAATATGGTAATAAAAAGTACTAAATTTCAGAGAAATAGGGCATCACTCATCGTCATACAGCGACGGCGGCGGCGACGGCTGTCGAGAAGAACTGATACGGCTGGTGCTGCTTTTAGTTGTGCAAACAGTGTTGCAATCTCTTCGCCATTCATCCCTCCTACATTTCGATTCGCCTCGCGTCGGCAACACTTAAGCACTCGCTACACTTTCGAGTGTCGCCAACGAGTGGGAGGGAGAAAGGCGAATGCGATGGCGAGAGAGTGTGAGAGAGAGAGAGAGGGGGAGAGAGAGCGCTAGGAAGTGTCTAAAAATGCAGAATTCACTTGCGACACGCGTAGCATTAAATTTCTCAACACGAATGCAATGCTTTTTCTTCCATTTGGAAGAGTTTTTTTCCTCCCTCCATCCACTTTTAGCATTTGCTACATTTTTGCAAGATTTCAGTTATGGGTTTTGTTGTTGTTTCCCCTTTCCGTTTCCGTTTTCATTTTAATTTTTATTTTTCTTTTAATTTTTTTTTCTTTTAATTTTTATTTTTAGTTTCATTTTAATTCATATTCGTTTTAATTTTTATTTTCGCTTTATATTTTACTTAATTTTTTTTTATAATCATTTTAATATTTTTTTTATTTTACTTTTTATTTTATTTCATATTCGTTTTAATTTTTATTTTCCTTCTTATTGTTGTTTTCTTTCATATTCATTTTTTTTTTCATATTCCTTTCTCTTAATATTCGGGAATTTTTACACTCGTGCGAAATTTAAAAGCATTTTGTTTGCGCGCGCGCGAATTAATGCCACGAAATGGGCAATAAAAGTCCTTAAAATGCGCGTTCATCATCGTCGAGGACGCGTCGTCGGACCCGCCGGACGACCGAATCCTTTGCATCCTTTCTGCAAGTGTGCATGTTGCTGCCTGTGTGCATTGTAATCGCCAACAGTTGCTCATAATTGCTGCCAAAACAGAAATGTTGATTTAAGTTCCAGAGCTTCCTTGCTCCATCCTTTTCTTTTCTCTCTTTCTTTTTCTCTTCCACTCTTCCTCTCTCCCTCTGTTCATCTCTCACGTTTTTTCCTTTCTTTCTCCCTTCTTTTACATCCTTTTTTCTCTTGATTCAATTTAAAATGATGGCGAAAAACAAGAAGAAACGCAACCCTGTCTGCACGATTAAGGATATTTACTCCTGGTTTGAGATTTATTTATGAGGTGCATGCAACACTGTTAATGGACGCTACATAACGGTATTAGTTGCGATATTAGATACGAGGCTCCCCACAGGACACCGTTGGGTGGAGAAGGTCAGACGGAAGTCTTGGGGTTAAGGGCGGGAGTTGAACATATTATACAAACATTTTAATTTAAAAAAAAAGTATACACAAATATTAATTTATAAAAATAATAAATAAATGCAAATTTAAAGATAATATATTGAAAAAATTATTTTGAAAAAAAAAAAATAATAAAATTCTTTATGGGAATAGTATATTGAAAAATAAAATGTTTTCCCATTTTTTTCAAAATACAAAATTAAAGTAAAAAAAAACTGATGACAATTAGATTTATTCCATTTCTCATCCTCATTTATGAATTAATTCCCTATAAGTTATTTTTCACTCGAACTCATCCCATTTCGTTCATATTTTCCCAGCACATTACTTACAATGTCATTTTATTTATTTATTTGTCTATCTATTCAGATCTCTATACTCTTCCTTCTCTGCTATATCCCCCTCTATCTCTGTCTTCGCATCTCCCTTCTCAATCAGTTAGCGAGCTGTCTCTCGTTTAGGTAGAAGAATCATAAATCCTTATCATCTACACGCACCTAAGCAAAAAACGATCTAAGACAACGACGAGCGAAGCAACATCGATGAGAACGAGAAAGATAGAGAGAGAGTGAGTGCGAGACCGTGCATGGGATAAACAGAGAGAGGGACAAAATATTGGAGAGAAAACCGCACAAATGCGAAAATAATGCGCTTCTCAACAGTTCGCATCATTATTAATCTATTATTAATCAGTTCAGTTCGGAACTTTCTCTCTTTCTTATCGACTTGTGCGCTCACTCTTTCTCTCTCTCTACATTTCTTCTTCCCCTCTATTGTGTTTTGATTGGAGACGATGGTGATGATGGAGACGTTGGCAGCGGTGGAAGATGCTGATGGTGGTGGTGATGGCGAGGTCGGTGGTAATGATGCTTCATTGTACTTCGATGTCTGCGAAGTTGATCAAGAAAAGTTTGAGAACAATTCTTGAGGTGACGGGATGATAGGGGGAGATAGAAGAGAACTCTTTCGTACATGAGTATAACATTTTTCAGTTAGTCTAGGATTTCCTATAGTGCTTACTATATATCGATGGAGCCGATATTCTATCGTTGCCATCAGACATTGATGCTAAACTTCCGGCAAAGACCCATCCATACTCCGCTTTTTTTCTTCCTTATCCTATTCCTTTGTCCAATTCTTTTCGCCTTCCGTTGTTATGTGTACGGTTTGTTCTCCTTCTCACTTTTCTTCTGTCTCTCTGTCTCGAGAAACAAATTGATTATCTTTGATGTTTTTGCTCCCGACTTTTTCTTTCGGAAATATTTCTTTCGCTCTTCGTTTCTGTCTCGAAGATGGTGTTGGTTGATGTTATTGTTGTTATGTGTATAGATGTTGTTGTTGGCTCCATTGTTCCTTGTGTTGCTGTTGCCTTGATTGTTATTACTTTTGTTGTTGCTGTAGTTAGTCTCTCATTGTGCACTCGTTGATTTTCGCGTCAAAGAAATCGCTGAATTGAATGATGAATGCGCGATTTTTGCATTTTTGCCCCCAAAAAAACTTTCCGCAGACAATCATTTGTTTCATTCGAAACGCAGACAAAGACGATGACGACTCAAGTAAAAGAAGTACCGGAAGTAAACGCATACATGCAGACGAGGATGTGTTGGTGAAGGGAAAACAAATGCTGGTTTTGAAATTCACACAAAGTTCATGCTATTCATTGATTGATGCCAGACGTTTTTTTCGCCCTCCTCGCCATCCATCCAATTATTGGAAATTGTGGAAAATCACACAATCTTTCTTCTTCCTCACAATATTTCTCCACTGAATGAGCTCATCTCGGATTCTCAAAGTGTTTCGAATGCGGAACCGAAAATTGAGAGCTTTTAGCCCTTCATCTCTAAGTCTCTGTCAGAGAGAGAGAGAGAAAGAGAGAGTGTGTTCTGTGGGTCATCTATTGGAATCCTCTTCGGTGGTCATTACGAGAAGATTTACCGATTAACGGTAATAAAGTATTCAATACGCATTTCGGACAAATGCACAAAATTTACCACCAGACCCAATAAATACGTCGCTTGCAGCCACCATGACCTCCATTACCAGAGAAGTGGTTGCCAAAGTGGTAGACGATGGTAGACCGTGGTTGAGGTAGAAGAACGAAGAGAAGGAAAACGAGAAGGATGTTGAGAGAGTGAGAGAGAGAGACATGGAAGGAAGGATGTACAGAGATGGGAGGCAGGAAAGGAAAGAAATTTACATAGGAAGCATTCGAACATATTTCAGCAAATGCGGCAGAGCAAATGAATGTGTTGCAGATAAAAGATGTTCCACCACGCTAGCAAGAGAGGAAGGAGGAGAGACTGAGGGAGAGCGAGAGAGAGAGAGGGATGGGGAGATCAGGATGTAGGGGGCGTTGTGTGTGTGGGGAGGCGTGGCAGCTTCGTCGTATCAGCAGCTTTAGCTGCGCATAAAAAATGCATTTGGCATTTATTGCTCCTGCTTCGGCGGCTGCTTTTAACCAAGGGAGCCAGAAAGAGAAAGAGAGATTTAGAGGAAAGAGAGAGAGACAGAGAAGTAGAGAGAGACAGAGGAATCTAGAGTGAGAGAGGTAGAGTGAGTGTGAGTGAGTAAGAGAACGCATTTAATCTCCGCAATAAGCTGTGAAAGCGAAATTTGCGTCGACTCCGAGTGGATCCGGGACTCGGTCCACACCGTCAGGATGTGAACATGTCTGAGTGTTCGTGTAGGAAGGAAATGTAGGCGTATGCATGTTCATATGTATGTGTTGGTGTTGGTGTTGGTGTGGAATAGTGTTGCTCATGGAAGGCTGCGGAATTTATGTTCGCTCTGTGTAGAAGATTGTAGATTAATTAATGATTTGTGAATTGCTCTGTGGTCGCATCTGAGTGTCGGAGTTGCATTTAATGCGTGCGATGTACAATCACATACACAAACAAACGCGCATAACGTAGTGGAACGTAACGTAACGCAAATATAACGTAAGCCTAGCAAATTGTAACCTCATCCAATGTGATGGAGATTTTTGCAAAGTGCACACAGGTCGATTGGGATCGGCCGATGAGGTTGAGGGGAGGAGAAGGAGTGATAATCAATAGTTGGATGTATTTTACGTGGACAACGTAAGGTAGAGGGTTAAATACGACGTAAGAAGATGCAGTAATCCATGAGTTGTTACTTAAGAATTTATTTAGAATAACGTAGGAATGCAAAATAACTACTATCAAAAGGTGAAACGTATTACGTATGATACGTAAGACAAAATACGAAGAAACCATGATGGAAATAGACCTTAATGTAATGTGACGTAAGGAAATGTAACTGAATGAAACTGAAAACACTACGCAAACTAATGATGGATGTCGTAGATTCGACGGCTTTCTACGGAAAACAAGGTAATGTAATATTTATATAATTTCATACTTCCACGTATTGTGAGTTTATTCCACGCAATAGAAGCTCCCTTACACATGAGCATAACGTAACCTAATACATTCGGATCGAAATCGAATTTAAAATCGAGTCGAAGCAATCAAAACAACGAAAGGAGACGAGGGTTCGAGCGAGGCTCATGGCAAACGTTAGATTTCAACGTAATAGAAAGCTCCTAGATTGCTTCCCGCAATCAATATCGCAATTTACTCATTCTCCCTCTCTCTCCCTCTCTCTTGCTCACTCTTACTCACCTTTCGTTCACCCTAGGAGCATCGATAAAAACCAAACGAAGCTCTCGAACAAGCATTTGAGTTTTCCCTGTTACTAGAGTTGGTGTTGTTGTTATGGATGTTAGTATTGTTGTTGTTATTGTTATTTCTCCTGATGTTAGTGTTGTGGATGATTTTGCTGTTGATGCTGTTGTCGTTGCCCCTTCAATTAACGAGTCACGGAACGCAATCGTCCCGAGGCGAGAGTGAAGCAAACATACAAGCAACGTAACGAAACAACGTATAGAAAAGTTGTTGTATAGGAAATCGAAGAGAGAGAGAGGAAGATCTGGATTGATATGAGTTTCAAAGTAACTAAATGTAACGTAAGGGTACGTGATGTAACGCAAGGTAACGTAATGGAACGAAAAGTAACGTAATGTAACCTAAGGTAAGGTTGAGTATCGTAAGATAATGTAATGTATAAACACAAAAAATGTTCAGTAAAAAAGGTAATACAAGGTAACGTGAGGTAAGGAAACGCAATGTAACGTAAGGCAATGCAAAGTATCGTAATACAAAGTAATGTAACGTAACGTGTCCTAAGGCATCGTAAAGTAACGTAATGTGTCCAAATCAAAGTAATATAACGTAAGCAGAAATTTCATCTTTCTCAACATAACCAGAACGTAAATTCACGATTCACGTAACGTAACGTAAGGTAATAATTTCGACTCCCCGATGACGTGACGATGGAGAGTTGAACAAAGACGAGAAATCAACGGGGAGCTTTAATTTGCGCCGCCATAAATCGCGTTGCCAATTAACCGCGTTGCCACTGCGAGTGATTGAGCGGGCCAATTAATCATCTCGTTCGATCGCCTCGAAATATGCAACGTGATGTGTGTGCGTGAAGTGAGGAGAGGTAAAGTACAACAACAACAACAACAATACCAACATCACAATGTCAACAATAAAGGACAACAACAATGACCACAGTATGGTCAGAACAACAACAACAACAACAATTGTCTACTTAGCATTTTTGCTGGACACCGCGTCACGTCGTTTCGGCAGGGATCCGAGGGTGGTCGGTCAGATCGCTACTTTGTGGCAACGCTACTACGCACACACACACACACACACACACACACACACACCCATGCAGACGGCGTCGATTCATTTACGTTCTCACCACAGCAAAGTGATTTTTCGCCCACGGCGAAAGTTTTTTTTTTACCACATCGCTCTGATTGGAGACGCGTCGTCTGGCAACGCCAACAGCCGCCGCCGTCGTCACCCAGCGGCAGCGACGACGACGTGCCTCGAACGCTCATTGATTTTAATTATTGCCGCCATCGGTCGGGTCGTTCCCATCTCTTTTTCTCTATATTTTTCCCTTTCTCTTCCTCTCTTTTAATCCCTCTTGCCCACTCCTCTGTGTCTGGGCTCAGTGGGCTTGTGTATGTGTGTGTGCGGTTGGATGAGCAACAGGATGAAGAAGAAATTTCGCCTAACAATAAATTTTCCTCGTTATGCTACTTTTTCTGCAGATATTTTTATATTATTATGATGATGCAAATCTCTCCTTCTTCCCTTCTTTTTATCTTTGTTCTTAAATTTTAGTCTGATTATATATATATTTTTTTCTATTACTTTTGTTTTATTTTCTATTTATTTCTAAATTTCGTTTCTTAATATTTTTGTTTATCCTTTTAAACATTTTTGAAGTGATTTTTGTGTTTTTCTAAAATTTTCATATTTCAATAAATTCAGAATGTTTTTTTTAAATAATTTTTCCCGAATAGTTTTGCTCACCAATATCCAAATTAAGAAGTTTTGTTTTTACATTTCCATTGTATTATGCATTTTTATTCTTTTTTTTCTGTTATTTAATTTGAAGAATAGATTTTTAAAAAATATTTTTATTTATGTTTTTTTTTATGATATTCCAAAGATTTTGGCAAATTTTATTATAATTTTAATTTATATTGAATTTAATATTTTTTTAACATTTTCCATATTTCTAATTTATCTAATTTCTTTCCCCATTTTCGCCTGTTTATTTTATATTTCCGTGTGCTCTCATTCTTCTCTTATTCTCTTTCCATATGCATCTTCGTGAAAATATTTGTCAAGATAGCTAAATAATAAGGCACAGTTTAATTTGAAATTTAGTTTATTGAATAATGCGTCGCTTTCGACTGCTTGACCACAACTGAACTGAAATTACATGAGAAGAGAATGCAAATGCAAAAGGAAAAGAAAGTACAAACAATATGGCTGACATCAAAAGAGAATAGTAAAATGAGTGATGCCAGACCAAAAGGAATAAGGTGGATGACAGTTCGGCCCTTCCTGACACTAACTCGTCCCGAGTTCATGGATTGGACACGTCCTCGGCAGGATCAGCTTCATCTTCAGGACCTTCATCGTAGTCATCGTCGATATCTGGATACAACTCGCACCATGGCTTTAATTTGTCACTGCTTGCTACAGTGCTGTATTTTCGTCTGTTGAGCTGAGCTCCATCGATGTCTTCTATTACGTATCGATCAAATCTCAGCACCTTGGTGACCACATACGGACCCCGATACTTGGCATCTAGTTTTCGAGATTCTCCGGTGCTTGGCATGGAACTTTCAATGAGAACTAGGTCTCCTTCATTGTACTTACGAGGTGTCTTATGTTTGGCGTCGAATCTAGTTTTCCACCCTAAGCGTGCTAATTCAATATTTTTAATAGCTTCATCACGCCTTTTGTTTATATTGGAAATATCTATGTCGTCGTTTTCGTCGTGGAGTGCGGCAAGAACTTTGTTGCCACTTATATCCCGTAAGGGAAAATCATACACCAAATCCATCGGCGAAAAGCGGGTCGTAGAATTGATAATAGTATTTAACGTCCACTGCAAACGACGTAGTTCAGAGTCCCAGTCTTTCGGATTAGTATTCGATGCTTTCAAAAATGTTAACACTGACTGATTTATTCGCTCGGCTAGCCCGTTCGCCCGTGGTGTTCGTACTGCAACCTTAATGTGCTGTATCCCGTTTACGATACAATATTCTGCAAACGAAGATGATGTAAACGACGTACCTCGATCGGTAACCAAACGTTTTGGTAAGCCAAAGCACAACGTCAAATGATTCAATACATCAAGAACTGGCTTCGTTTTCGTTGACTTTACAGCAGCAATTATACTATATCTTGTGAGCGCATCGACAATTACAAGGATATACTCGTTTCCACGTCGACTTCTAATGAATGGGCCAAGATGATCCAGATGCAAAGTCTCAAATGGAACTCTTGGTATGTCCATTCCAAACAGTTGACATTCCTTTCGACCTGAGCCACGACTAAAGCAGCATTCAATACATGATTTGATATAGCCTTTGATGAAATTTCTACTTCTTGGGAACCAGAAGTGTTGTAATAGTCTCTTTATAGTACCGTCAACTCCGGGGTGACCAACTTCGTCATGACAAAGTCTAACAATTCGCCAGCGCATACCTCTTGGAACAACCAGTAACAATTTTCCTTCTGAACTTTTTTTGAATAACCGATTTTTCTTTAAAATGTATTCAGATTCACCTCCATTGCATTGATTCGAGCTAACCTGATTAATGATGTTTTGCAATTTCGGATCCTGTTTCTGCATTGTGAAGAGCCAGTCATCGACAGACATATTGATGGTCATCACACAGGTACTAATGTCCTCAGGTTCTACGGCAGCTTCCACTGGAGCCCTGCTCATTGCGTCGACATGCTTCATTGATTCACCTGGTCGATGTATAATATCATAATCATACTCAAGTAGTTTTAGGAACCATCGAGCTACTCGTGGAATCAGTGGCTTCGATGTTTTCACACCCGAAATGGCTTGACAATCTGTAACGATAGTAAATTTCTTACCGAGTAAATACATACGAAATCTTTGACATGCTTCTACTACGGCCAGAACTTCGATTTCGTAACCGTGATATTTCCGTTCAGCATCGGTACATAGTCGACTGAAATATGAAATCGGCTTTAAAGTATTGTCTGATTCTCGTTGCAATAAAATGGCTGCAATTCCAATACTGCATGCATCGGTGTGCAGTTGATGTTCTTTATCGATGTCGTAAATTCCTAAAATCGGCTTCTCAGTCAAAAGACGGACCAAAGTTCGGTATGCGTCGTCACACTCTGCTGACCATTGAAATGCGGCATCTTTTCTCGTCAGACGAGTCAAGGGTCCAGCGATGTGCGCATAATTAGCCACAAATTTTCGAAAGAATCCTGTAAGTCCCAAGAATCTTCTTACCTCAACTGGATTACGAGGGACAGGAAATTGTTTAATCGCAATCGTCTTGATTTTACCAGGTTTGATACCATTAACGTCTAGCTCGTGCCCCAAAAAGGAGACGCTGCTTTTCAAAAATGAACATTTCGAGAGACGGAGGGTTAAGCCCTCATTCTTTATTAATTGCAAAAAGAGTTCGAGGTTACGTAAACCTTCGTCGACAGTTCTCGTCGAGACGATGACTTCGTCTACGTAGCTGATAACTTTGTCCTTCACTGGTTGAATGATCTTTGACATCATTCGTTGGAATGTGCATGGAGCATTCCGAAGCCCGAATGGCATACGGTTAAATTCAAAATGGCCATTGTGCGTAACGAACGCAGTGAATGGCTTCGACTCGTCGGCAATCTCAATTTGGTAATAGCCGGACATCATATCGAGGGTGGTAAAATACTTATTGCCCGCCAGCATGGACAATACACCATCCACAGTTGGCATAGCCCATGGCTGCTTCTCTGTGATCGCATTAAGTTCGCGGTAATCAACACACAAACGATCTTCTCCGTTCTGTTTTTTAACTAAAACAATCGGTGAGGAGAAAAGTGAGTTCGACGGTCGAATAATGTTCAAATCTAATAATTCCGAGATTATACGTTCGACCGTCTGTTGCTTCGGTATAGGAATCGGATATGGTTTCTTTACGATCGGTTTCGCGGATGTTAACTTTATGTCCATTTTCATCGATTTACATTTTCCGAGCTCATTCAACCGTTCACCGAAACAACCGGGATACGAATTCAACAAATATATTAACTGATTCTTCTCATCGTTTGCAAGTTCATCACCGAGGTCTACATTTTCAGCATCGAGCGCAATTACTTGGCAGTTCCCGTTTTCAATAATCACGCGAGCTTTCGATAAAATGTCGATTCCGATTAATATGTCGTATGCTAGCATTTCGTCACTAACAATCGCTAAATCACTAGTATAGTTTTGATCGTCTATTGTTATTGTTAATAACATTGTTTCGCGACAGTGCCATTCACCACCGGCAAATCCTTGTAAAACCTCTTTACACGCATTGGTTTTACCATTACATTTATCGGCAATAGATCTTTTCACTAATGATTTGCAACTTCCCGAATCGATAATTGCATTACAATTTACACCGTTTGCTTTGATCACCTTAATAATTTGATTATTGTTATTTTTGGCATATGCGCGAACATTGTTTTTAATAACATTAACCGGCGCAATGTTTCGTACCGGACACTTATTGGTTTCATGATTCGTAGCAAAGCACTTTTGGCATCGTTGTCTTCTCTGAGGTTGTTGACAGTTTCTGGACAAATGGCCACGTTCACGACAATTGAAGCAGATTGGACCAGTATTGCTATTGTCTTTGCTATCTCTGTTTTCACTTTTAATAAATTTGTCCCGATTTATAAAATTGTTTTTCTGAACACTCAGTGGCAACTGTTGTGTAGAATGTTGCAATGTCTTTTTATTTGTTGAAACGCTTGTCAACGACTGTAACAAATCTGCGCACTTCACAAAGTTCATAACCGAAAGAGATCTCCGTAGACCTTCGTCATATAACCCGTTTATAATGTAGCGAATTATTGATTGATCGTCAATATTTCCACGTCGACCCAGCGATAACATTCGATAATAAAATTCGATTAGCGATTCTGCTTTATTAATTCTTGCACCCATCATATGCATATGCACGTCTGCAACATTGATCGAGCACGGAAAGTCAGCTAAAAACGCGGAAGTGAAGTCCTTCCATCCGCAGAACACCGGTTGTGCATCCATCCACATCTTTGCTGAACCTTTCATCTTACTTTGCACAGCGAAAAGTACAAGTTGTTCGTCCCATTGATAGGCCATCTTCAATCGATTAACACGGTCGACGAATTGATCTGACGTTAACTCTCCATTGCAAGGATCGAATTCCGGCAAAATAGATGTTATGTCGCGTACATTATTATAATTACTCATATTATTCCTGGTCGATTCTTGTGACTGTGTCATATTCTGATGTGACAGCAATTGTTGCGGTGTTGAAATGTCAAAATTGCTATGTTGCACGACTGGAACTGTTGACGTTGTATACATATTGAAAGGAACCGTCGTTGCCGTGTTGCTATACATAGTTGCAGGAACATATTGAATCAATGCTGCGCCACCAAGACCCAACATGTTTCCCACCGATTGTGAAATAGACGAGGCTGTACACAACGAAGACGGCAGCGATCCAGCTGCATATGCTGTGTTGTTTGTGGTTGTCAACGGCATTCGATACATATTCGGCTGCGAACTCGCTGTTATGTGCGTCGGCGTCAGCACAAAAGGAGACGGCGAAGATGATCTTAGCGACAGCGAAGTCCCGTTTACGGCAGCTATGCCCATCGTTGTTGAGTCTGTGATAGCAGTTGGCGAGTTTTGAATTTGCGTGTTTAAAGAATTCGTATTGGAACATGGGGCGACATGCAAAGCGGTATCCTCAAGTGTTTCTTGTGGTGGACTTTTCGATGAGTTGACAACGGCTTGGATCTGCTGAGTTAGTAACTCCACGGTTCGCTGGAGTCTACCAACATCGTTCAACACTCGTTCCATGCTTTTGTCCGATCTCAATAAGTTTCCGTCACCAGTGGACTCCTCTTGATCGTCGGAGACGTCCATCAAGTTTTCACTCTGATGCTGCAAACGTGCAACCAATTCCACTTTATTTCCTGATGTCTTCATGCCCTTCTCACGAAGTAAATCCTTCAGTTCCACTATTGTTAAATTATCGAACTCCATTTGTTTCAAAATAAATCAATTAATTTTTGTGTAATCCCACTTCTGAATTTTGTCAAGATAGCTAAATAATAAGGCACAGTTTAATTTGAAATTTAGTTTATTGAATAATGCGTCGCTTTCGACTGCTTGACCACAACTGAACTGAAATTACATGAGAAGAGAATGCAAATGCAAAAGGAAAAGAAAGTACAAACAATATGGCTGACATCAAAAGAGAATAGTAAAATGAGTGATGCCAGACCAAAAGGAATAAGGTGGATGACATATTTCTTGACATTTCAATTATGATTAGAATTTAGCGTGACCGCTGTGGTAACAACACCAATTACAACAAACATGACCACAATAACAACCACAATATCAACAACCATGACACACACACAATGGCAACAAGAACAACAATAACAATGATATCAATAACAACAACAACATCAACATCGGATAATCACTGATGTGTTAACCACAAAAGGACCTCAAAGGATACTCAAGTAATCAAGGTTCATGGATTCAGGTTATTATTGTTGTATATCATCGTTGTTGTTTTTGGTATTGTTGTTACTATTTTGTTGTTGTTGTTTCTCCAATAAACAACTCAATCTGTTCACCTGCAACACGCACAAATGACAGAGAGAGGGAGTGAGACACAGAGTGTATTTCGTGTGAAAATTTCAATCATTCGTGTTAAATGAAAATGAATTCACACATGCACAAGCTCACCTACACACGCTCAGGTACAATCAATGCACACCTATTGTGACATATACACTCACAGAATCTCAACACACACCTACATACATAGAAATAAACATACAAAAATACATATAACGTCACATGCAGTGAAAGCAATCAACGTCGTGTCGAAATAAGGAATATAAAGGAATGATAGAAGAGAAGTGATCAATAAAATATTGGAATACAAGGATTGGAGAAGCAAATTCATGTTGTTTCTTGTGAAGGTGTGTGTAAAAACAAAAGATAATGGCAATAACAATAACAACAACAACAATAATAAAAGCACTGACATTAAGAAAAACAAGAAAAATTATAGAATATCATAAAAAAAACTAACGGTAAAATCTGAACTAAATATAAATGACAAAAACATTAGAGTTAAATAAATTCAGAAAGGAAAAGAAAATACTTCCGAGATTTTCCCAATATCAGGAAATACAACTTTTTGGTTCCTCTATCAATTACTCAATATCACCTCTCGATTCTCAACCGAAATTTTATCAAATTTTCTCTACACTTAATTCGAAATTCCTTATTGAAAGACAAGTGTGCAAATACATTAATTAAAAATAATAATTTAAATAAATACACATAATTACAATAATCAAAATAGTTTTATAATTAAAAAAATAAAATAATTTATTAGTTGTATTCAATCTAAGAGAGAAACGTTAAAACAACAAAAAGAAAACTTTATTACATAATTATATAAATGTATAAATAAATAAGTAAATAATTATAAAAGTAGAAATAGAATAAAAATACAAAAATTCCAGGAAGGAGGGATTTCTTCGAACCCAATGTGAGTATTTAATTTATATTTTTTCTTTTGTATTGGAAAGATTTCCAAGTTTTTTAATTGCCGATCGTGATTCGCCACTAGCAGACCATTGACCACGAAGCTTCAAAATTTCCACCTCTCATCCCACACCCCGATCTCTCCTACATCCCATTGAACTGATGAAACTGATATCAAATTCGGTGGTATATCCACCTCGTAAATTCTATGAATCCGTCCAACATCCGGACTGCGACGAGGTTTAATTGTGAAATTGCATTTGCGACACTTGCCAAGAAGCTTTCGGGTGAACTGGGTAGTGAGTGAAAGAGGGAGAAGGAGAGTGGGAGGAAAGAGATAGAGAGATAGTGGGAGAAAAGGAGGAAAAGATATACTAGACAGAAATGCACTTCCTGGCGTTACTTAAAATATTGTTTTCCACGAAATTTTCACAAGCGACGCATTAAGAAAATGAGCAATGAATTTCCACGACATGACTTTCCATCTCTTTCTCTCAAGGTCTTTATCTCTTTCGTCTCTTTCGTCTCTTTGTCTCTCGTTACTCCCTCTATACTCAGTCATTTGGTCCTTCTCTCCGATTCACTTTGTCGTGTTTCAGCCAAAGGATTTGTCGGCGTTTCATGGCGAAAGACAGACGAGTGGATGATTGAGGGAGGAAAGAATGGTCGAAAAAGGTCTGAAGGTGGGAAGACCAAAGTGTTGTCGAATTCGGACGTGGAGATGGACGGACAGAAAGACAGACAGACGGAGGGACAGACAGACGACCACACGAACGGACGTCACGAAAGGTGCAAAAATAACTCCATTACCTCGAAGAACGAAAGAACGCCGTGAGGAGAAACCAAAGAAGGGAGAGAGAGAAGGAAGAGAAAGAGAAAAAGAGAGAGTGATGGATAAGGAGGTTAAGGGAAAAGGGACCAACGAAAGGATTTTTCTTTTATTCCCGGCGCGTGTCGAGGAAACCGAGATGCGAAGGCACTTTCAAAAATTGCCCCTCGCCGCAAGGGCAGCTCCGCAATTCGATATTAATTTGACCCACTACGAAGGGAGAGCAAGAGGGAGAAGGAGAGATATTGGATGGTGGAAAGAATAAAGAGAGAAATTTTATATTTCCTGTAGCTCTCCTCAATCCGCAACATTTTCTTTAAGCTCTTTTTAGTATTTTCCTTTTGGTTTGTTTGCACATTTCTCGGATTCTCTGTAAATGGTATCTAATTTTGTTTCATTCTCCCTTCATCAGTCTCTTCTGCGTTCTATCCTTTTCATTCTCACAATTTCTTTCGCTCTCACTCACACACACTCTCTCTCTCTCTCTCTTGTACCTTATTTCTCAATATATTTCTTCACTTCTCTGGTGTTGTCCTTGATAAAACCTGAATGGAATTTTGTCCTACAGTTATTGAATTGAGTTCAACTACAGCTGGGGTATTTTTATTCTTCCAGCCACATCACGCTATCCTTGTCTGTGGTTGTCTCTATCTATTTCTCTCTCTCCTTTTCTGTCTCTCTATACCTTCGTCTCCTTATCTGTCCACGAGGGCGCCAAATTCCGCACCTGCCACAATCACGAAAATCGCGCTCAAAATCAAAGCGACACAACTATGAATCGTGTCCTTCTTCCTTTTCTCTCTCGATACAATTTCCTCTTCTCCAAAAAGACCAATGGGGAGTACGATGACAAAGCCATGACAATGGCCAGCTTCTAGTCAGGGTTTGGACGGGTTTCGAGTGAATGAATTGGGGTGAAAATTTTGCCGATGTCACGAGGCAGCAATTGGAAAACCATTCAGGTGAAGAAGTGGCAGGAGGATATCATTCAGTTTTAGTCATGATATCTTCATAATTTAACTAACTATTGTTGAAAATTTGACTTATAAAGGCCTGCTGGAATAGAATGGAGGATAATATCATAGTAAGTAAATAACTATCACTCCTTCTATTATAGGAAAAGTTATATAAAACCAAGAAATCTATACCTCTTTATCACTTGATTCTCCATCAGTTCCTATATTTCGTTTAAGGATCCTAAAAGTTTAAATCGCAAATGAGTTTAAAGGAGCGGAAACAAGAGCATGAAAACAAAGGGAGAAAGTAACAAAAAAAATATAGATATACAAAATCAATAGTTTTTTCTCTCTTTTTATATTGTTTTAAAATCATTCCCTATTTTTTAAAATCATTCTCTATTTTCCTTATTTTTTTTATTTTTTATCCTTTTTTCTTTTTTTTTAAATCAAAAGAAAAACAACGAATCTCAATGGAAAGCATCGATGAGAGGTTGTGAAGCGAGAATGCTCTTTTGTGAAAGAGACAGGTGCTTTATTTTAGTTGGTCTTGTTGTTGTTGGTGGTGGTGTTCTTGTTCTTGTTGCTATTGGTATTTTTGTTGTTGTTGGTCTTATTGTTGTTGCTTGTTCTTATTGTTTTTGTGAGAGTAATTGTTATTTTTGTTGTTATTTCACTATCCTCCTATCCATTGTCTGCGCGTTACTTTGTGCGATTCTATCATTTTTATTCTCTCCACCAACATCGACGTGGGCATCGATAATCGTCCCGCATCGAACGGTGTGGCAACGCCGTGAAGTGACTGTGTTGTTTTTGTTATTATTATTGTTTTTCTTGGTGCTTTGTTTTGTATTGTGTTGTGTTGTATTGTGTTTTGTGCCACACTGTGTTGTGTCCTATCGCATCGACGCCATTTTGTTTAGAAACTTTTAATTAGCGTCGAAGTGATGGTGTTTTTGTTGTTGTTGTTGTTGTTAGTGTTATTGCTCTTGTTGTTAGTGATATTTCTCTTGTTTTTAGTGTTATTGTGTTTGCTGTTTTTGTTGCTCTTGCTTCTGTAATTTTTGTTGCACTAGGACGAGTTGATTGAAAGCTTTTGTTCTGTTCGAAGCAATTATTGTTGAAGAGCTCAGCTCAACATTCGATTGCCCGATCCCCGATGACTGGAAGCGCTCGCAACCAAACGGGATTTTCGATTTAGGATTTTACGTCGACTTCGATGAAGTCATTGACAACGCTGTCGATCGATGGACCGATGGATGGTGGCAGAAGTGAAACTTCTTGATCGCGATGCGCTTTTGTTGAAACGGAAGTGGAAACCGGAAACGAGGCGATGTGAGAGTGAGAGCGTTGCCAACTCGTGTCTGTTTGTGGCGTGCGAGCGTCTCAATTAGCCGACGTTTTCAATGAAGCTCTCGATTTTCTCCCTCTCTCTGAGTTTCTTCTCGTTGTCCTCTTCTTTCCATTTCACTCTCGTTCTCTGTCTTTATCTCTCTTTCTCTCTGTCTGGTTCTCTCTCTTTTTATCTCTTTCATTTTCTTTCCCATATTCAATTTCATTTAATTTTATTTCACTCTATGAAAAATCTCTGATTTTTATCATGTTTCATGTGGCATCCCTGCTTCCTCACAATACTCAACAATCTCTCATTCATTCACTAGCTCTCTCAATCACTCTTTCACTCACATACTCCTTCACTCACATACATCACCATGTTCACACACACATACACACCATTCCCCCACATCACACGCATACGTCTTTAATCTTCGTTATTTTGGCATTTTATGCAAATAATTCTTTCCGTATTTCGTTCGTCGCTTCTGCTCCTCCACCTTCTGCTTCGGCTTCTCCTCCTCCCTTACCTCATCCACCTTCTGATCCTCCTTCTTTCCTCCTCCTTCTCCTCCTCCTCTACCTTCTCATCGTTCTCCTCCTTCACCTTCATCTCCTTGGTTCACCTTCCATCTGGCCTTCACCACCCTTCTGTTTTCGTTACTCTTCAGTTGCCACACGTTGTTGTTTATTTTATTTTCTCCACCTCCTCTTTTCTCTCCCCCTCCTCCTATTTTCTCTATCTGCCCCTTTTTCTCTCTCCTCCTCTTTCTGATCCCTTTCTGCTCATCTCTGCTGCTGCTCAGCTCAGCTGCTTCGCCCACGCGTGGGAAAAACGTGCCCTGTCTTCTGTCAAGCGGTGGCACGCAACCGACGATGCAGCAGCTGATGTCGGCGTCGATGTTGAGGAGAGATCGAGGGGGGAAGAGAGGCAAGGGGGGACAATGCAGAGGGGTGAAAGAGGGCCTAAGGGGAGTTGAGGAAGAAATCTCGCTTGACTGGCTGCGAAAATAAAGCCACTTCAAATGCGGGAAAAATTGCGGAGGAGCGCGTGTTGCATGTGATGCATCTCTCGAGGATACCAAAATAACAACAAGAACAACTTCAATAACAACAACACCCACAACAACAATAGTATAAAAAAATAACAACGCAGAAATCTACAACAACAAGAATACTCAAAAATAACAAGAGTAATAACAGCAACAACATCTACAGACGACAGCAGCTTCAACGATGAATTTAAAAAAAAAAAACACACAACTAGGAGGAAGTGAAACAATAACAACAGCAACAACCATAACTACAATAATAACAACAACAATGGAAACAACAAAAATAAAAGCAAGAACAAAATCAAAAACTACAACAATATCCAACCGCAAAGACAGGACTCACGAACGAACATCACGATCACTCCTCGTCCTCGTCGCTTTCCTTCCTCTCTCACAACCTCAGCTCAACCTCAATGGAAAGTTTTGCCTCGCACGCGTTGCCGGCAAAAATGCAAATGTGTTGCCATCGACAGCTACGCCATTTTGTTGCACGCCATCGTTGTTCTATCTCACTCTAGCGCTGGTATAGCTGACATGACCTCTCGCTCGCCCCCACTCTCCCTATCTTTCTATATGACCGACATCTTTTCATTGTTTTTGCCCTACCTTCTAGTCGCTTCTTCTGTCTTTTTTCTTCACCTAGTCGTCCCCTTTCCCCTCTTATCTCCTTCTCTCTAACTCTCTGTTTTCCTTTCCTCCCCTCCCATTTCTTGCCATCACACTCGTTGAGTCTCTATATCTTTGGCTTATGAGCTGGACGCGCCTGCTCATAAAACAAGACGACTCCGGGCATTGAAAGGAGTTGGAGGAGGAGAGAAGGAGGAGAGAAGATGGAGGAGGACAGGAGCGGAAGAGAGGGGATGGAGGAGGAGGATGAGAGGAGGTGAAGGAAGCCGGAAACAAATGGTTAAAGTTGCACAAAATAAATTTCCTTTCGAAACTTCACTAACTCCACCTCCTCCAGTACCCTTTAGACTCTGTCACCCTCTCGCCATCTTCCCTCCCTTTCACCATCTTCTCTCCCTTTCTACATATTCTTCCCCTTCCGCTGATCTTTCTTCCTTACTCCCTCACTTACTAACTCAGTCTCTCGCACACATGCTCCAACTGAGCCTCTGGCACAAAATGGCGCTTCAAGTTTCCTTCCGCTTTTCTTCAATCTCTTTCCTTACACCCTTCTGCTGGTGCTCGTTCTTCTTCTTTCAACCCATTCCTTGTACTTCTCTTTTCCTTCACCCTCCCCCTTGTCCTCCTCTCCCACCTTCCTTCGACGTGTTCTTCTTTGCCTACGTCGTGTTCGTCTCCGTCGTTGGCCAATTGGCTTCCTTGCATCTTATTACACAACACCCTCTCCCTCTCTCTCTCCCTGTCCCACTCACTCCGAACTTCTTGTGTCGATGTGTTGCTCACGTGTGACCATATGTGTGTGTTGGTGTGTGAGGAGCTGCATATAAAATGTCTATTATCTGGCAAATGCTGCCCGCAGGTGGAAAACTCCTTCCATATTTCACGGATATCGTTCAACGCGAAGCACTGCAATAACTTAGCCATCCTTCCTGCTCCTTCTATTTCTTCCACTATCTCTCTCACTCACTCTCTTGCTTGTGCTCTCTCTATTTCTCTCCCTCTCCTTCTCTTGGTATCGCTTCCTTGTAATTGCGGTAATCGCTCGCTGATGATGGGTCCCAGGGTCGTAGGTCGAAGGTTCTCCTAGTCAGGGCATAAAATTGAAAACATATGGGAGCGGATGTGGAAACCTGGCAATGGCGATGGTGATTAGATCGTGTCTGCTGCAAGGTGAGCTTTATTCCAGGAGATCAGAAGGTCATTGAAGCGATTTATGTTGCATTTGCTGGGGATCAGAGAAGATATTCCATGATCCTGCTGACTTTCATTTGTCTTGATAAATAGTAGTTGAAACTAATTTGAAGTTCTTGATCTCATGATATAGGGTCAAAAAGTGAAAAATATACTGATTGAGAAAATAAGATAGAAAATAAAAAATTCAAGAAAAAAAATCTACTGATTGAATTTTTATAAATTGTTTTATTTTGAATACAGAGATGAAACAGAGAGAAACTGTATACTTTTTTTAAATTTATTTATATTATTTTATTTTCCTTATTATTTCTACCTTATTTTCTGATTCTAAAGTTGTTCTTGGTTTTTCGTCTTCCTATCGTGTAGTTTTACTCATATTATTCTAAATCTCTTCACGATTTACATTTATGATTTATTATATTATTACTGATTTTATTTCATTGTACAATAATTCAATTATTTTTGAATTATAATCTATTTTTGTTAATAAATAAATAATAAAAAGTTGTTCATCATATATTGTCTTTATTGCTTTGTCCCATAATATAATAATTTTTCAAGATCCTTTGAGCACCCTCCAATTTATTGTGATCTAAGTATAAACCTCCACGTTTGATCATTGTCGACGTTCTCATATGAGTTTCCATCGTACGAATTCAATGTCCTCATAAAGATCCCCAGCGATTTATTATCGTTCCCGCTGAACGAACCTCGAACACCTTCACAATTATAGTTCAATCAACGCACCCAGGAGTCGTCTCTTTCCCCTCTCCCGGCTCTTCACCCTCGGAGTCCTTTTTCCTACGTCTAGCACCAATCGTGAGTCTGGCATCGGGCGCCCATTCCTCAAAGGTAATGCAGTAAAAAATTGCATCGGACTTATTTTAATTTTGCTGCAAACGCTGCCATAAATCGTTCACGCAGCCATTAATCTAGTAATTTTTCTCTTAAATCATCGGAATTGAGCCCATTTCCGGCGCAGACTGCGCTAACGGTTCAGACGTCCTGTTCCATTCCATTCCGTCGCGTCGCGTCGCGTCGCCTTCTTTCGTTCTTCCTTCCGTTCTTCGTTACATCGTCCTTAGTCTCTTCGTTTCTTTGTCTGTTCGTCCTTCATCTCTTCGTCTTCTGTCTCGCCGAAGCTTCGACTTCGTTGCCGTCGTTGAACTTGCGAACTACCTGCACGACTACGACCAGGACTCCTCAAGACACGGCCGAGTCCTTGCTTCACTCTGTCTTCGACTTCTTTGTCTCCGTCTCTCTCGCTCCTTCTCTTTTTCTTTGTCTTCCCCCCCTCTTTCCCTTTGTTGGTTCCTCAAAGTGCGCTAAGACGAAGAAATAATTCTTGCGAATGCACGACAAAGACTGAAATTTCCACAGACGCATGGACGACCGGGCAGTGCCGGGTCACACACACACACACACACCCCCATCCCCTTGGGCCGACGTTATGTGTACGTGGTGCCGTTTGTGTGTGTTTGGGTGTTTCTCCGTGTGAGTGTGTGTGCAGTGAGTGTGAAAATGCTTTTTAGTATTTTTCTACGTGCAAGTCAAAGTTTTATTCTTCATCTTCAATTTTTTGTGCTTTGTTTTTCGATTTTTTGTGCTTTGTTTCTCGATTCGTTGTTGTTTTCGGTTGATATTCTCATGTTGTTGTTGTTATTCCTTTTTGTTGTTATCGTTGCTTTTTTTGTTATTTCTCTCACTCCTTCTTCTTTGTGATTTTACTTGTTTTCTTTTATTATTATTGTCAAGTTGGCAATCTTGCTGAAAAATGGCGCAACGAGGTGAACAACATCTATCATCAGCGATTTAGGTGCATTAAAACTCCCTCCGGCTCCTTGTCCGACAGACCCGAACCACCCGAGAAGTCACTTTGGACCATGGACCATGCATGAAGTTGTGTCTGGACCCAGAGCCCCCAGAGTTCAACCACCGTGACCAATGGAGTGAACTGGAAAGAGAGCGAGAACAAGTCCCAAGATCACTGACCTCAATTACGTGGAGAAATTCTTCAGTGAACTCCATCTTCATTTTCCATCATCTCCATTTTTCATTACATTCTACAAAAAGTTCCCCCCATTTTTTTTTCGTCTATGAATCCGAAAATGAAGTCCTGTTAATTGGACAACTGAGCCAGCCATACGTCATAACAAGGACATAACGGTGGCGACATCCTGCGACAAGCATGAACCGCCAGAAACGGAAACGAAATGAGGGGAAAAACCACAGCAAAACAACTCATAATCGGATAATGGTTGAGCATGTCATCAGCAACAACAACAACGATGAATACGATGGCGATGGTGACAACAATGACTATTATGACGACGACGACTAGGAAGTTCTTCATCAGCTCAATTATATTGCAAATGAATTTGTCATCACCAGCAACAACAATAATAAACAACAAAAAAAAGAACGACAAAAATACGAACAACAAAAATATGAACAAAAGATATCGACAACAAAAATATCAACAACAAACATATCTACAATAACAATGAACAACAAAACTATCGACAACAAAGATATCGATAACAAAACTACGAACAGCAAAAACATCCCCAACAAAAATCACTACAACATTGTCGCCATCGTGTACATCATGGCCACCATAACATGGTTATAGCCATTAATATGGCGCCCTCGATTGCTAATAATAAGTGTATCCGCATTCAATCGCCCAACAAGGCTTTGCCCTCGGCCACTCGCGACCGCTCTGTCACCATTATGTCATTCCATCATTGCCACCCACTTATCGCATCACTCGCCTCTTTGCCTCTTTTCATCATCATCGCCCAATCGCTACTGAGCTCATCATCAATTGCATCAGCGTCCACAGCGATTGGCTGGAGGCGACCGAATTATGACCATTGCTATTGCCACTGTCCAAAATCGAAACGAAAATCACCAGGAGCAACAACCGACCGACCGACCAACCAGCGAAACACCATCAGCATCTGTGTCGTTACCCTCACGTTCATCAGACTCACGTGATTTCACCTCCCCCCCCCCCATTCGTTTGGGTCGTGCGGAAAATTGACTGCCGTCATTTATCAATTATGACCGTTGATTTTTCGATTTTCCTAATTTTAGTTTCAATTATCGTATCGTCCTCGTCATCATTATACATATTTCGCTCTCACTCTCTTTCTCTTTGTGTCCTTGTTTCTCATTAGGGTAGTTGATACAATCGTGTATCGGGCTTGTTATTGTAATAACTGGTTATAATTCCGTTTGTTACTTATGGTCGGTGGTTTCTGTTCATTGGTGCTGAAAATGTTTGCAAATATATTTTGGATATATTTTTATTTGAACCTATGTCGATGAGTTTTTGTCAATGTCGTTCTAAACATTTGTTATATCTCACGTCTTCTGTTTTATTTAACTATTCAATATTATTTTAATTATATAAACAATAATTATTAAAGAAATAAACTATCAATATTATAGTAATAAACTATTTACTTGTGTGTATATTTATCCGTCCATCAGAAATCTCGAAAACCCCAACTTTGCAATCTAATTCCCATGGAAACTGCAACCTGGTCCTTCCAACTTTAAGGACTTTCGCATAAATCCCCAATTATTCTCCCATTTCGCATCCGTTCACCCGAAGCCGCAAGGGTTTTCCTCAAAATACTGGGAAATTCTCACGCGCCCATCGCAACTCTCTCTCTCTCTCTCTCTATCCAATAGAGGTATTTTCTCTCTGATTCTCTTATACTTCACATTGGGTTGAAATTCACCATGCTCGAGGCTTTTATTCACCATGGAAGCCCCGAAAGCTTTTGCCTTTGTTGACGACGATGACGATGGACGCGGGTCGTCAGCTGATTCCCTGGAATGTACTCAAATCCGAGGCTTCTTTCCAGGCGGTGATTAGTTATTTAGGATGTAGACAGTTAGTTGACTCGCGAAAGTTCAGACACATCCTTCGGACTGGCTTTAAAGAGACGCCACTCATTCCTGTTGGATTTGCGTCCCTTTCGAAGGCTTTCGAATGACATGAAAATATCATCTCGAATATGAATTTGTCATCGCCTTCAACTATTGAATCGGCCTGGACACCTTTTTGGTATAACCTTGAGACTTGTTCTCAATTTCGTTGACCTATTATATTTCCTATTATTCCTTAATTATCTGCCCTGGTGCGAGGTCATCCCCGCAACTGATGGCCTTTATTAATTGCCATAATAATATGCAGGAAATTCTGTGGTGTTCAATTTCGCCAACCGGCATCTCTCCGCCTCCACCGCGTCGCCCCCTTTCGCAGCCTGTCGACGTCAATCAATCAACGCTTTAACCTGGTCCTCGGAGGGCGGCCCCGACACACCCCAAACACCTGGCACCAGGCATCCGAACCTGTAACTGAGGTTAAACACTTGTGTGAGAGCGAGAGTGAAATTTCGATATACCTAGATATATATTTAGCGACAATAGTCGATGATGATTATTTGCGGAAATTTATTCAGGATGGCATTAAGAAAGTTCCGTGTTCGACTGATAAGGGTTTAATTTCTGGAGAAATAGTAGATAATAGGAAATATTAAGGTTGTAAAATAATTGAAGGAGGAGAAATGTCAGAACAAAAATATATCAAAAGGAATTGCTCGAAAATAAAGAATTACATGGTAAAAGTCCTGTCCTGTCGAGTTGAGTCGGTGAAACTTAGAGCACTATTACGGATAACTATACAGACAATAATAGAGAGAGACAGAGAGAGGGAGACAAAGGGAGAGAGAGTGACATAGAAATAGAGAGTAGCGTTTGATCCTTTACAACAATTCCAGATGATGCACTCAAAGCATCCCATTACAGCAAATGTCCTTAGATCTCTGCTGCAATCCTATATACAGCTGGTCTTTGAGAGTCCTTTTCCATGAAATCCTAAGAAAGTAGGAAAAATGTAGAAAATAAATGAAAAGAAAAACAAATGTATGTAGAATGTAAATGAAAAATAAAATGTAGATATAAATAAAGAGAATAACAAATGTATGAAAAATAAAATGTAAAATATAAATAAAATGAAAGAATGTAGAATATGAAATGTAAATAACTTTAGTAAATGAAGAGTAAAATATAAAAATGAATGGAAAATAAAAAAAATAAAAATTTAAGAAATAAAAACGTAAAAAAATTGTGGAAAAATTGTGAATAAAAATGTGAAAATAACAGACTCCTAAACTTTATTCACAAACAATAACGAATGTAATCGTTCGAAACTATTCATCTTATTCCGTTTCAACGTGCGACGTAAGGACATACGCAGTACTTTATTTCCATCTCCCTTTCTCTCTCTCTCTCTGTCTCTTGTTTTGCCCGGTCGTTGTTGCTTTGCAGGAGCATGGTGGAAACCTGACAGGATGCTCGTGAAGGGGATTCCGTGCTGCCACTGAATTTACAAAGAAAATCCTACGTTTAACAAAAGGACATGCGGCGTGCATCCGCCGACGGACGGACGGACGGACAAACAGACTACTATGAGTGACAGAGAGGGGGAGAGAGGAAGGGAATGAAAGAGAGAGATTTAGAGAGGGGGCTGTAAGAGCGAGTGAGATGGAAAGAGTGTGCGTTATTTTAGTGGGAAAAATACTTGAACTATTTTGCAATAAACTCGTGTCTAGGTGAGTGAGATGAACTGAGCTAAGTATGTGTAGGAATGGAATCCCTTCCTCTTCGTGTGTGTGTGTGAATGTGTGTGTATGTGAGTGGCTACCTCAATACAGGCACAGTTCCTTGGGGGCTCACGTTGATGCACTCTTTACCCACGACAGACGGCCGGCAAAACACATCTGTCACAGACATCGCCATCGTCGAGTCCGGAAAAGCCAACATCTGAACGCAGAATATGGACGTAGTTTAGCCAGCGGGATTTCCAGAATCCTCCACTTACGACGATGGAAAATATTCTTCGTAACGAGATTCATGTAAAATTAGAATTCCATGAAAATACAATATCATCTTGCATTGGAATGCAATGGTGGAAAATTACAGCCAGGGGTATATTGTGTCAAAAGCAAAGAGAATTCTTAAAAGTATTATTGAAAAATATTACTATTGATTTGTTTTTGATTTTCATTCGTATTCTCATTGCTTTCATTCCTCCTTGTGATGTGAAATAATCTAATATAAAGCATTGGATTGAAGAGAAATGTGTTGAAAGTTGAAACAGAAAGTATTGGAGGGAAATTATTCACTATAAATTATTGAATAGCTGCTTTATTTCCTAAATATATATTATATTGAACAAATAAGTAAATACCTTTCACAAGTGTTTTTTTTCGCAGTGACGATTCTACTACTTTTCGCATTACTTTCATTTTTCCCACCCCGATCACTCTATTGATAATCATTTTATCTCAGGTTTTTACTCAGTCCCCTTTTATTTCAGTTCTCCACCACCAAGACTACTGCCACAACTTTCGACTACCACTACTTTCGCTTACAAATGCGCTCCTCTTTCCGTTTTGTGATTTTTCCATTGAATTAAATGTAAGTGCATTTTGTGTGTGTTCTTAAAGAGATTTATTTCCTTTAAGTACCGGCAAGAACTTGTATTGATAACGAGGACGAAAAGGGAGTAGAGATTGAAAGGAAAAGTAGTAGATAGATTGGAGCAAAGGGGGAAAAGGGGTACAAAGATTGGTGAGTAAAAAGGAGTAAAAAGATTGTGAAGAAAAAGCTCCAAAGGAGAATATTTTTAGTGAAAGGATTCGGAATCGTGTGGAAGAAGAGGAAATGATCGGAAAGAAGAGAAAGTGAGTGAGCCGTAAGGATGTTTCACACACACACACACACACACACACACACACACACACACACACACACACACACACACACACACACACACACACACACACATACACACACACAGCGTGGAACTCATTTTGCACGCTTCGTCCTTGTAGTTCGCGGTGTGAGTTCGTGCGTCACTCTTCTTCAAATGTATATATGTTAGACATTGTTATGTGTATTTGTTTGTGTTGGTGTGTGTGTTGTCTGTGTGTGTGTGAGTTTTGTCTGTGTGACGACGCAAAGTGCGAACGTGTTGTTTAAGTGCAGAAAGTGCAACGAAAGCGTCGACTTATTCTCGATGGTGTTGTTCAATAGAGATGAACGTTGTTGTTATTGCTTCAGGACTGTTGTTGTTGTTATTATTATTTTTGTTGTTACTGTAATTTTTATTGCTGTTTTCCCTTCTTTCGAATGTTGTTTTTATCATTGTTGCTACATCTATTGAAGGTTGTTTATCCTTCTTCATACCACGCAAGGTCGCTGGAAAAACGTGTTTTTGCATTTTCATCCAAAACACATCTGCAAGTCTGTAGCTGAGTGAGTATGCGAAAGAGCATTGGAATCAACGTATTGGTTTGTGTGTGTGTTTGTGTGAAACATCCTTACGGCTCACTCACTTTTGAGTCCTTCGAATCGAACAATTTAAATTGATTGCATTTGCTTCTTCGACAAGCCACACAAAAAGAAAAAAAAACATTATCTCGTTCTCTTCTCTCTCTATGTGTCTCTATTCCTCTCTCTGTGTGTCTCTCTCTTTCTTTCTCTTTCACACATTCTGGGTTGGATTCGCTGAGGTATGCAACACCGAAACCACGTCCTCTTCATCCTCGTGGATTTTGGGTTTTTATTTTTCCCTTATTTTTAGTTTATTTTTATTTTCACTTTTATATGTATTTCACAATTTTACGATGTTTGCGGTTGATTGAATTTCCTGCAAAAAAAACTAAACCACACAAAAACAGGAAAAACTTTTATTTCACATTTGGCTACTACTAATACTATTTTCAACTACGCCCCACTACCTTTTCTCCATCGTTTTCGTTCGCTTTCTCCATCTTCTTCGTTTCACTTTTTGCTTCTGCTTCTTTATATTACTGCAGTTGGCATTTATTTGGATATTTTTTCGATGTTTAGATGTTTTTAGTGTAAGAATATGCTGTTGTTGCTGTTGGAATAGAGTTAGAAATTGTTGTTGCTGTCTGGTTAACCTCGAAATGATCATTAGTTGGAACAGGAAAATCATGTTCCATGAAAAGTTCGCTTGGGTTCTCACTGAAGAATTATTTTTTTTCGGTCTTGTTTCTGTAGATTTTTTTTCGGTTTAAGGATATTTCTCACAAAAAATCAGTTTTTCGATCTGTCATGAAATTAATTATTAGGTTGATTGATTGAAATTTTCATGGATTTTGAATATGCTAGTATTAAGAAATTTCACATAAGAGTATACAAACAATTCTAGTCCTATTATCTGAAAAATCATCAACATAATTCACAAAATACTGTATATAAAATAACCATTCATATAACAAAAACTTAGTTACAACAAATTTGAAAAACTGCAAAATCAAATACAATAAAAATCAAAAACAAGAAAATCGAAAAACAACAAAATTGTGTTCTTAATAAGAACCATATAAAACAGAGAAACAAGAAAAATTCCAAAATCTACAACTACAATCATATTATCACAATCATAAAATAAAACAATAAAAACAACAACAACAATGGAAAACATCATCATACACAGCATCAGAAGCCACAATGGCATGTTGGTATTAACTACTACAACAACAACAAACAATAACAAGAGTATCAAGAACAACATCGCTATGGGAATCAGAGACAACATCAACAATTACAAAAACAACAAAAGTAATAATACCAAAAATTACGACAACATAGAGTAAAATGATAAAAATTACAATAACAATAATTCATACTGAAACAACAAAAATTCATTGAAAAAAACAACAACAATTATACAGAAACAACAACAAATTATACAGAAAAAACAAAGAAACTTACACAGAAGTAACCAAAATTCAATACAAAAACAACAATAAGTAAGAAAATAAAAAAAATGAATGCAATAACAACCGAAAATTATACAGAAACAACAATAATAACAACATCAACAGTCGAATGGGATTTCATGGGAACAAAAACTTCAATAGCAATAACAAAAACAGCAATGAGAACAACATCAATAACAACAATAACAATGGCAATAACAACTATTACAGCAACAACAATAGGAATACAACAAAAAAAAAAACAACAACAAATCAGTTAATATAATAAGCCTCGCAGTGCATAAAACAATTTGCAACGGAAATTGCAATAATTAACTTTCGTACCTGGTTGAGCGAAGGGAGAACGATGGATGGATTCAGTGTGTGTGTGAGAGAGAGAGAGAGAGGAGGAGGGGAAAATGGTGGCTCTGATGGTGTTTGTGGTGATGGTGATAGTGTTGGTGTTCGTTATGGTAGTGTTGGTATTCGTTGTGATAGTTTTGGTGGTGGTGGAGAGATATTCCGATGCAGGTGGCTGTGATGGCGATGCACGTGGAGTTGGTTCGAGTCGTGACCGAGCCTTGTTGCTGACGCTATCGGAGTTGGTGGCTGCAGCCGGATGTGTGAAGGTGAAATGGGGACTTCGGGAGGTGCAAATGGTTCTAGATCTGAGCAGGTTGTGGTGGATAGTGGAACGAGCGAGCGAAAGAGGCTACGGCAGTAACTTTCCCTAATTCAATTAAATTGGCAAAAACACAAGTACACAACAACAAGAATAACTATAGCACCAACCATAGCAACAACAACTACAGCATCATCTAAAACAACAAAAATAGTAATCACTATTGCACCATTGACAACAACAGCTACAGAAAACAACAATAGCAATATCTATAGAAACCCAAAACAACTCTAGCACCATCGACTATAACAACAAGAACGATAAACAAGCAGCTCCATACAATCGTTGGTTGCCAATATGCATTGAGAGAAACTATTGGTCGAATTCAATTTCGTGAAAAAAGGATTTTTTTCAATTTAATGTCGTTATTATAAATATTCATTGTAATGATTAAACTATTGTATTAACAAAATTTATCCATGAATATTTTATATTTAATAGATACATTTTTTTCATTATTAAATAATTCATTATGCTAAATTTACAAAATTTAAAAAAAGTGTTTATTATTATAATATTATTACATAAATATTATTTTAGCCTATTTTGTTGTCAATATATTTATAATTATTATTATGTATTCAATAAAGAGTTTTTTTTTATATAAATAAAGAGTTTCTTTGTTTAAAACATGTGTATTTTTTTTAATTTTGTGTATATATTATTATGTATTAAAATCAAAAAATACTCTTTTTAAATTTTGTATTTTTAATATTGAAAATTTTATTATTTAGTTATTTATTTAATTAAATATAAATTGAATTATTTCGTTGCTAAATTTATTGCTTTTATTCTTTAAAAAAATGTCTTATGTTAGACAATCAGTACGCATTTTTCTCTGAGTGTAGAAGCGAACGAGAGCCAGCACGTGCATCTGTGTGCTGATTTATGCATGTGTGATTGTGCCGCCAGCGAGTTCGTGTGTGTGTGCACCGTGGGAATGTGGCGACATAGAGGGGCTTGAGTGGTTGCGGGAGGAAAGTGGGCGTGGCACGGGCGGTTGGGGGCTGGCGATGGAGGAGGCTGGAGGATGAAGCTGTAAGTGTAACCACATGTTGCAAAAAGCGCAGATTGAATATCACTGAAGCGGAATAAACTGAATGGATGAATGCGATTTAATTAATGAATGCCTGGATATTTCTGCATATTTCTCTCTCTGTCTACGAGAGCATGTGCCATCTATATTTGCTTGGTTTGCCTGTCTGCGTTTGTGTCTATGTGTATGTGTGTCTGTGTGAGTGTGTGATTGCATGTGTGACTTTGGTGAATGTGTGATTGTCACATTCCACGAATTATTATGAATTTATTTTTTTTTCTTTACAACATTCACATTCAATAAAAATTATTCTTGGATTTTCCATTCTATTTTTCATATTTTTCCATTGCATATTTTTCGTCCAAAGAACTAAGAATCGCCCTCATCTCCATGACTTTACGCTCCCATGATCTGATAATGAATAAAAATACGAAGAACGTTTTCATTTGGGTTTTTCCGAAAAATTCATTGTGAAATTTAATTCTCCGAATGCTTTTTCATTGGCCATTGGTGGATTCACAAAATCAATGAATCGAAATTCCATATAATTTAAATGTCACCATTCGATTTCTCCATAATGGTCCACCAAATATCGATAATTTTACAATTCTCTTCAACTACTTAATATCAAATTGTTTGACATCGGTTTTTTATATAATTTCTAATTGCATAAACAAATGTCGTTAGTTGGAAAATAAGTATTTTTTTTATGATAATATTCTTTTTAAATCATTAATTAGCAATTTCGCGAAAGGGAAATTAGATTGATATTGGATAAAAAAAAATGATGTAAATAGCCTGAGGAACAATATTGATTACATTTGAAATGACGTAATTAAATTTCGATTGGTTCACTGGAATTAAATCCTTCCAATCACGGATGTCCTTCGCTTCGAATTAAGCGAACATATAATATTCTCTTTCACTTTCTCTCTTTCTCCACCTCTCTTCTCTCTCTCTCTCTCTCTCATCGCTTTTCGCTTCTCCATTTCTCTCTCTCTCCCCTTTACACTGATTCGAAATAAAGCTGTTTTTAAAATAAAATTAAGCCATCAGTCTCAGAGACTGAATGACAACCAGTTGAAGGACTTGAACTGGAGAACTGGAAGCCAGAGATGAGGAAACCACAGAGAGGGAAATGGAGTAAGAGTGAGAGAGAGAGAGAGAGAAAGAATCGTGTTGAGTTTCGAATACCATACAAATTACTCGTACTTGGAATTGTTTCTGCTTGAATTGTCCGAACGATGCATCAGAAGAATTTGTCGTAACCTTGAAATTCCATAAATCGAGGAAAGGGAATGAAAAATAAATATTTTAATGATTGATGTAATGGTTAAATTGACTGTTAAAATGGGATTTTTCAAAATCGGGATTCAAAAAAATTATTTTCTTAAAAATATTGAAAATATTTTAATTTGTATATATAATTTTTTATTATATTTATAATTTTTAATAACTTTGTATAAACCCCAAATTTTTAAAATATTGGCAAATATATTAAATTATTTTTGTTTTTCGTGTATTAATCTCCATTTTTCCATTTTACTTTATTTACATTTATTTCCGATTCTACATTTCATACCATGGAATAGAGGACATCATTGTTATGTATGGAGAGGAATTTCTTCGACATTCCTCGTGGTTTCCACCTTATCTGCATCCTCTGAATTTTCCCATCAAACCACTTTGAATTCCGAAATTTTTATTTTACACCAAATGAGTGGACCCCCTGAACTGTAATTTTTACTCCAAGGAACCTCTCCAAGCTTGCTCTCTACCACTTAATCTCTTTCAATCTCTACCACTCTATATCTTTCCCACCAACTTCATCTCTTTCACTTCCACCAACTTCATCTCCTTCACTCGCACTTAATCTCTTTCACTCCGACTACAACCTTCATTTATGGATGAGTGTCCTGTGTGAAGGTGTGCCAAGAGTTTCTGTGTATTGATGTGAGCATCAAACTGTTGTATTTCTTCATATTGTTGTTGTTATTGTTGTTTCTCTTATTATTGTTGTTGTTACATCTATTGTTGCTTTTGGCTGAATTCCTGAATAAAATTGTAACAATAATTGTTCATGAAATATTTTTGCATTTCAAGCAACTTCTCTCAACTACATTTGTCTGACGCTGAAGCTGATGGTAGAGTTTTTATTATTGTTATTGTAATCGGTGATGGTCGTTGTCATTGTTTGTTGTTGTTGTTATTTCGATTGTTGTTGGTTGTTCGAGAGAGTCAAATATTTTCTTGGTACTTGGATGTGAAATTCGAAAGTTTCCCGTAATTTCTGGAATATTTATCAAGTTGTCCGGTTCTCGAATACCACAAAAAAAAAAAACACAAAGAAAAATTGAGGAGGAAATTCTCGTCCTTATTGGAGGTGGAATTCTCAACATCCTTAAGGACCAAATGTATCCATATGTATGTATGGGAATATGTGTTTTGCATACACAAAAATGGGTTTCGAATTTTTTTTTTCTTTTCTTCTTACCACTTCCTTTCATTGCTTTATTTTATTTCACCTCGTTTTCTTTTTTTGCTCTTTTCTGCTTTCCTTTCTCCTTAAAGTTATGTTTTGTTCCTTCCTCTTCCCACTTCTTGCTCGCTCTCGAGTAATTGCAGACGTGGTGGTGGTGTTTATGAGATGCTGTGAGTATGTGTTAGTGTGGGTTTGAAGCGTATATGAATGTAAATTAGTGTGTTCGTGTGTTTGTGTGAATCACTTTGTTCTTTGATTGTGTGTTTATCTGAGTGCTGGATTGTAGTTGTGTGTGTGAGTGTGTTTTTGTGTGGGTTGGCTTTTGTTTTTCAATTAAATGTTTTATTTTATGCATTATTTCTTGTATGATGATGTTGTTATTGTTGTTGATGTATTTGTTGTTTTTCTTTTTGTATTATTATTGTGGTATATATTTATGTTCATTGATGTTGTTTTGTTGATTTGTTTTAACTGCAGTGGCTTTTGTAGTGTAAGAAGTTGTTGCTATTGTTGTTGAAGTGATTTTGTTGTAGAAGTTGTTGTTATAGTTGGAGTCGTTGTTATGTTTGAAGTTGTTGTTTTACAAAATTTTTCTTGTTTTAAAACAGTTTCTCATGTTGTTGTACTTTTTATTGCACCAGCTATTGTTGTAGTTGTTCGTGTAGTTCTTTTTGTAGTTGTTGTTACATTGTTCTTGTAGTTGTTGTTATAGCAGTACTTGTTTTCTGTTTTCTTTATTTATGGTCTTGTGGTATTTTTATTATTATCATTACTATTCCTGTTGATATTTCTTTGTCTCTTTATCTCGGCCCTTCCTCCTACCAGCTCTTTCTGTATCTCCCTCTCTCTCTCTGTCTCCCTCTCTCAGACATACTTTCGGTCTCATTTTATCACTTTATCGCTGCGACTGTTGCTCCCGGGCAATGACGAAGCTCGTTCC
>CM029565.1:2857682-2887510 GCA_017309665.1 Coelopa frigida | reverse complement strand
GCTCTCTATCTCTCTCACTCACATACATACCGAGGAAAAGGCAGAGCGAGAAAGCGATAGAAAGAATAGAAGAGGGAGAGACAAATGGAGAGACAGATGGGAAGAGTGAGAAAGGTAGATCTATGCTCACATTCATCTCAATCCCAAGTGTTTTATTCGCTTGATTCTCGTTTTTGGGGTTTTCACTGGGTTTGGATTTGTTGTTGTTTTTGTTATTTGTGTTGTTGTTTTTGTTATTGTTATTGTTTCTGTTGTTTTTGCTGTTCTTGTTTTTGTTGGTCGATTTCGTTGTTCGGAGGAAGCTCCAATGCTCGATGTTTTCTGCCTGGTTTCAAATTGTGTTTACAACAAATATAAATCAAATTGCTCGCATTTGGCAGCACTGGCTGGCTGGCTGGCCTTTCTGTTGTCCCCGAATACCCTTTCCCGCCAACCGCCCCTGACCACCCTTGTGGCTGCAGTCGAAACGTAGCTCGGCGCAAGCAGCGGTTGCCACAGATTGAGCCAAACAGAGGAGCAGACTGAAGAGAAAGGGGAAAAGAGAGAGTGGTCTGAGTGAGTGAGAGCCCAATACCGGGTGAACACCGATGGTGCACAAATCTGGCAGCACTGGTGGCGTCGGAGGCGGCGGCGGCGACGGCGTCGGCCCGGTCGAGATCTCAGCGTTGGAGCCTAAACCTACATGACAGCAAAAATAATCGAAAGCGAAAATTTATAGCCGTTTAATTGTTCTGATTGTCGTTGTTAGTGTCGTGGTTGCTATTGTTGTTGTGGTTGTTATTATTGTAGATGTAGTTGTTGCTATTGTTGTTATCATTGTTGTTTTATAGTCGTTTTTGCTCCTATAGTCGTTGTTACCATATTTGTTGTTGTCATAGGTGTTGTTGTCGTTGGCCTGAATCCCACTCGAGGTCTCGCCATGGCTTCTGTGCTCTTAATTCCAATATTGCAAATGAGTTTTCAAATAGATTTCCCAAATCGAGTTTTGGCGAATTTTTTCTTCATCTATCCCCAGGTGAACAACTTTAATCATCTGTGATTTTCTTCTTCTCTCTCGCTATCTCACTCGCTTTTTCTCCCTCCTGAGTCTCTCACTTGCCTTTTCTCCTCTCTCCCTCATTCTCTCTCTATCCCTCTGCTCTTTCATGTTCTTAATTCCCTGTCAACTTTTCTCTTTCTCATTTCTTCACTTCTTTCTCTTGGGTTTCTCCCATGTTCCGGACCTTCTCAATCTTTCTCGAGAAAATTTCCCATCGTCGTTAATGGCCACTGGCGTCCATTTTCCTTCTCTCTCTCCTCTCCTACTTTTCCTTCCCATCATCCTCCGCTAGTCTTCGCCATCGCTTTGATGGTGATTTTTTTTCTTTCTTCAAAGTTTCACTCACGTCGTGAGAGTGCGTCGAAAGTTTTCGTTTTCGTTTGGTCGTTTTGTTTGAAACTTTTTCTTTCTTTCATTCGTTATTTCACAATGATGCTTATCTCAACTACTTTTACTTTGAAGACTCATGCACACAAACACACACACACACACCTTCGCATCAACACCTACATTAAGAACAACCTACACATGCTCAGGAATCGATACACTTTTCTATCTTCTCTCACTCACGCACGTCTTCTCACTCACTTTTCACTCTCTTTTCTTACATGTAATCTTTCCGTCCACCTCTATCTCTCTCTCTCATTTCTCTTACACTCAGTTAGTCATACAACTAGAGCCAATACACCATCACCACTACAAGGACACCTTAAATGCATAAATTCGCTTAAAAGTTCGCCTTCTCACTCTCTCTGTCTCCTTTTCTTTCTGTTCCCCATTTATAGTTGACCGATTTGTGAACTTGAACACTTGAAGCCAAGTGTGTCGTCGTACACCGAATTATCTATTGGCTATGTGTATGTGTCTGAGTATGTGTATTTACATAAGTCAACTAAATCCATTCCAAAGTTATCTAATATGACGAATCAATAGACCTTGAAGTGAACCGAAACTAAACAGAAAACAAAGAGAATGAGAGAGAGAGAGGTAAATAGATATAGAGATAGTAACAATATAACCTTCAAACTTATGGGTCCTTTGTACACAGGTTCGATACAAATGGTGGAAAGGTTAATTGATGACCAATTAGGCTAAATTTTCATAGTAAGAAATTTCCATCGTTTTGAGGATTATGGTGTCTTGAATTAAGGTATAATTTGTTTCTCCTATAACAAGAATATCTCGATCGAATTTATTACATACAATACTTTCCATAAAACGTCATTCCTTATATACTTTCCATGTGGAAGAATTTGGTCAAAACGAATGCATCTCGCCGGACGAATGTCATTGGCAAATTATGTGCGTATGTGATGTGTGACATTTAACATGATTTATGACAAGTATTGCATTATATTGATGTGCACATGTCGACAGCAGGAGCAGCAGGATTGACGAAAATTCAATGGAGAAAAGGAGAGGGAGGGGAAGAGGGGTCCCCAATTGCAGATGGCGACTGTTGTTGGTGCTGAATGTGGTTTCAGGCGACAGACGGTGGTGATGGGTTGTTGGTTCTTGTAGTTGTTGTTATACTAGGTGTTTTTGTTGTTGCTGTAGTTGTAGTTGTTGCTATTGTTGTTACTTCACTGTCAACTGCTGTTGTCGGCCAGTTCCGTTGCTCCGCATACTAATGCAATTTGGGTTCATCATTTAAATTGGGGCGTTGACGTCGTCGGCACATGTGCAGCTGGATAAAATCACAGCCCACGCCAACCAACATCGTCGTCCACTTTCGTCCTTCTCTACTATTCGTCCTTCTCCACTCTTCATCTTTCTCCACACTTCGTCCTTCTTCACTCGTCATCATTTGTCCTTCTGCAGCCCCCGATCCTTTGACAGCTTGGAACTTAACTAGTTTAGGGAATCATTAAATGCTTGAGTTCTGCGATTCTACGGACCGTGTGCGATTGAAGGGTTGCCAATTAAGAAATATCAACTTCGAAAGGCCGCGTCTTCAGAGAACATTCCTTCGGGATTTGCGGAAGCCAACGTACGAGAATGAGTGATTGAGAGGACATGGGGGATTTTAAGAGAAACCAATGATATTTCATCGAAAAAGCATTAATAAATTTCCGTGGAAGAGGGAAAAAGACAAAGAGTTGATTTTTTTTTATCGTATGATCAAAAAATAATGCTTTCCTATTTATTATAAAAAATGACCTAATTAACTTAAATTAACCACAAAATTATCAAAGCATTCATTTGGTAAATTAATAAAAAATTAAAATTTATAGGAACCTTTTTTTATTTTAAACAAAAAAATATATAAAATTTCAATTATTCCAAAAAAAATAATTTCAATAAGTAAAAAAAAAATAATTTTTTTAGGAAAAATGTGAATATTAAATAGCTAAATTGTACTATAGTGAATAGAATATAGTGAGCACATCATAAATTAATTAATTATGATTTGTTTGTTTTTAATTATATTCCATTGAATATTTAGATGTTTTGACTCATTATTTATTGTCTTTATTTGTGGTAAAAACCACACAATTCATGAGTTTCAAATTGCCGAATTAATGATAGATATTTCTATTAAATATTTATTGTATATAAAACAGTATAGACGAAAAAGAGGAAATATATCAATGTGGTTTGTCCGTGAAATTCGATCGATTTCTGGTGATTTTCGAAACCACTTCTGGTATTTATCAAGTGAATAGCGAAATCCCATTGGAATCCGAGTCGTTACAACTAGCTTTCGGAAAATTCGAGGAAAAAACGAAACCCACGGTGAGGAGGAGGGAAAGAGAGGAAAGAAGAAGTAATGGACACCAGTGTCCATAGAGAGTCATCGAGGTTTTGTGGATGGTCATTAAATTTGAGGTGTTTCAACCAACAACAAAAATAACAACAATAAGGAAACAACTGCGATTACAACAAGAACAAAGTTTCGAAACAAATGCGACCCCGGGGAGAAGGAATGAAGGAATTAACGAGGATGAAATCTATGGGAATTTGTTGTTGTTGGGAATGTTGTTGCTATCGTGTTAATATCTAATATGGTGATGATTTTAGTTGTTTGTTATTTTTTTATTGTAACTATTTATTATTGTTGTTGTTGTTCTCTATGGTATTCTTATCATTGTAATTGTTGTCATGATTGTAATTGTTGTTGTTATCTTTGTAATTGTTGTTGTTCTCGTTATTATTATTATTATTATTATTATTATTATTATTGTTGTTGTTGCTAAAGTTGTTATTTATTGACTCAACACTATTCGGACATTTACAGTTACATATGTCCGTTTATCGTTCATTTTCACATATTCATCTGTATGCATGTGTGTTCCTATGTATGTCATTGTATTTGTGTGTTTGTCTTTATAAACGTATGTTCGTGTGTTTGTGGGCTTCCGTGTCCTGTAGTTAATTGCAGGCTTGTTCAACAATCCCAACAACAGTTAAACGTAATTAGATAATTATAAATAAATGAGGTATATCTCCAAGGCTGTATCTCTTTGTTACTGAGTGTGTTGGTGTGAATGTGAGAGTGAGTGTGAGTGTGAATGTTAGTGTAAATGTGCCTGTGAATGTGAGTGTGTGACAGTGTTTTGTTCGGCCACCAACTTTATTTGCGCTTCGTCCTGTTCCAGACCTGGCCCGAACAGGCCTCGTCCTTTCCTTTCCTATCCTTCCTTTCATTCATTCATTCGTTTCTCTCTCCTCGTCTTCTTGTCGAGTTGTATAAAGTTACACATGACGTCTGTGGGGACAGCACGTGTATTAGAGAGGGAGATAGAGATAGAGAGAGTGGAAAGATGGGGACGAATACCATAGGCATGTCCATGTGTGTGTTTGTGTATTGTGACCTCGTTATCTTCGTTTCATTCTCATATAAATACAACTCTTTTTGTCTCACCTCATGACGTGTTTTTTTTGTACTTTGTCTTGTTGTTGTTGAAATTTACCTTGTCGTTGTTGTTTTCAACATTTTTGTTGTTTGTATTTCTCTATTATGTTCTTATTCTTCTCTATATTTTTGTTATTCTTCTCTTAATTTTTGTTCTTCTCCTCATTTTTGTTCTTCTTCTCATTTCATTTGTCCTTTTTCACCCTTTTGTTGTTGTTCTCAGTCCACTAATTGTTCAAGTATTTGTGTTAATTGTGAGTGTAATAGTTTTCGTTATCCTTGAATGTGGCCTTGACACCGACACTATCGTCATCGGAGCCAACACACGTTTTATTTTTCTCGCTATTTCTCTTTCTTTCGATATATCCTCTCTCTCGATCTCCATCTCCCTATCTGAGTGTGCAACCAACTGTAAACAACGAACGACTTCGGCGCTTCAAGAGCCGAGATTTGGCATTGGCCATGCGTGTCCTTTCGTCCATCGAAGGACATCGATGGCGATCCTTGGGAAATAAATCGAAAAATTAGCGCATTGCAAATTAAACACAGCGTCGCAGCAGTAAATCTTTGAAAAATTATTCAAAGAGCACTTGTTCTGTCTCCCTTTATCTATCTCTCTTTCTCTCCTGATTTCTTTCCTTCCCGCTCTCTCTTTCCAAACTTCTCACTCTGTTTTCCTTTCCTCTCTCTCATTTTTCAGTTTGTGGCTTTTTGGCCATTCCGTCGCTTCGATGTCCTTTCTCATAATTTTACTTCCTTTGACATTTGCACAAAGGCATTCGTTGAAGTGCTTCGTCGTGCTCTCTCTCTCCATCTCTCTCTTTCTCTGCATCCTGCCAACTTTCTCTCCTTCGTCTCACCCTCTCTTGTCATCGCATGAATCTCCTCTCTGTCTGTCGCATTTGGCTTGCATTTGACATCGCATAAAGAGCACTCGACATGGCGTCCTTTAGCCTCCGACTGTCTCCTTCCTTCTCTCTGTCTACCTCTCTCTCTGCCTCATCCCCTGTGTGTCTGCATTGTCCTTGAGACTCGTGGTGAGTGGTCGTCTTAGATGCTCGGTTGAACTGGACGTCCTTTGGAAAGGCTTCGGTTTTGGTTTTATTTTCTTCTGCTTTTTTACTCTTGTCTGATGTCGATTTGCTGAGCCCTGTTTTTTTTCCTAACCTGTTCATCTCTTTCTCTAAGTCTTTTTGTCTCCAAGTTCTTTTTCTTTTTTTTCCTTTCCATCGTTTTCTCTCGCTTTCTCCTCATATTTTTCTGTCCATCATTTTCCCTCCATAATTTTTTCTACAACTTTCTTGCTGTCTTTTTTTCTCTCCCTCTTTTTTCTTTTATATGTTACTATCCATCTTTTTCTCTACCTCATTTTCTCTTCATATTTTTGTCTCCATCTTTTTCTCTCCCTCTTTTTCTCTCCATCTTTTCCTTTCCATATTTGTTCCCCATCTTTATAACTTCATCATTTTCCCTTCACCGTCTTCTCCCCAAATTTCTCTCTCTCTCTCTGTCTTCTGACCTTCTCCCAAGGCGCCTTCGCCAGGATCCCACGATCTGGGTACGTGGGCGGAGTCTCTGAATTCAATTAAATCCATCGCTCGGTGGGAATCGGCGGGAAGATTTACGCGCATTTAACTGCACGCACTTGATTAACAATTAGCCAAAGCCTCCCACGTTCATTCCTCTCTCTCACCAGTTTTCTCCCAACTCTCCCTGCCTCCCTCAATGTCTCCATCCAACCCTCTCTCTCTATCCAACCATCTCTGTCTTCTCCTAAAATCTTCTCCCACTGGTCCTCTAACCTCGTGCAAATAAACATTTGCCAGATTTAATGGCTCCTAAACCATTGGCTAATAAACGCGTTCCCGACTCGAGGCCAAGAGGCCGGCTCCACATTTCCCTGGCCTCGTCAACGCTTTGCCTCCTTCTCGAGTCTCTATTTTCTTCTTTCTCTTCTCCATTTTCCATCTCTTTCTCCCCATCACTATCCACCTCATTGTCCTCTCTCTCTCTCTCCTAATCATTCCTTCCTTCGCTGGGCCCTTTGATTAATGCCTCGCAATTGAACAGCAGTTGGAAGGCAATTGCGTGCAACACACAGAGGATCCAGGAACAGGACGAAACATCGACATCGCGTCCTGAGCAGAACTTCCGCTCACTTCCGCTGATGATGACGATGGCGATGGTGGAGGTAGAGATGAAGGAGGAGGTGAAGGTTGAGGAGGAGGAGATGAAGGTGATGGAGAAGATGGTGGAGGAAGAGGTGAAGGCGATGGCCACGTCGATGGAGGCGACGATGGCAATAAAGCGATTCCTTCCGCGATGATGGTGGATTCGACGATGGCAAGAAGGATGAGGAAGACGGTAGTTGATGACGAGGTAGAGTTGGGTTGTGAAGAGAGGCGATGCTCAAGAAGTGAGAGGAGGAAACAGTGTGCGAAAGAGTCAGAGAAAGAGAGATGGAAAGAGAGACAGAGTTAGTTTCATGGTAAGAGCGACGACTAGTGGTTTTATTGGCATTTTATTGTAATGAACGAATGCAATAAATTGCGTTTTTTCGCAAATTGTTCGTAGGCAGTTGGTGAGTGTTTTGAATGTGAACGAGAATTGGTGTTTATCACTATTTCTTACTCGTACTTCCACTCTCTTTCCCTCTTTTCACCTCCCTCCCTTCTTTAATCACTCTTCCCCCATCAACTTTCCTCGATGCCCATAGCGAGTATAATAAATTTGTTTATGCCGATTGCGGGCGGTTGTCGTGGTCGGACTTGTGAAGTCAGTCGTCTCCTCTCTCTCTCTCCATCCTCCTCTTTCCTTCTCTCCCTCTAAGTCGCCCCCTTTCCCTCTATCTCTCCACCTCCTTCTTTCCTTCTCTCCCCCTCTTCTCACTATCTCTCTGCTGTCAGCGTTGACAGACGATGTCTCGTTTCACGGCTCCTGGCGATGCCGTCGTTGGCTTTGTCGGTGTCGGTGATGACGATGGGGCGATGGTGATGACGATGTTGATGCCATCAAAGGACATTTGTCATGTGTCAGAAGGATTTCAGATGCGTTGACGACAGCAAGCGGCCGAGAGTGAATGAGAGTGTGAGGGAAAGACAAAGCCAGAGAGTATGAGGAAGAGAATGAATGAGGAAGAGAAGCGAGTATGTGAGAGTGTATGAAGAAAAGACAGAGAGAGTGAGACAGACAGAAATAAATAGTCAAACCAACAGAGATAGAGACAGACAGAGACAGATAGATAGTGAGTGAGCAAGTGAGATTGAGAGAACGAGATAGAGAGATGTCCAACGACGTGCGTTTCGTGGACAAGCGACGTATTTGAAATGTTAGAGGTAATTGTTTTTGTAGTAGTTGACATTTTTGTTGTTCCTAGTATTAGTTGTGTTGTTAATGTTGTTGGTGTTGTCAATATTGTTTTTGTTATTGTTGGTGTTGTTCTTTGGTTGTTGTTGTATTTATTATTGTTGTTGCACATAAGTAGTTTCTGCTGTGCAAACGTTCAAATTCTGATTGCGAAATGTGTTTGCTCTGGTTTTTGTTATTGTTGTTGTATTTGATTTTGTTGTTGTTGTGGTTTTTGTTGTTGCTGTTCATGAATATGTTGTTGTTCTTGATTTTGTTGTTTTCTGATTTTGCTCTTGTTCTTGTTTCTGTCACTCAGAGTCAGAGCTTCCTGTGGGATGACTTCCGGTCTGACGACTTCCGGTTGATATCGAAATCACTACATGAGAACTCATGCTGAATTTCCACTGAGGGACACAGAGAGGGAGATAGAAAGGCGATAGAGAGAGGGAGAAGGCGATCGGCATTAAAAGGTGAGTTTGAGTTAAAGAAAAAGTGGGCGTGGTCTCAATCGGACCCACATGAGAATAAAAGAAAGGGAAAATAGGCAAGTAAAGAAAGAGTGAAAGAGAGAGAGAGATAGTGTGTGAGTGAAAGAGGGAGAGAAAATGAGATGGTGTTGACAGCTTTTGTTTTTCTATTTGACAAAGTTATGAGCGCGAAGCTCAAATATAAAACAACAAAAAATTAAAAAAAATGAAAATGAAATAAAAATAAAAAAGTTGAAACAAAAACAGAAAAAAATTGGAACAAAAACAGGAAACATAAAATATCAACATCAACAAAAAAGAAACAAAATGGTGGACGCGTTAGCAGAAGCAACAAACATGAAAAAGGAGGTAGGGAGAGAGAGAGGAAGAGAGAGGGAGGGGAAAAGAGAGGAAGAGGGAGATACGAGTCGATGCACATGTCGGTATCGAAAGACTCCGATGATGGAGAGGAATGAAAATGATAGGATCAGAAAGAGCTGGAAGAGGCAAAAATCATCGAAAAGAACAGAGAGAGGGAGAAAAGGAGAAAGAGAGAGAACGACCGAGAGCAAGAGAGGGAAATCAATGGAGAGGACGAAAGCGACCAAGTGCGAAAAAATTAAGTGAGGGAAAAGTTTTCGCTAAAAGAAAGGCCTTTGCTCGCGGCAGAATTCTGTCTCCCAGAATCACAATATGTGTGTGTGTTTGTCACAGTGTCTCCATGGCTGTGTGTGTTTGTGTATCTGTAGATGTAGATGGGTGTGCGTGTTTGCTTAATTGTAAAAGTGTGCGTGAACAGTGTGCAAACAAAGGCTTAAGTTTGTTCAAGCAGAAAAATCGTGGGGGAACCAAAGGGGAAGGCGAGAACGGAAAGTTTGAGTCGGGAGAGAGAAAAAGCAACAACAGAAAGAAAAACAACAACAACAAAAACAACAATGCCAACAACATGGGAAACAAAAAACTTTTTCACAAACTTTTCGCCGGCGAAAGGATTGTTTGATGAAGCAGCAGCAGCAGCAGCGTCAAAGCCAGCAACGACAAAGACGAAGAAGACGCTTAAAGAAAAAGAGAGAGAGAGAGAGGGAGAGTAGGAGAGAAGGAGAGATGCTGATGAAGCCGTCGGCGATTTCCGCCGTTGCACAAAAGCACACTTAGGCACTTTTTTGTTGCCATATTTGTTGGCTTAATTTATTACAATCCCCCACCGCTCAGACTTTTCACTCACTCCAACTCTTTTCGCTCACTTCCTTATTTCGTTTCTCTTTCTCCCTACCTCTCTTTCTCCCACTCTCGCGCTCTCTCACTCTATCTCTGCCTCTCTCTTTCCCTCGCTTTCCCTTCTCCTTCTCCATGACATTCAATTAAAGCCTGCTTTTAGGGTTTCAAGAGCCGCGCTCGGGTTGTGCTTCCTCAATTAATGCAGTGGCAGCGGTCTGTGGGCGTGGCACATGAAGGGTAGGGGGTGTAGAGCATGAAGGGGCGTGATGCCAAAAAGGGGCGGGAGTTTGGGTTGTGTCTCGTTGACGATGGCGATGGCGACGGTGGCCTCTTTGTTCCTCGTCGTCGTCCGCAACCGCAGTTTCAATTAATTTTTCAAATGACTGCGCGGAGAGAAAGAGTGTGTGAGAGAGAGGGGGTGGAAAACGGAGGGAAAAAGACTAAAAAAGAGAAACATGGAGAGAGGGATAAAGAGAGAGAAAATGAGGAAGTTTGGGGTAGAGAAAGAGGTTGAGGTCGACGACGGGAAAGAATGGGGTGAAAAACCTCGGAAAAACTCATTCTAAACGTGCCAACAACAATAACAACAACAAGAACAATAACAAAAACATGAACAATAAATAAAACAACAACAATAAATAAAGCAACAATAATAACAAAAACAACAATAATAACAAAAACAGCATTTTATTTGACGCCGCCTGTTGGCGAAACCTGGACCGTGGTGAGTTCAACTGACGCGTCATGTTAGTGTCTGAGTGAGAGTGTGGGTGTGACTAAATATGGGAGTGTGTGAGTGAGTGTGTTGGTGATAGTGTGAGAGAGTGTGTGAGTGAGTTTGTTGGTGATAGTGTGGTTATGTGTGCGTCTGATGGGCGGTTGACGGAGGTCCAAAATAGGGGTGTGGCGTGTGCTAATCGTTTCGCTGTCGACGGTCGAGCAGCGAGGTTGTTAAACGTCATGTTGAGCAAGAAAGAGACATAGAAAGAGATTGAAAGAGAGACAGAAATGGAAGATCAAACAATGGGAGAGAGAGAGGAATAGAGAAAAATAAGAGAATGGCAGAGGGGAAAAAGGAGAGAAGGTAGATAGAAAAACATAGAGAGAGAAGGACAGATATAAATAGAAGACAAAGAGAAAGATCGGAAGACAGACAGAGAGAGAAAGAGAGAGAGAGAGAGAGAAAGAGAGAGAGATAGAGAGAGACAGAGAGAGAAAGAGCGAGAGAAAGAAACAGTGCAGGTGATAGAGTGAGTGAGATGATGATAGAGTGACGGCGATGGATTTATTGTTCGACATGCATTTCTCTGTTGCTGACATTTCTGTAGTGATTTTATTGTTAATTGTTGTAGACGCACTCACCTTGTTGTTGTTATTATATAGGCTCCGTTATGTTCTTGTAGCTTTCATGTTGTTGGTTTAGGTTTCGCTTTGTTGTTGTGTTTTTTAATACTCACGTTATTGTTGTTGTTTTCGCTTTAATGTTTCACATTTTTGTTGATTTAGCTTTGACGTTGTTGTCATTGGTTTCATGTTGTTGTTTTTTGTGTTTGACGTGGTCGTTGCTGTTGTTTCAGATTTCGTGTTGTTATTTTTTTTTTAAACTTTTTTACTTAAACTTTAATTGTTGTTGGTTTCGCGATTGATGTGGTACATTTCATGTTGTTGTTTCTACTTCCTGATTGTTGTTTTTGCATTCACGTTATTGTTTCTGGCTCCATGTTCGTGTTGTAGTTTTTATGCATTTTTTTTTAACATATGTTGCTGTGTATATGTCTTTTTATACCGTATTTTTTAATTTGTTTAGTTTTTTTTATGCCGTTGAATTTTTTATTTTATTTTGTTTTTTATTGGATTATTTATAGTTTTTTCTTTCAACAATTGTCGTTATTTGACTATTTTATTTTTTGTTGTTTTTTTTTTTGTTCAATATTGAACTTTAAAACCAACTGAAGGAAATTTAAAATAAATTTACATAAATTTCAATTTCCTTTTCTTATATTATACATTAATTAATTTTATTAAATTTAATTTAATTACATTTTTTTTTTATTTTGAATTGTTATTCTTATTTATTATTTTGATTTATATTTTTATTTAATTTTTGTATTTATTATTTGAATTGTTTTAAAATTTTTTTTTATTTTACATTACTTTTCATAGGCATTTTTAGATTCCACAATTTCTGCTCATAACATCATTCATTATCTTTCAATTCGTCGCCACAATTCCCTTATCTGGATCCACAAATCTCCAGAACACACCCATCATTTAATTTCTCTTGATATAACTCCTATAGATCTCTTCTCCTTCTCCTCACTGAATTCCTCCTCGCATTCAAACGCAGGGCGACCTTTTGCTCCAGGGTCTCCTGGACCCATCACTGAGATGTCCTTTTTCACTTCACCATATTTTCTCTGAATTCCGAACAGAATTTATTTTCACTCTCTGCTCCTCTCACTCTTATTGTGGAAAATTCATTCTTCTTCTACTCAACTACCCTTTCAGCATTTCTCATTCTTTATCGTTTTATCACACTCTTCCTCGTTCTTTCACACTCTTCCACTCTAATATTCTCTTTCTCTCTTACTAATATTCTCACTCTCTATCTCTCTCCCTTCTCTTCAACTCTCCTCTCTCTAACTTTCACCCTTTTCTCGTTCCATTTCTCCCGTATTTTCTCTCGCTTGGATAATGCTTGTGAACCGAATTCTTTGCAGATGAGAATTCCAAATTATTTCAACTGTTTCTCACTCTGAAATGTGCAACTGCTGCAAACAGGACCTTCGACCATTGTCCTTGTCCGCCATCTGACCTTTCATTCTGTGTGCTTGTCTGTGTGTCTGTTTGTGTGTGTGTATTTGTGAGTAAGTGCAAAATCCCAGAAATCTCCAAACGCTTTGGGGAGTTCCCTCCTTCGAGTCTCGAGTCGACCGAACGACTCCGAGTGACATCGAGCGAAGAATCCTGTGGACATTATTCAGGATTTGAGCTTCTATTGAATGAATATCCTTGTGGTCGAAGTGGAAAATTATTTTCAACAAACACACAGACACAAACAAACACTAAGGCAAACACACAGAAATTGCGGCTCAAGTGACAGAATGGAAAAGAGCAAGAGGAGAATGCTTTAACTTTGTTGTTGCTATTGTAATTTATTATCGTTGGCGTTGTTGTTGTCAATGTTGTTGTTGTTGCTACTGTCACTATTATTATTGTTGTTGTTGTTGTCACGGTTATTGTTGTTGTCACTCTCATTGGTATGGTTCTTGTTGCAAGCAAACAAAAAATAAGCAAATTCTTTTGCAATGCAAATTTTCATCTAGAGTTTATTTTCATCAAATCACTTACCACATTGAGCTATTGACTCTGTCACCTCAAGGACAATAACAACAACAACAACAACAACAAATATTACAACGACAACAACAACGACGATTACAACAATAACACTCAACTCTACAATCACAACTATTCCAAGAACTTGACAACTGTCGACACTCGACTGCAGCCATTCGAGACTACTTCAGTCATGTAGACGAAGTGATAAATTGATGTTGAGCATTTGTCCAACATTTGGAAAATCGTTACAAATCGAGGACTCAAAGGACTCGGAGGAATCCTTCTCGAACTACATTTCAGTTCCTTCCCACCATGTTTCTTCAAATTCTTCCCCACATCTTCCTCTTCAACTCCTTCTTCTATTTTGCCCACGATCTCTCCTCGATTCTCGTTCGTTCTTAGTGTGAAATACTTCGACGGGAAATTCTCCCAGGGTCTGTGAGAGCAATTGAACTTGGTCTCTCTCTACCTTTCTCTCTCCCGCTCTCTTTGACTTTTCATCTAACTTCTTGCATATTTTCTTACCTTTCTCTACTTGTATCTAAACACCTTTTACTCTTCTTTTCACATCAACTTTTACTGGTCTTTCATCCTCCTTTCTCTCTCTCTATGTTTCCTCCTCTAACTCCATCTCTTTCCCCCTCTCACTCTATCTCCTTCCCCCTCTCACTCTATCTCCTTCCCCCTCTCACTCTATCTCCTTCCCCCTCTCACTCCATCTCTTTCGTCCTCATCGTTCTCATCCTTCAATATCTCAGTTCTTATCGCTCGCTCCGTCTCCCTCAGAAGTAGTTTTTATCCTTCTGGAACTGTCGATGCTGCCACAAATCCTCGACCTTCGCCACCAACTGCCAGAGCTGCCTTCAGCTTCTTCTTCGTCTTATTTTAATTTTCCCTTCGTCTGCCCCTCTTCATCACCTTCGCCTTCGCCTCCACCATCAGCATCTCCTTCTCCATCCGCCTTCATTCTCATCCTCTTTCACTCTCTCTTCATGCCCTGCGCCTGCCCATCGAGTTGTTGTCGACGTAATCTCAAGCTGCATGACGTTACGCAAAGCACCCATAACGTAGAGTAACGTAACGCGACGCAATGGAATGCACTGCAAAGTTACGTTGGGAACTTCGTCTCGGAGGGATTCTTGAAGGTGGCCGGAGGAGAATCCTTCTGCAGTGAAAGGTGGTGAAGAACTGAGAGGGATTCAAAGGGCGAAGAAAGAGAGAGGCAGGGATGGAGTCTGAGAAAGAGGGGGAGTCAGGGAGGAAAAGAGAAAGAGAGAGAAGAAAAAACTCGTGTAACGAGTTGTAATGCTGATAGGATAACTCTGCTCGCGTAATCCTGCTGTTTAAACTTTCAACTTTGATAGAATTTGAATAAATTTCGCAGAGCAATGGGGACAAAAACTCAATGACAACAACAACAATGACAAGAAAAAAACAATGGAAAAATAATAATAACAACCACAACATTCAGAGCAAGAATAATAAAAACAACTGCAATCACGACAAGAGGAGAGTTTTGACAACAACTACAAGAACAACAACAAACATAATGAAAGCAATAACAATCACGACAACAATAACTACATTGACATCGACAACAACATAAACAATCGAAATTTCGCATTCACGATATGAAAACAGTTTTTGACACACATCTCCTTGTTTTTTTTTTTTTTTGATTTCACTATTGGGTTCTATCCTTCTACTCTTGAACTCATAATTTTACTTCTTATATTTTCGAACTCTTTCTCTCTCTACATCTACTTTTTCACTCCATCTTTCACTTCTTCTGCTTTCTTTCGCTTCATATATTTTCTCTCCCTATCTTTCTCATTTTATTTTCTCCCTATTTCCTTCTTCTATCTACACATTTATTCCCATCTCTCTGTCAATTATAATTTCTTTCTTCTTCTTCTCATAATTTCATCAGAGTTTCTTCTGAAAAAAGGATTAAAAACACAAAATTTTTAAATTATTCCAAAAATTTCCCGCAAATACAAAAACCAAAAAAAACACCAACAAAAATATTCGAAATTCTTCGAGTCGACATCTCCGTAACTACAACTCCACGACACCGCAAAGTCCTGAAACACTTAAAGCCGGAGGGCGTAAGTGTCAGAGCTTCTGTGTGAGTAGCGTGTATATGTGTGTGTATGTTTGTGGAAATATGTCTGTGTTTGTGGAAATATGTTTTGTTGGAATAAATGTGTGTGTGTGTTTGTGGGAATGTCGATGTGTTGGAGCTAGTTTGAATTACAGTCGGTAGGTGGCGTAGGTTGACGACCTCCTCCTGTGAGTGAGGCAAAACTTTGGAGTCGACCGAAGTCGAAGTTGAAGTTGGGGGGCGGGGCAAAGGAGATGAGTGAAAGAGGAGGAGAGATCGAGAGGAGGAGAAGAGCTTGAGAGAAGGAGAAGAGATTGTGAGAAGGAGAAGAGCTTGAGAGAAGGATGTGAAGACAGAAAAAGGGGGAATCAGAAGGAGGCAGACGACGATTGGAAGGAGTGACGAGGTCGGAGGTTGTCATCCATGGAGAAAAAGAAAGGAGAATTCTGTGTGTCGCACCACTTGAACATCGGATGAGGAGGAGGAGGAGAAGAAGAAGAGACTAAGGAGCATGATTAGCTGAAGGAAGAGTAGGAGATGACAAAGAGAAAACCGGGATGACGATGGAGGACTAGGAGGAAGTTCTTTGGATGACGAAAGGAGAACTGAGAACTGAAAGGATAACTAAAAGGAGTACTGAAGGAGGAGACATAGAAAAAGAGACGTGAAGGAGGCATAGGAAAAGAAATGCGAAGGAAACATAGAAAAAGAGAATAAAAAAATAAAGGGAACAACGATGAAAAAGGCTAGTGCTGAAGAAGAGAGGATAAAAGTAAAAAGAGAACTATCGAAAAAGGAGGATTTATGAACGCTGTGAAGGCGGATGAAAAGGAGTTCGTTCAGTTCAGAGGGCGTCAGGTCGTGGAATGTGTCAAAAGTTAATGTTAGTGCATTGTTGTAATTGCAGTTTTTTGTTGTCGACGGAGAGAGAGAAAATTCTGACAAATGGCACTCAGGGAACTTGGCTAGAGGAGGATTTAAAGGGAGGATTGAAGAATAGTGTAAGAAGGCGGAAAAGTAGGGGAGGTGGAAAGAGAGAGAAGAAAGTGAGGACGTGAATTAGAGAAGGACGTGAAGTGGAGAAGTAGGTAAAGCAGAAAAGGAGGTGATGTAGAAGAAGACACGATTAGTCGATGTCAAAGTGGAAACTACTAAAAAGGAGTTCGTATAAGAGCAGCCTTTCCCCTAATTTCAAGTATCTTCTCTAATTTTAGAGCAAGAAATGATGCGGTAATTTTTTAACAAGAAAATCAACCGAAATTCTCAGCAAGAAATTTTACCATCATTTACAAGCAAGAAAATTCGAAAATTACCACAATTTTCCTGTTTTCAAGAAGGATTTCCCCTTATTCTTCTAATCCACCATCCCTTCACCAACACTTTGTTCTCTTTTTGGTTGAGACAAAGTCCTTATCGATGGTGTCATAGTGGTTGTGGTTTGCCGAGTTCTTCCGACTCGACCTCAGTTTTACCACGATTTTATTCATCGTCTTTCTCTGGTCTTCATTCTATTCTCCTCGTTTCTTTCTCTCATTCCACTTCTTGCTCCACTTACTCTCGTTGGCGTTATTTTGATTTGAACTTTCATAAGATGCATTACTTCCGACATGAATTATTACAACAATTCTGCTTCTTCCTACGTTCTTCAACACACGCACACTCAGAGAATCACACGCACACATTGTGTGCGTCTCACTCACACGCACACTTAGCCACACAATTGCGCTGTGTCCTGTGTCCCGAGGGCCCGCGTGTGTGTGTGTGGGTCGCCGATGTCTGCTGCGATTCCCACAATTTATGAATAATACAAATGCTTGACTCCGCAATCACTGTTGCGTGTGCCACGCCCACAATCGGCCCCACCTCTCTCTTTCGCACTCCTCATTTCAGCCACCCCTCAATTGGTCATGCTCAAGTGTTGGCCACGAGTGGCTTCGACTGAGCTTCAACTTGTGAATTGTTTTCCGCAGTCATCAGCCATCGGCGGAAACCTCACTCGCTGCCCTCGTTGAACCCCTCGAAGTCCTCGTTTGAGAAGCTCTGCAGTGCTTTGCCACGCCCCCTTCGAAGTAGGCGGGCGCGGTTGTCGAATTGTAGCCGTCGTTGTCTGCTGCGTCTGCTTCTTCTTTGCAGCTCCTTATTTTGCAATGAATGATAAATGCTTGAGTTTTCTTTGCCGGAAAACAAATTAAATTTATAGCGATGTTGATAAATGATAAAAGATGGCTGACTTCCGTTCACTTCCGTTTCTTCTATGACTGCTTCCTTTTCTCTCTCGTCTTCCTTTTTGCTAAAAGCCTTTTCACAAACTTCTGTGCAAGCGAGAATGATGACGGAGGCGAAGTAGGAGGAGAAATTGTAATTTGTTCGAGAGCAGCGGGAAGTTGTCTTCACTCATGACGTTCATTTCTCTCTCGGGGAACTAAGTTTCTCGGGAATATTTACAGATATCAGGATATCATGAGATATCGTCATGTCTGAGCCATATTTTTAATGACTTACTTTGTTATGAACATGGAGAAATGTTCCATTTGTAATTTTCTTTGAACAAAAGTTGTTTTTACGCTTCAATCTATGAGTTAATTATTAGTATATATTTTTATTAATAAAACAATAAATTAAATTTATCTCTAAAAACCTATAAATGTTTGTATATTTATTTTAAAATATTTAATTTAATTATTTTGCTATATTTAATTTATAATTTATATATTTTTTATTTTTAAATTATAATTATTTTTTTAAACTTTTACTTCAGCACAAATTAAATATATAAATAGTTTTGGGTATATTTAATTTATACTTATTTTTTTCAGAAATTTAATTTGTTATAATTTTCAATATATTTTTTAAAAAATAATTAAAAAATAAAACAGACAACAGAACATAACATTCCTGATTAATTTTCTATGCTACTTCAAAGCAAAAAAACATAAAATATAGAACTAGAGAAATATTTAAAAAAAAAATGATTCCACAGTAAAATTTAAAAGGACATTAGAACAAAGGACAAATCTTTGTACAAAGGACAAATCACTGAATAAAAGGAGAAATCACAGTACCTTTATCTCCTAAAACTTTGACACCCCATCACGACGAACTTGACCTTGGGTCTCTCCTGAACTTTGGCTCCGTTTACCCTGAACCCGCATAAGAACAATACTAAATACCTTCTCCGAAGACGACAGGACATTTTGATACTGGACCGTGTCCCTTTAGTTCACTCGCGGTTCACTTAATTCACCTCCAACAGCCAACAGCCCTTCACTCGAGACCCCATTCATTTGGCGGAACCCGCCTGCCGTGGGCGAGGGTCGGACATCGTGAGCACTCACTTCCATTAGTCTGTTTACGTTGCCTGTTTCGGACTAAACTTCTACTATTTACACTGGGAGAAAAAAACAACGACACATCCATGTTGAAAAAGTTATGATATGTACACGGAGAGAGAAAAAAGACGCGAGTGTATCTTATGAGAGAAATAGAGATGGAGAAGTAGCGATGGAGAAAGAGGGATAGAAAAATAGAGATGTAGAATTAGAGAGAGAGAGAGAGAGTAGCGAAGAAACCGTGCGCTATTTACTGTGAGAAAGAGAAAACGAGAGTAAAAGAAACAGTGTATGATGCTATTTATGTTCGGGGAGAAGGGGAAGGAAAGGAAAGGAAAGAGTATGATATTTGCACTACTTATATTTGCACTGAGAGAAAAGGAAAATGGTGGCATTTGCACGAGTGGGAACATGTTTGCCAACGTTTAATTTCGTTCCGAGATCCTTCGTCCTTTCCATCGTTAGCCGCACTCGTCGTTTCTTTTAATGAAAGTCTCTTTCGCCAGAGAAAATCTCCAAATTTGTAAGTGAGTGTTTTTATGTGTGTGTGTGCGGAGAACTCGAGTGTGTGTGAGTGAGTCGCAAGCATGTATGTGTGTGAGTGACTATGAGTGTGTGTGTGAGTGAGAGCCGCGATAGTACATTAACTTCAATTAAGCAAATATTTAGTTGAGAAACTTTGTTGTTTTCCACGCTCTGCTTCATTTGTCTGTTTGCCATCCACACTGCTTGCTTGTTCTTCTTTCGAGTCTATCTCACTCTTTCCATTTCTCTCCCTCCTTCCGTCTATCTCCCTCTCCCTTCGGGTCGGAGAGAAAGATTTCTTTTTCGTCTTTTTTGTAGTTTTTGTCCTCGTCATCTTTCGTCTACTTGGTCTATTCTTTTTGGGATTTACTTCTCTTTGGTATTGACTCGTTCTTGTTGTTTTTGTTATTTTTTTCTTGTTCCAGTTGTTGTTATTGTTCTTGTTACTTTTGTTATTCTTGTTCCCGTTGTTGTTCTTGTTCTCGTTGTTGTTTTTGTTATTGTTGTTGATGAGAATTTCGTCCCCAGCTCTGCTGGTCTTCATTTGCATTCCAATCGCTTGCAGTTCATACTCCTCCTACTGTCTGTCCGTCTGTCCTTCATTCTATCCATCTTTTTTACTCTATCACTATCTCTCGGTTTCTCTATCCATCTGATTCTCTCTCCATCTGATTTTCTCACCCTCTGATTCTCCTTTCATCTGATTCTCCATCTCTTACCCTTTTGTTTTCTCCCACCAACATTCGTTGACACCATCATTCGTATCTCAATCCTTCTCCGCAACTCTCCATCTCTGTTTCAATCAGAGGTCTCGATTACCCGGGTATCGAGTAACCCGGGTTACCCGGGTTACTCGAATACCCGGGTAATAGCCAATACCCGGGTAATGCTACCCGGCCTTTCATTACCCGGGTAGCAGGCAAAGGCCGATATAAGCCTTTCGAAGCGAAACGACGCACATCGTTCGGCCTTTCAAGCGACGGAGCAGGTAGCGGGGGTTGGTTTTGAAGCAGAGTGCGTCGATTGTTGATGTTGTTGTTTTTTGTTCGTTTTTTGTTCGTTTTTTGTTTTGATGACCATTTGATGCGTTGTGTGTTTGCCTTCGCGCATCTTCGTGTGTTTGATGCGAAAAGATGCATAGGTTTTGAAGCAGAGTGCGTCGATTGATGTTGTTGATGTTGTTGTTTTTTGTTTGTTTTGATGACCCTTCGATATGTTATGCTTTGCATGAAATGCCTTACATATAAATATTAGAATGTGTAGGAATTAATTTCGCAATGATTAATGTAAAGAAGAAATCGATATTTGTTTAATATAATTTCTTTATAAAATGTTTTAATAAATGAATTTATAAATAAATTGTAAAAACATTTAAAAAAAATATGAATTAAAATCCAATTTATAAAAATATATAAAAATTTCTTTTTTTTTAATTTTTATAAAACTACAGTAGAATTCGGTTATAGCGACCGCCAAGGGACCGAAATTATACGTCGTTATAACCGAACGTCGTTGTATCCAAATAAGTGTGCGCATGTACAAACTATTAAGAACCAAACTTGCTTTGAAAATCCGACGTTATAAACGGATGGTTGTTATAACCGAGGTCGCTATAAATGAATTCTACTGTATTTTCTAAAGGAACATTTTTATAAAAAAATAATGTTATAAACTTTTTTTATAAATTTGTTTTTTAATTTAAAAAAAAATATATATATATATATATATATATATTAAATATCAATATGTTCATTGCATTAATCATTTGCAGATTGACAAATTAATTCCTACACATTCATACACACGCACTTCAAATGCGCGTATTAGTCTACGTAGCCAAATGCGCAGATTCTAATATTTATATGTAAGGCATTTCATGCAAAGCATAACATATCGAAGGGTCATCAAAACAAACAAAAAACAACAACATCAACAATCGACGCACTCTGCTTCAAAACCTATGCATCTTTTCGCATCAAACACACGAAGATGCGCGAAGGCAAACACACAACGCATCAAATGGTCATCAAAACAAAAAAACGAACAAAAAACAACAACATCAACAATCGACGCACTCTGCTTCAAAACCAACCCCCGCTACCTGCTCCGTCGCTTGAAAGGCCGAACGATGTGCGTCGTTTCGCTTCGAAAGGCTTATATCGGCCTTTGCCTGCTACCCGGGTAATGAAAGGCCGGGTAGCATTACCCGGGTATTGGCTATTACCCGGGTATTAGCTATTACCCGGGTATTAGCTATTACCCGGGTATTGGCTATTACCCGGGTATTGCTATTACCCGGGTAATGCCATACCCGGGTATTACCCGGGTACCCGGACGCCCGGACGCCCGGATACCCGGGTACCCGGGTAATGCTAGCTACCCGGGTAGAAATCGAGAGCCCTACTTTCAATCATTCCCACTGTTTGCCGATCTGTCTGTCCATCCGCCGGTGTCTGTCTGTCCATCTACTCGTCGTCTATCCATCTGTCGTTGGGTCTCTTGGCTTTGTCTCTGCTTCCGTTGTACTCGAGCTGGCTCTTGGTGGCTGCTGATGAAACCTGCAGCCATCGTTCGTTCTTCCTCCTTCGTCTCTCTTCTCTCGTTCTTCATCCTTCCTCCTTGATTCTCCACCATTCTTCTTGTCTCTCGTCCCTCCTCCTCCCCATCCCATCCTCCACCTCCTTCTTCTCCATGTGAGCGATTCGTCGTATCCTTTTGTCACTTTTCCCTATTTTATTTGTTGTTGCCAGCGTGGTTATAGTTGCTATTGTTGTTTTTATTGTTGTTGTTGTTGGTGAAGCTCACTCTTGTTACTCAGTGAAATAGTTGTTGTTGTTGTTCTCTCTTGTACCGATTGTTGTTACAATTCTAGTGTTTGTTGTTGCTCCTACTTTTCTCCATTTTGATGATGAAGTTGTTTGGTTACGTTGTTATTGTTGTTGCCACATTTGTTGTAGAAAACCAGAAATGTAACTTTTCAAATGTCGTGGAGTGTGGCTTTTACAGCAACAACAACAATGAGAACAACAACTGACAACAACATTGACAACAAACACAATCACTACGTCAACTCTCAATTAATGACATTTTGTCATTTCGCCATTCGAGTCGAATGACAACAACTACAACAAGAAATGAACCACCTTATACAACTATAACAACAACGACGACTACAACAAAAACGAGAACAAATAGAATAATCACAGAAATAGCAACAACAAACACAATAACAATAAGAACAACAATAAAACCAAATACAACATCAGTAACAAAACTTCCGTTGACAAATTCATCAACGAACTCAACTCAAATAAAGCCAATTAAATTATGACGAAGGACATCGCGGAGGGAAAATCGGGGAAGAGGGAGCGATTGTAGGAGAAGATTTTCCGGAAAGGGTTCCTTGTTATACACGAAACATACCATAGCAAGAGAGAATAAAATTGCTTTTATGTAGGGTCAGGTGAGATTTTCTGTGAAAAGCCGATTTAACTGTTGAAGTTGGAAATAAACATGACAAAATGGCTGGAAGAGAAGAAGAGGAAAGTGGTAGAAAAAATAGGAGGCAATATAAGTTAGGAGAAGCAAAAAAAAATATTGTTGAAGAAGTATTTTTATTTAATTGTGGAGAATTGAAGTTTTCTTGTCGAAAATCTTTATGAAATCTGGAAATACAGAAAGCTTAAAGAAGAAACTTAATATTTTAATAACTTGTTCAGTTCCTATTACAACTTAACCCACAAGGAACCATTAAGGATAAGAGAAATAACATTTAGAAAAAAATATAGTTGTATTTAGAATTTCTTGTGGTCTTCCTTTGAGTTCTCATTCTCATCTCAGCCTTACATCAGTAGTGGAAACTGTAAATAATTTTCATAAGAACAAAAAACGACACAACAAATTTAAACTACAATAAATTTGAAAATTAAATATTGAGAGAAATCCAATAAAAAAACACTTAGTGAGAACGAAAGGACGTCGTCTCTCGAGTCTGTCTCTTTCCTGACTACAACAAATGAGACTGAGACACACCAATACAAATAGGTCTAGCGTGAAGTAGTATCCAAAGGAGGAGAAAGAGAAGGAGGAAAGAAAAAAATCATAATCTGCATGTTCACGTACACATATAGGGAGTTCATTAATTATTCATAATAATTGCACCCCTGTCGTCCCCAAGCTCCATCACGCCCACCATAATCCTCAGACACATTTTCTCTTCTCTCTATTTCTCTCTCTCTCTTTCTCTCTCACTCATTCTCCCCTACTCTGTCTCTCCCTCTGGCGATTCTCAAGTGACCCAAGTTTCACTCTCTCAACAGCGAGTCTGAATCTTTGGTAAGCGACTGCAATTCAGACTCAGACTCCCAATTTTCTCTCGCCCCCTCACAGCCACGCCTCCTGGCTCTCGCCTCCTTGAACTGAGGACGAAACACCGTCAGACGTCGTTTCGGTTCTCGGCCCACACTCGTCTTCCATTTATGTTCGCGTTAAACAGTTGCCAAGGCTCGGATTCTTGAAATGTTCGCGTTGGGAATTTTCAGCCGTTCATCATATGCGGAAGTTGAGAGCCTGCGAGTATGCAACGAAAAATGCAGCAACAACAACGCAGCCGTCGACGAGGACGATTGAGTGAGGGAGACGGAGAAAGGAAGAGAAAGGGGCGAGGAAAAAGAGATAGAAGGATGGTGAAAGAGGAACAAGAGCAGAAAAAGGAGGAACAAGGAAAAAAGGAACAAGAATGGGAAAAAGAGGAACATGTATAACGATGAACAAGGATGGAAATACAGTGGGAGAGAGAAAAACCGGAACTCTTATTATTTACACAAGGCGACAGAAAGTGCAACAACAAGAGTGGCAAGAGGAGTCTCAACAACAACAACAAGAGAAGTCTGGACAACAACAAGAGAAGTCTCGACAACAACAAGTCAAATCTCAACAACAATAACAAAAGGATTCGCAACAACCAGAGATTTAACACCAACAAGAGAAGTCTCAACAACAATAAGAGATTTCACAAGAACAACAAGAGATTTCACATCAAAAACAACAGCAACAACAGAATTCACCACAAACGATTGAAGCAAAAGTATAAAAATAACAGCAAGAGGAAAACCTCCTTGAACGCTGAAGTGCATTCGCAGGAACGTGACTCTTTTTGCACGTAGCCATAATTAAGCTCCTGGGACTCATCCCAGAGCGTGAGAGGACGAAGTCGGAGAGTGTGTGTGTGTGTGAGTGCGATGGAGGCTTTCGTTCTTCCGGAATATGTCTGAGAACCACACACACACACTCACACACAAAGAAATTCGATAAAAATCCTTTCAATATAATGAAAATTCTTACAAATATTTCTCATTTAAAAGATTCGTTGAGTTCTTTGAACTGAGGACACGGGTCCAACGTGGTACCCCTTTATTTAATCTCTCTCTTTCACTCCATCTCCCTCTCCCTCACTCGTCCTTATCTCTCTCACTCCTTCGTTCTCATGTGGTCGACGATAGCCTGGCTAGTGTTTTTCCTTTTTTTTTTGTTTTCATTGAAACTTTGAAAATTTTATTTATATTCGATTACATTTCAATTTGAAATTCAATTTAACGCTCAACAGGGCAAAGGACGAATGAGTCCTTTGGCATCGTGATTTTCAGTTAATTCTTTTTTATTTCACTTGTATTTTAATTTATTTTTGACCATCTGAAACAGAACACAATACGACGAGAGCGAAATCATCGAATGCGTCTGGTGATTGCTTTGTGGGTTTCGACAGGAATCGTTGGCCGAAAATATAAAAATATTTTTTTAGAGCTCTTGGTATAAAGGATATTAGGTATATATAAGTTTTATGAATTCTGTTGATGAATTCAATAGAGTAGAATTCTAAAACATTGACTTAACATTAGAATGTTATTCGATCCTTTGATAAATACACTTTGATAAATAAATCTGAAAAAAGATAATTAAAAATAAATAAATCAGGTGAAAGAAAATAAATAAAAAATATTAATTCTGAAGAATGAAACACCAATTATACAGGATTTTATTTATTTTTATTTGTACAGATTTCTAAATTTAAAAATTTCCGAATTTTCCATTGATTCTCAAATATCTTTAATTTCATGAACTAACTGCGGTTTTGTAAAATTAATTAAAATTAAATCAACATTCGTCACAGGACACCTAAAGAGTTTTGCAAAAAAGGAAAGAGGACACAAATGACCTGCCCTTTAATTACTATAATCCACGGTATTGTGCAGATAATGTTCGAAAGCCTTTAATTAGAAAGAATTTAATTGAAGGCCGCTGTTTGTGGGGCGTTCCGTGGGCGGGAGTGATGAAAGTCGATGATTTTCTTGTAATTGCTGCTTAAATGAAATTAAACTCCACACCTTCGACATCGGCGATACCTCAAACCATCCAAGGACAATTGTGCGACGACATCGTTCAATCATAACTAGACAAACACAAACGTTGAGCCAATTCATTTCATTTCTCTCTCTGTCTGTCTGTCTCTCCCTGTCTATCTATCGACCCACTCTGACCCCACCTATTGACACGAATCTGGTCCGAAACCATTGTCAGCCCCGACCGTCGAACAATCGAAGGCACATCCACGCGATTGACATAATTTTCCAATTACAAAAATTAATTGAATTTCCCGATCTCTCACCGTCAGCGGTGCCAACGAATTGGAATGAGCCAAATAGAGAGAGAGAGAGATGGCGATGACGATGGCTGGAGGGAGATAGCTATTGTTAGAAAGAGACAGAGAAAGATTTAAAGGACCCGAGTTGAGGCTTCTGCTTTCGATGTTCCCTCCAAATGAACGATAGGCGAAAGTTTTGCTAAAGACGACAACGACGACGACAGCGAAGTCGATGAAGAGAAAACCAAAGACGACGTTAACTTCAAATTCAATTGATTAATTTGCATAAATTGTATCGTCGTCGAGGGCGTCGCCACCAGCAGTGTTGCCAACATAATAATAATAATAACCGAGTTGCCAATTTAATTTAAGTTTTCGAATTACGTTTGTGATTAATGCAAAAAGAGAGTTCGTCCTCAGGTCTTGAAAGGATTTTCAAAATCTATTTCTGAAGCAGAACTGACGAGAAATATTTCAGTATATCTCACTATCTCTCTCTCTGTCACTGTTGCCTTCTCTCTCTCTATCTATCTCGCGTCACATTTGTTTGTCCTTTTTAATAATGTTTCTTCCGCTTTGATGGAGGTAGCGAGAATCTTGCCTTCGGAGACAATTCAACTCCTTCCTGAACATCGACATCGAATTCTTTTCTCGCAAAACTTTTTTTTAATTCATTGACTGATGCGGGTCGATTGAAAGGGAGGAATGGGGATTGAAGGACGATGGAAGAGGGTTTATTGGGATCGGTATTGGTTGACGAAAGGGGGAATAAAGGATGACGACCATAATCCTGGCGTCTTTTCTTTTCATCCTTTCGCGGAAATGCAATGGGACGTTTGAGTTTGTTGTCTGTTTTTGTTCATCTGATTCTTTGTTGTATATGTTATTGTAATAATGATTCATATTTGTTGTTGTTGTTCTCTTTCTGTTTACCATTGTAGTTGTTGCCATTTTCTTCCTTGCTGTATTTGTTGCCGTTTTCGTTTATTGTTCGCATCCATCAAATTGTATTTTCGGACACAACGAAGCAACCCATTCGAATCAGATGGATTTCCATTTCATGAAAAATTTATGCGAAAGTTTTCCTTCCGCGCAGGCATTCGCGCAAACATCCACACCAATACAAAGTCACACGAACACCCAACCATCCGATACAAAATTGTTTTTGATTTTAAATTGACATTTCATTTTATTAATTTAAGCACAGGATTTACACCAGTTGCCAACCCAGTGAATCGTCGTTGAATCCTTTTCATCCCAAAGGGACCTCGACGCCAATCGACTTGGACAGCTGAGTCGGGCACAAGAAGGGGCTGGAGGCAGGGGGGTGTGGCTGCGGATTTATTAGAAATCCGGTGTTCAAGTTTTTGAAAAGAATTCCAGCAGATCAGTTTGTAATTATTCAATAAATGGATAGTCTTCCGTTACCATAATATTAAAGGGTTTGACTGACGGACTGAGATCGCTGTCAAATGAGAATAAGTTCACGGACATGTATTTTAGTAACGTTGATTTATCAAAAATGTTATTGAAAAATTATGGAAGAAGTCTGATTCAGAATTAATTAAATCGTACTCCTCCCTTTATATTTTCACTGGTATGTTCTAACCAGAATAGGACATAGGCATAGACGTCACACACGGACATAGACGTTAATTCGTAACGACCTCTAAATTTTTAAATCGTTCATAAATCCGTAAATACGCGTTATTTTGAGAAAAGAACTTTAATTCGTAACGACCTTCAAATTTTTGAAATTTCATGCAATTTTTCATTGAAATCTTAAATCGTTCATATCTCCGTAAATACGCGTTTATTTTGAGAAAAGGACGTTAATTCGTAACGACCTTCAAATTTTTGAACTTTCATGCAATTTTTCATGGAAATCTTAAATCGTTAATATCTCCGTAAATACGCGTTATTTTGAGAAAAGGACGTTAATTCGTAACGACCTTCAAATTTTTGAAATTTCATGCAATTTTTCATTGAAATCTTAAATCGTTCATATCTCCGTAAATACGCGTTATTTTGAGAAAGGACGTTAATTCGTAACGACCTTCAAATTTTTGAAATTTCATGCAATTTTTCATTGAAATCTTAAATCGTTCATATCTCCGTAAATACGCGTTATTTTGAGAAAGGACGTTAATTCGTAACGACCTTCAAATTTTTGAAATTTCATGCAATTTTTCATTGAAATCTTAAATCGTTCATATCTCCGTAAATACGCGTTATTTTGAGAAAAGGACGTTAATTCGTAACGACCTTCAAATTTTTGAAATTTCATGCAATTTTTCATTGAAATCTTAAATCGTTAATATCTCCGTAAATACGCGTTATTTTGAGAAAAGGACGTTAATTCGTAACGACCTTCAAATTTTTGAAATTTCATGCAATTTTTCATGGAAATCTTAAATCGTTCATATCTCCGTAAATACGCGTTATTTTGAGAAAAGGACGTTAATTCGTAACGACCTTCAAATTTTTGAAATTTCATGCAATTTTTCATTGAAATCTTAAATCGTTCATATCTCCGTAAATACGCGTTATTTTGAGAAAAGGACGTTAATTCGTAACGACCTTCAAATTTTTGAAATTTCATGCAATTTTTCATTGAAATCTTAAATCGTTCATATCTCCGTAAATACGCGTTATTTTGAGAAAAGGACGTTAATTCGTAACGACCTTCAAATTTTTGAAATTTCATGCAATTTTTCATGGAAATCTTAAATCATTCATATCTCCGTAAGTACGCGTTATTTTGAGAAAAGGACGATAATTCGTAACGACCTTCAAATTTTTGAAATTTCATGCAATTTTTCATGGAAATCTTAAATCATTCATATCTCCGTAAGTACGCGTTATTTTGAGAAAAGGACGATAATTCGTAACGACCTTCAAATTTTGAAATTTCATGCAATTTTTCATTGAAATCTTAAATCGTTCATATTTCCGATAATACGCGTTATTTTGAGAAAAGGACGTTAATTCGTAACGACCTTCAAATTTTTGAAATTTCATGCAATTTTTCATGGAAATCTTAAATCATTCATATCTCCGTAAGTACGCGTTATTTTGAGAAAAGGACGATAATTCGTAACGACCTTCAAATTTTTGAAATTTCATGCAATTTTTCATTGAAATCTTAAAATCGTTCATATTTCCGATAATACGCGTTATTTGAGAAAAGGACGTTAATTCGTAACGACATTCAAATTTTTGAAATTTCATGCAATTTTTCATTGAAATCTTAAATCGTTCATATTTCCGTAAATACGCGTTATTTTGAGAAAAGGACGATAATTCGTAACGACCTTCAAATTTTTGAAATTTCATGCAATTTTCATGGAAATCTTAAATCATTCATATCTCCGTAAGTACGCGTTATTTGAGAAAAGGACGATAATTCGTAACGACCTTCAAATTTTGAAATTTCATGCAATTTTTCATTGAAATCTTAAATCATTCATATCTCCGTAAGTACGCGTTATTTTGAGAAAAGGACGATAATTCGTAACGACCTTCAAATTTTTGAAATTTCATGCAATTTTTCATGGAAATCTTAAATCGTTCATATTCCGTAATACGCGTTATTTTGAGAAGAAAGGACGTAATTCGTAACGACCTTCAAATTTGAAATTTCATGCAATTTTTCATGTAATCTTAAATCATTCATATCTCCGTAATACGCGTTATTTTGAGAAAAGGACGATAATTCGTAACGACCTTCAAATTTTTGAAATTTCATGCATTTTTCATTGAAATATTAATCATTCATATCTCCGTAAAGTACGGCGTCTTTTTGAGAAAAGACGATAATTCGTAACGACCACAAATTTTTTGAAATTTTCATGCAATTTTTTCATTGAAATCTAATCGTTCAATATTTCCGATCATACGCGTTATTTTTGAGAAAGGACTTAATTCGTAACGACCTCAAATTCTTTTGAAATTTCATGA
>CM029565.1:2535593-2857582 GCA_017309665.1 Coelopa frigida | reverse complement strand
CAACGATGATGGATGAGGATCGAAGTCCAGTGGTTTCATGGGAATGAAAATCATTCCTGCCGACGGCTAAATGTAGGCTCTGAAGGAGTTCGAGTCGAGGTCCCGGGGCCACCAACCGATTGACTCCGACTCGACGCACTCTAAGCCTTCGATTTATGCCTCAAATCCCTCCATTAACCTAGATATCCCGACACGCACACACACATCGTCAGTCTGTCTGTCCGTCGCAGGGTCCTGGGGTTTAATGGGCCTAATACCTGTTCACAACAACGGCCAGGAGTCGTTGGTTCGTTCACTCGTTTGTTCCTCGGGTCGAACGTTGTGTAGATGACATAACGTTAGTAGCAACAACAACAGCAAGAACTACAACAAATCCTAACGAGAACAACAAATCCTAGCAACAACAAGAGTAACAAAGACAATGACATTAGCCACGGGACCGCCCTGATTGTTAGGTGTGATTTTTACAATATCATTACGAACACAGAGTGAGTGAGTGAGTGAGTGAGAGGGGCGTGGATCGGGTCCGCCCGGAAAATGTTTGTAGACAACCCAGAACATAAACAGGGCGAACAAAGAGCACCACCACCAGAGATGAGGAAGAAGGTGAGGAAAGACAGGAGAACACAGAGACAGATAGACAGACAATTGGTCTGGGTGTGTGGTCGGCCCACGTCGTCGAGGGCTCCTGCGGGGATTTTTGCATAATCCCAAGAACAGAAAGAGAAGCGAAAATCAGAGAAAGAGAAAGATATAGAGAGTAAAAGGGACAAAGAAGAACCAAAGGGATAGAAAGAAAGAGAAGAACCAACGAGAGGAAGAAAAATGGAGAGAGAGAGTGAGTGAGCGAATTCTGTCCGATTGTCTGAGACATGTCGGAGCCCCCGGGACACAATTGTTCGATTATTCCACATATCGACGATGTCGTATATTTTGGTCCTAAGTGGCCTTTGTTTCGCACACGACAGTCGACGGTTCTTTCTAAGAAACCCCTTCACAGAACCCTCCTTGAGAGAGACCACAGGCGAGGTTGGTCGAGAAATTGTCGAAAAATTGCAATTGGCAAGGTTCATTATAACAAAAAAACAGAGGATAATAACTGACTGTAGGCATTTTAAGAGTGATTGAGGGGATCGCACGAATTGTGGATTGAAACAGGGCGCGGTTTCTCTTGCCCTGTTCTCTTCTCGTGTTTCTTTCACCCTGCTTCACGCCACATTAGCCACCCAGTAACCTTTTATGTCCGAACAAAATGCTCCACAAAGGATTAACATGTGACAAACTTTCGATTTCTCGTCCTCGGGGTTCCATCGCCCCATGACCTCTTGTTAATCTACTCACATTACAGAACAATTTGTTATCCTTGCTAACCAAATGGAAACTTTTCTTCTCCATAACTGTTCTCTATTCTTCCACACTTTCTCTTCTACCCATCCCTATACTACCACTTCTTCTCCACATGTCTCTTCTTTGCGTCCCTCTTCTACCACTTCCACTTCCTCGTTTACTCAAGGGTCAACAAGCGTGTTTACGCGCATTTTAACTTCGCGCCCAGCGGGGGTCGCCTTCGCCTCACACACCCTGTGGCTTTTGTCCACTTCTACTCCGCGTGCCCTTCTCATCTCATCCCCTCAACTTGTGTGTGTTGACCTACCTTCCAGTCTTGGTGATAATCATCTCGGTGCCCAGCTCGTGGAAGCGATCCCACAGCTCCTTCGTCTCCAGGTGGCACTGCACCGGCTTCAGGTCCTCGCAATTGCAGGAGCCGACGATTTTGGGCGCCTTCTGCACGGGTTCCGGAGTCAGACGCTCCTCGTTGTCGTTGTCGGTGCCGGGGCTCTGGGGAGGTGTCGATCGTCCTTGGCTGCTGGCTGTGCTCGAGTTCAGCTGGTGCTGATGTTGTTGGTGCTGCGACGAATGGTGGATACTATTGTTGCTGGAGTGATGGATGCTGTTGTTGTTGCTGCTGCTGCTGCTGATGTTGTGATGATGGTTGTTGCTACTGGTGGCCAGGCCGTCGAGACTTGCTCGGCGGCTCCTCGGAGTCGCTGCAGTCAACGACGTCCACATCGACCTCGTCCTCGACGGAAATGGGACCTGGAGAGGAACAGAGAGCGGGAATTCGGGGTCAGTGAAATGTTGACAAAGGACTCTTTCGAGATTTTATTGTGCGGAGAAAGTAAGAATGATGTAAAAAAGTGAGAAAAGAAACCTGACCGATTCACCGTCGGCGGAACAGCAGATCCCGCCGAGCAACGCCATAAATTTCGAGCCAAACGAATGCGGCGCACAATCAACGCTTAATTAGGAAACTCATAAAGAATACGCCGGACGAGACTGCAAGAGGCGGTGGGGGAGGAGGAGGAGGAAGGAGGCGAAATCTAACGTCGATGACAACGAGTTTCGACACATATTTCGAGTCGATCAACGATCGAAACTCGGTGAGAATTTGCATTTCTCCGTGTTTCTAATTAAAACATTAGCTTATAATTTTGACTAAATATTCTCACAGTGTGGGAAAGAGACAGACAGACAGACAAAAAGATATTTTTCGAAAATACCACCTGATGGCGTTTTAGTTAGCGATTTTTTATTGATGATTTTTGTGTTATTTTTGCAAGCCGTAAAATCAATAAAATTAAACACATCGACTTCATTAGCATAGTATGATGAAGTTGTTGTTGTTGTTTTCGTAAATATTTTTACCGCTTTTGAAATTCACCAATATTTACTGATGTTGTTGTATAGTGTGTTATTGTTGTTGTTGCTGGGGTTTCTTTAGTTTATGATGTGCTTTTTTATTTGATTTTTGTTCGAATTGGTTTTAGTCTTCGGGGCTAATCGTAGAATTTTTAGTTTAACTAAATTAATATTTTGTTCTACTTCTGTCATATACTGTGATATATCACAAATTTAATCGGAATTTTACGTTGGTACGAAAATTATTATTAATTATAGTGTTAAAAACTTTATCAACGCCAAAAACAGAAGGTTAACGAATAGCCAAGAGGAGAAAGCATTGAGAAATTATTTATTATACTACTATATTAGAAAAGACTCAAACTCGAACTCATGCTAGAACCCTTCTGGTATTGATAGAAGAGGTAGGGAAAAGAAAAACTCATTGAGTACTTAATAATTAAATTTTGAGGTTTTAGAATTGGCAGAATTGCCAAAACATTATGAAATTTTACTGGAATTTTACATATTCCGAATTAAAGAGTTCTTTTGTTTTTAAAAAATTCACTTTTACTTAGTGAAGTGAATCGATATAACTGCGACAGTAAAAACCACGAATAGAATATCATGAATTTCATTACAACTCCTATTTTTATCATGATTTTCGTCTATCTGATTTCTGATGGAATATCAAATTTGTTCATATATTTCTTTATGAACTTCAATAGAAATTTACGAACTGAATTCTCATGTCTTTGATTTTTAGAGACCTAACTTGGACACCCTAGTGATGATGGTGCCGATCAAAGGCGCTATTATTCAGATGACTTAAGAACGGAGGGAAATCTTTTTTCTGCGATTTTCTTAAACTAATTTTGACTTCTGATTCAACTTACTTGCACTGCGCACAGACGATTCCCGGCTGGAGGCGTCCTCGCGCGCCATGATGGCTGCGATCGAGAAATCCGTGGCGGCACCGGCGGCACTTTTGCTGCTGGCCGTTGTGGTTGTTGCCGCCGCGCTGGCCGGTGTCGGCAGAACGACGCCGCCAGCATTGCACAGATACGGATGCGAGCCAACAAGCATGTTGATGATGTTGCTCTTGTTGTTCTTATTATTGTGTTTAAGTGTGTTCTTTTTGTTGTTATTATAGTTGTTGTTCTTGTTGCAAACGTAGTAAGTTGAAGAAATTAATTATTTTCTCAATTTTTCAATAAAACACTGTTTTTTTCTTTAGTCTCGACTTTTCATCGGTCGGTGACTATATTTGTTGGTTGGTTGATTGATTGATTAATTGATTGATTGTTGTTGTTGTTTTATCGTTGTTGCGACGGAACAACGATTACTAATCGCAGATACTCAGAGACGGAATGCACTTCTCGTTTGAAACTCATTGATTCGCATTGATGTCTGTTGATTCGTAGACAGACGGAGATATCCGACGATATTTCGATTTGCCGACGTGAAATTGACGGTGATGGTGAGAAATTCAGGCAAGAAGTCGCAGGTCACAAACTGACAAACACTGGCTGCCTTCCTTAACTAACACACGGATACAGACTGCCAAATGCAAAAACAAATACAATTCAATACGAACGACGTCGTGGTTGAATAGAGAGATCGACACGGATGCACGGAGGAACGTGTGCGCAACGGAAGGCAAACGACGACGAACTGAATTGACGAGACCGGGCGCGAGCGCTTGGAAGCAAAACGAAAACCAAGTTCCCAGCGGCAGCGACGACAGCGGTGGTAGAGGCAACAACAACAGAAGCAACCACCACCAGCAGCAGTACCTTGGCAACAACAACAATCGAGACAACAACAACCCACCGTACAAAAACAACAACCCCCGACTACAACAACACCGAGAGGCAACAGCAAATGGGAAACCAGTCCTCGGCGTATCAGAGTCGAGAGACGAGAGTCGCTGCCTGTATCTTGTATCTCGTAGGTTGCCGCCTGGCGCACCTCACACCACTGCCGGCAACGAGAGCGAACGAGAGGGCAACAACACACACTCGACGAAAGGGAAGAACAATCGACACTATATGAGCGGCGTGTGCGAGCGACAGAGAACGATAGAGTTTGGAACTTCGCTCGCCGCCACTCAAGAGATACTCACACGAGATACACGTAGATACTCAACGTGTATCTCGTGTTGAGATACTTTTAACGAGAGTCCAATTTGACGACGACGTCGACCGAGGACGAGGGGCGGGACGAAGGTGAGGAAAATCCAATATGAATTTCCGAGAGAGCGAGAGAATTCAATGGGCTCGAGTGAGAGAATGTCGTGGACTTGAGCGAATGCCAAGGGCTCGAGCGAGACGGCTCGATGTTGGTCGTCAGCGATGGGCCGGGAGTCGCACCATGGTGAGTCTCAGCCATCGGTCGCCACCACCCATCGCCGCCACCGCCTACTGCCCTCTCACTCGCGCTCGTTGCCTTCGCCTGGGTAACGACCACTCATCGCCGGTCGTCGTCGTCGCTCGATGACTTCGTTGTGGAGCTGGAGCTGGAGTGCAGTCGTCGTCGCCTGTAATAATTCATCTTCAATTAAAAATGTCGGCACCCCTGCCTCGCTCTGTCTCTTTCGCACGGCCCCGTCCGTTCTTGCCTATGGTTGTCGCTGTCTCGTTTCGGCCGCCGCCTTCGCGGTTATGATGTGTAAACGTCTCTGTGGTTTGTCCCCTTCTCCCTTTTCAACGTTTCCCCCTCATCGTAATCGACCTCTGTTCGTCGTTCGTTGTTGAGTTGAAAATTCGTTGTTTATTTTTCGTTCTTACTTTGTTTCCTCTTGGTGCGTCGTTTCGAGTGTTCCGCATGATTCCAACATGTTCCTATCTTAATATCATGGTCGCAATGGTGGTCTTGAGTGGATTTCGTTTTCGAGGTGATTTCGTGATGATTTCGTGTTGATTTCTTGTTCATTTTGAGTTCGTTGTGAGTTCGTTTCATGCTGAATTCTTGTTCATTTTGAGTTGATTTCGAGTCGCTTTCGTGGGGTGAGAGCGAAGGAGACGGATCGCTTTTAGTCGCTTCCGGCGGCCAGGTTTCCGGACGGCACTCTTCGAGTTGTCGGATTCCGGCGATGATTTTCGAGAATTCCATACAAGTCGCATCGTCCGGTGGAGTCTTCGCTCAAGATGAAGGCAATTTGGTGCTTGAAGAAGATCCCGGTGTTTTCAAGGCAATTCTTTTGGAGTTGATTCCGATGTTTTGCAATTGACTCCGGTGTTTTAAGGATGTGATTCCGTTGCTTTGGAGGGTCCTTCGTGTTAGGTTTGGACAATGTACGGATTCCACGACCATGATTTTTAATGTTTTTATAACATCGACGACCTTTCGAACGGGGCCCGACGAATTCAAGGATTCGCGACACAATCGCCGTCATTGTTCTCGCGACTCCTGCGGATGCATCGCAGGACGATTGCCGGCCATTGTCTTTGGAAAGGAAACGAATCGACAGCGTCCGTGAAAAATACAAATTTATTAGTTTATTACTTTGACTATTTGGCACGCGCGAACAAGGTTGAAGGACAGAATGGTGATGGGAGGCAGAAGTAGAAGGTAGTGGAAAGAGCCGTGTGGATGAAAGGCGGAAGATTGAGATGAAGGATCTTCGTTCGAGATGAGAGAAACGAGGCAACTCGTGTTGAAGGAAGAAAACTCAAAATGAAGGAAGGAAGAATGATATGATAAGGAAAGATTGAAGGAAGATAATATAATATAAGGAAGAAGAATAAATATCAATATGGAGATAGAAATAAAATTAATAATATGAGAATGAAGATCGAAATATCGAGATGATAGAAGGAATATCAATTTATGGGAATGAAGATGGAGTTGACGGTTTGAAGATCGAGATGAAGAAAACCGATCAATCTGCTGCAAAGAAAATATAAATTAATTAAATAATATGGATATAACGACGGAAAGATCAATATGAATAAAAGAAGATCGATATAAAAGATAGAAGATTTAAAAACATGAAGATATAGCGATTTAAAAGAAGGAATATTGAGATGAAAATTGGTTGTAAAATAAAAATTAAGAAATAATATCGAGATGAAAGAAAGAAGATCGCGATGAACGAACGAGGATCGAGGAAATGGATCGGCGATCGTCGAAGGAATCATCTCCAAAGGACTTCCTTCTTCTCCATCCGTCGTCTGTTTATCCTAGTCTTTGGACCACCCTGATTGGGATTTCCCGAAAAATATTACATTTCAATGAAAACATGCGACAAATCGCAGCCTTATCTTCGCGCCGCATCTTGTCGGTTGACAAAAGACTACAAAAGATAAATTAAGGATCAACTCGAAGGACGACCGACGGACGAACGGAGCACTTGAGGGACGTGTAGAGTTTTCACAATTAATTGGCGAGCTGCTGGTCAAAGGGAGGCCGCCGGTCCTCTTCAAGGGTCCTCGGCACCCACGTCAAAGTGAAGTTTATTTCCCTCTCACTCCCCTTCTCTTTTATCCTCTAGTATTCTCCTCTCTTTTATTCTCTCCACTTCAGTCTGCTTAGCATCAAGTGTTTGTTTACTTTCCTCCTCCTTCGATCATCTTCCCCGGCCATAAAGATTAGATCTCAAGTAGGACCGCGATTGACATTCGAACTACTGTTGTTAGAGGATCGAAACAATCAGGGTGATGGAGAGGGGTTGGGGGAGTGAAAACAAGAGAGAGGCCTGGGGTCTTCTGCACGAGCCCCGGTGACACTTGGCGTCGCATTTGACACTCGAACTATCGGCAGAAACAAAAGCCGAAAACAGTCGTCGAGGTCGTCCTGCTCGAAGTCGAAGATAATGAGAAAAAAGTATCGTGTTTCGAGCATTACTCATATGAACACACACGTTTACACAAACGCACACTCACACACACACCCATAAGCGGATCACGTGGGATAAGCGGGGATGATTTACAACGTTCGCTCGTTCGCTCGTTCGCCTCCGAAGGATTCTTCGCTAATTGGCTCGCACGGGAGGCTGACGATTCGAAAGCCACGAATTTTTGACATTTCCTCAAGACGTTCGTCAACTCCTGGTCATTTCGTCCTTTTTGTCATCCTTCATCATTTTGATTCTCTTCCTCCTCGTCACCGGGACGTGTTGAACTCTGAAATTAAGCAGCAGTTCAGCAGGATTTGTCACCAGGATCCTTCCTTCCTTCCGCCTCCTTTCGCTTTCCACCACCCGATGAATGACGAAGGTGGTGGACCGGAGGCTAATGAATTTGACGAACTGCCACGAGGTTATGCGATTATTAAGAAAATGGAAAATTAATTTCCAATCGTTGTTGACAAAGGTTCTCGGTCAACGGAGAGTCCAAAAGTCGGCGACTTACTCAATTTTGTTCCATTCTTCTTGGTGGAGGTCGGCGATTTGGAGAATTTTGTTGATTAAGAGAATTTGGTTGATTAGAAGTCTTTGGTTGATCATGAGGAAGGAAGAATGGGATTTAAATTAAGTAAATTGTGAGACCTTCGTCCTCATGTAACTAGGGGTCCTGGGAGAGTTCATAAAGTCGTCGTTGATTCTCACAATTGGCTTCTTGTGAACCATATGAACATTTGGTTCATTCTTTGGCGGTTTCTTTGTCTGGAGTTCCAGGTTTTTTTTTTTCCATTCCTCCAATCCAAATCCTCTTGCAAATTCTTGAATATCCTCTCCTACATTGAGTCCTTTACCTCATCCTCGGAAGCCCTCCGTCGGTCCGCCTCCGCCTCAATCATCGCGATTCAATCGTGGCTCCTGGGGGAGGTTCGACTGTAATGGCTGCCCTATGCAAACATGGACACATTATTACAAACATGAACACACTCTCACAAACATGAACAAACACTCTCACAAACGTGGGCACTCTCTCATTTACATACACACACTCAATGAGCCTGGTGGGCGACCGTGCAGACAAGCGCAACCACAGGCCGAGTCCGGAGCAAGCAAAACCCCGTCATCGTCGCCATCGTCACCGGCGACTTCATCGTCGTCGTCGTGGTCGTTGTTGTCGTTGTGTCCAAGAGCAAACATGGTCATGCAACACGCAAGGCCATCGGTTGCATGGCTGCACGATGAGGCCTTTCCCTCCCCTCTTCAAACTGGGTCCACTTCGTCTCTTCCACCTGGGTCTACCTCGCCTCCCACCACTTCGAGGCTCTCCCTGCGTCCGCCCTCTCCGCATTGTGTGACACTTTCCCCCCCACACAGAGTGGAAATTGCTTTCCACTAAAACAACAATATCAACTGCAACAACCACCCCACAGTGAAGCCTCTATAATTATTCAAAAATAATGAAGCAACATGGTTTCCTCTATCGCCTCAGGTGGGGTTTGTTTCTTTTTTTGCGCAAAAGTAGGCGTGACATCGCGCATTTTCCATGCTCACAGGCTCAGGTGGGGCTCCACACGCTCTCAAACAGAACCAAACCAAACAAAACCAAGCCAGCCCACCTCAAGTATTGCCTAATGCTCTCCAATAAACAAATCTGCAGCAACAAGAAAAAGGAGCTAAAGTCGAGATAATTGGAAATGAAGTTTATTTTTTTTTGTTTCGCCGTCTGACTAGAGTTCAAATCGACCAATTAGCGGAAAGTATAACAATTTTCTTAATAGCCTGTTTTTGATTAACTTTAAATAACGTTTGGAAAAAGTTCCAAATAAATTAAATATTTATTTAGTTAATAAAAAATATAATAAATTATCTGCAAATTATTGTAATTAAATTTATAACCTAGATTAAATAATAACTAGAGGTTCAATGGCCTGCAATTGTTGGAAATTTAATTATTATAAATATGAATTATTATATAAAATAAAATAAAATAATAAAAATATACAAATTTTAAGAAAATCATTCATGAGAAGAACTATTCCGAACAAAAAATTTAATGAAAATTAAAATAAAATCAAATCAAAAGAAATAAAATTACATTTTTGTTTAATGTTTAGGAGGAAAATTCAAATTTTAAATTTTCAGGAGACAAAAATTTTTCCAAAATAAAAACCAATGAAATAAAATAAGATAAGTTTAATGAATTTTACACAAAATTTATCGACATAAACTACATTATTAAGTTGCACAGATCGATCTGTAGCTTCCAATTGACTTAAATCCGCTTCCTCAACCCACATCATTCTGATCCTCGACCACAGCTTCATGTCCATCGAGCACGTGTTTGCTCGTTCGAAGCAAATGACAACCTGTGACAGTCCACGCACGGAATCCATTCAAACTCTGTCCTTCCGCGAGAGGTAGAATATTTGTCGAAAGGACCCTGGTCGACCCTGGGACACAGAGTCCCTGACTCTGGCCTGGACCTCTTGCGGCGCTGGAGCATCCCACCGAGCGTCGCAAATGCGGCCAACGTCCTCGGATGTTTGTTACCTTTGTTCGACGCCTCTTTGTCTCGCGATTCTTAATTTTCATGCTTTATTGTTTGTCATCTTTCTGTTTGGGAAATTTCATCCTTCCCTCCGTCCGAATTTCTGAATGTCCGTCGGTCGATCGTTCGGTCGGTCGGTTCGTCGTCCGCTGTGCAAATATTGACAAAATATTTGGCGTAAACGCCCTCGTTCCGATGTCAACAGCGGTCAACGGCAATGGATGCGTGAGCGTAAATATTTACCAACAGGCAGACAGGACATTGGACATTGATGTAACCGACAGAGACCCCGGCGGGTCCCTGGGGATGCCGGAATTCCGCTGTAACGGTTCTGTCGCAGAAGTCACCAGACGTTCAGAGGTTCTGTAAAAAGCGGCTGTTTTTTGATGTAGAATACCGGTAGCAATGACGTGTCCCCAGGGTCTTCCGGGGGGTCGAAGCAAGTGGCGAAGGTTTCAAAAGTTGGCTTCTGAGAGAATTCGTCAACTGTGCGAAGTATCATTAATCGTATAATCGACTGTGATGAGTTCCAAGTAAGGAGAATTTAGAAAGTTCTAAAGTGCCGACTAGAAATTTCCTTAGAAGAAATTGAGAACTAGATAGAAGATATATGGAAATAATTTTATAGAAAGACCATAGATCGGAAAAAGATTCACGGAGAGAAGATAGATGGGAAGAATATAGGTGAAATGAAGATAAATGGAAATAAGATAGATCAAATAAGTCGAATTCAGATTACGGGAAGTTCTATAAATTCAGTTCTATAATTTCATTGCGAATGCATTCGCAATGAAAATTCATCGAAAGGGTTTAAGATTAGGATTTTCCATTTGCGGAAGCCGCAGGCTGCGAGACGTGGCTCGGTCGACTTGGCTCACGCCATGCAGATGCCGAATGGGCTGCATAAATTAGTCCGCAAATCCTACATGGCTATTAACACACTCGCCAATTAATTGAGCATTGTAAAAAGGCATTAAACGCGCACTAAGTGTAGCCCACGGTCATATGGCGGCAACAAAAACAAGCAACCACAAGGAAACAACAATAATAATAACAAAATAACAACACCGATGGTGCTGCTGCTCTGTGTGCAAAAACGCAATTATGCATTAAAATTGCGCACTAAAATGAGGGCAATGGCAATACTGGCCATCAAAATTCACCAGCAGCAGCAGCAGCATCGGTGACTATAATTATGGCAAGCGGTCTTCTCGAAAGGCTCCCAGACGCCGCCACCTGACCATCCCCACCAACACCATCACCATCACCACCAACACAAACACCACAACAACAATGGGAAGAACCCCTCAGCCGAGAGAATGTAAATTTAGTGTTAAGGTGCATAAAAAGGGAGGAGACCGAGGGAAATTTGTAAACCCTAAGATCGCATTTAAATATCAGTTCAGCCCAGTCTGTTCAGGCTGAGCCAAGAGCTCAGTTTAGTTCAGTCCAGGTTGGACTGGGCTGGGTTGGGCTTGGGCTCGGGTCCCGTGCAGTTTATGTAAATTAAGAGGTTATGCTGTGCGGCGTAATGAGGCTAATGATACGTCGTCGGACCCTCAATTGTAAAAACTTGCCGTTGGTGAATCGATGGAGGGGGCGAAAATGTGGTAAACAAAAAAATAGAACCCGTTCCGAACGCAAATCCAACTCGAACTTCAACGGATCGTTCGAGATCCTGGCGGCTGTCGATGCCATGAGGGATCTCGGGTTCGATATACAGGGTCTCTGGTTTCCTAGGTTTCCCTGATCTCCTCTTCCAACTATAACATATTTGCTTCCAACTATGCATCTCCGCTTCGAACTATGCATCTCCTCTTCCAACTACGCATCGTTTAGCTTCTGATTTATGTCGATCGCGGTCGAGAGTTGTTAATGAGTCGAATTTCAAAATGTTTTCAAACACAAACAAACCCGCTCTTTCTCCCTCTCCCTCTCACGCCATTGCCCGATTTATTGTCACCGCACAATGGTTGTTGTTATTGACTTTTCGAGGGTCCAATTTCGCGCGCATTCTGAGCCGCCACCAGGCGTCGTTTCTACGCTCCGTCGTCGTCGCCATCGTCGTTGTCGTCATCGTCCAAAAGGAGATCTAGCTCGGCCCTCGTCGCTCGGAGGCTGTGGAAAAGGTGTGACATTTGTAAAATTGCGTTTAATTTGTGAGGGTCCTTCGGTCGCTGTTCTCTCTCTCTTCTCTTCTCTCCCTCTCTTTTTATTACCCCTGCCTCTGGGATGAGTTCTTTGTTTGTGTGCGTGTCTCTTGCTGCCTCATTTAAGATCCCGAAGATTTATGTGGTTTTTGTTTGCACCGCATGGAATTCGAGGAATTCCTCTGCCTTCACGATCGTCTTCCTTCGTCGTCGTTGTGATCTTCGTCGTCGTCGTCTGTTGTCATCATTCACGAGACGATTTTATGATTTTTCAACTTTTGACTTTTGTTGTTATGGGAAGTTGTGTTTGCGGTGTTTGCGTTAAACCGCATCGCTATAAAACGGTAGGACCTACGGCACAGCTTGAGTTCTCTTTACAGGAGTCACACAGGATTCCCCGAGGATCGTCAACAAGTCGATCGTGTGAGTGAATCCAAATCCTTGCCGAGAAAGAGAGAGAGAATACTAAAATATGACTTTAGTAATGAAAATCCTAAAATAAGAATAAGAAAATTCTGAAAATAAATGATCTCTGGTCTACTTCAACAAATGCTTTATTGTCTTCTTTTTGATTGATTGGTGTCATTGATTTTTCTCTATATATTCGTTATATTTCATATTTTATACCCCACCTTCTCCCATCCAGCATCTTCCATTTTTTCCACTTCTCATATTCCTATCAATAGCGTTCTCATTCAAATTTCTTTCCTTTCCAAGCAATCGGAATCCCTTTCCCCTCCTCTAAACAATCGTTCTTAAAGTGTTCTAAAATTATGATTGATGCTCAGCCCTCGAGCAGCAGCAGCGGATCCTGAAAATTAAACTCATTAAAACGGCATCAAAACATCCTTGGCAAACGCAAACAATGTCCTTGCTCAATGCTCAATGCAGGAACCTCCGTCTGATTTCAATATGAAATTCTGTTGGCACAACAATACAACGAGCAGCCACAAACATGGAATTCAAATTACACACCATTGTCCTGAGATGATACATTGCCTGGTCGGGTCGTGCCGAGACCGGGGTTGACAACGAGAGGGACTTGGTTGAGCCGCCTTTGGACAGATGCAGGGAATGCAAAGAGATCTTTAATGAGCTAGAGATTCCCATTCAATATGGAGCAATTACACAAAGGGCTTCAAAGTCTTGAAAGAGAACTATGGGATCTCCTTGCTTTTGGATTCTTGATTTTACGACTTTTTGGTCGGGTGAACCAAAAATCCTTAAACGATGTTTGGGTACTGAGTAGTGGATGATACTCGAATTCGGAAAAATTCATTACTTTCTAAGACATAGAACGATTTCTATTTCAACATAAAGTCAATTTCAACTGAGAGTCAATTTCAACTCAGAGTCAATTTCAACTGAGAGTCAATTTGAACTCAGAGTCAATTAAAAGGATCCCCCACGCTGATCATCAGACACGACCCGACCATAAATTTGTTTTACAAAAGATTTCGACCGGCCCCGGCCGCTTCCCGTCCCTCTAATTAAGTCCATTCCCGCCACTGCTTCTGTCCATGCCCCCGCAATTACCCAATGACCCTATCCACGTGCAGTTTTTTCATTAAAAACCCTCTTCTTGTTTTTTCTTACAGAACCCACTGTTGCTGATCCTCTAGCAAATGACTTCCTGCTTCGGACACAAGATCGTCTTCTCTTCGCACGATCCGACGACGACGACGAGGATTGAAATGAACACCTCAGGTGTTAAGGCCGACGGTATCCGAGATCCACCCACTGAACAACAAACACCTTCCGGACACCTTCCGCCGCAAGAATCGTGGGTGAGTCCTAGGCCAAGTTACAAATTTAGTCTAATTACAGAGCGGTCGTGGCACCCCGTGCCGTCTCGATCTCGGCTCAGAACCCTGCGGCCCGGCAACACGTGCGCCGCGGGGAAGTGTCCGTGGGTTGGGACCGAAACTTTCCCTCCATTTTTGCACATGTACAGGGCATTTTGTATGTTTTGAAAAATTTGTGAAAAATTCCCTACCTACGCATGGACTAATGACTTAAATACGGGGTTCGTGGCTAAAGGTGCGGTAATTGACAGCTCGAGTGAAATCGGCTAAACCACAGTCCTTTCCGCGGATTAGCGGAAGATCAAAGGTGGAGAGAATACTTTTTTCCTTACAAATGCCATTTTGTCTGAACTTTTGGAGGGAAAAATTATTTACTTATTATAATAATATTTTTATAATTTTAGTTTTATGTTTTTGAGAATTATTTTCTTCCACCAAATTCCATATTTTCTGTTCTCTAGTAGTAAAATTGATTAATATATAAAATATTTTTCTATGTTCAAAACTATTTCAAAAGATCAAGGAATGAAATCCTTAATCTTAGCATTAGAGCTTATTTTTTCTTTTTTCAAATCCAATTTATATCATAATAATAAAAAAAATTTAATTAGCATCAATAATTCATTCCCAATCTTAGAAACTACTGCAATTCGTTCCAAGACTTTTTCACCATCCAAAATTTCTTTCAACCGAAAACCACTTTCGTATTGAAATGGGTATCGAATGTCACAACTGGAAACCAAACAAATTCATCCGTACATTTCGAATCATTAGGAAAATTTATGACCGAAGGTGATGGATGGGTTGATATGATTTCAATAACCTCTGTTGGACACTCGTTGCCAACCACATCGCATGTGTAAGAAATGAGTACAAAGACATGAAATGCCAAAAACGGGCGATTTTTGTGACAAAACCGTGACGGATGCAACCCACACTTGGGTGCTAGGGAGTGTGTGTGCGAGCGCCCGGGGAGGTCCTGAGTCAGGGTATCAATTTTTCGGCTTAAAATTTCGGAAGGTGTTGCCCCAGGGTATCAGAATTCAGAGCGGGCTCCTCCCCTCCCGACCCCGAGTGTGTCTTCCTCCGTTTGAGGATGTCCTTCTTAAGCCACGAGAAATCGATATGCATGCAAAATGCGCTGACTTCGTTTCGGTGGCGACGGACGACGCTTGATGGAGAGTGTGAAAGTGTTATGAATTGCGCATTAGGGACCACCCCGGTTGACCGAGGGACCGGACCGGACCCGACCGACTTCTGACTGCAGTTCCACGCCTTTCGTTCCGCTCGTCGGCGGAGGGATCTGCTTGACAGGAAACCGATGCTTTATGTTCCCTAAATGACGGCGAGGTGACTTAATGCAGCCTCAATTTGGGCGCTCTGCTCGCTGTGAGGTCCTGTCGTGGCGTTCGTGGGCGACAGAAGACACGAGGAGGCGTCAACAGCCCTGTCGAAAATATTTAAAAATATGAAAAATTGCCACGATCTCTGTCGTCGTCGTCGTCGTCTGTGTATCGAGAACACATGGTGAACCAGTCGATAGGTCGTTGTTCGCGTTTCGGGTTGCTCGTCTCGTTGTGCGTGTCCCGAGTATCCTTCGATGGTTAAGTAAATGACATTGGCAAGCGGACACGAAAGGTCTTCAATTCATTTGCCATCTGACGGACGACTTTCGGCCGGACCTGGACCTTATGCTGCCGCAACACGCACCGATGATGACGGCGATGCCTCCTCCGTTTAATTGTAATCGGAATTAACTTAACGGACGCTCTCCGGCGGTTGTCGATTAAAAAGCACAACGGCCACACCGACAGGAAACTCTTCCATCAGTCCATCCACTCCATTAGAATAATTAGATCTTCTCTCTCTCTCTGCTTCTCTTCTCCTATTAAATTGACACGTCTCGATCTCGTTCTATCACTCACATTTTCTCTCTTTTTCCCTATAACCCTCACTCGTTTCCTCCCACCAGATGTCTGCCTTTTACGACTTTCGTTCCTGTTTTAGTTTTAGTGCTTTTTTTGGACTCTACTTTTTGTTGTTGTTTTGGTTCTTATAGAAACGTGAGCAATTTGTTTACAATCAACATAATAGCTCCCGTTTGGTGGATTTTTCCTATTTTTAATTTTTCCCATGGGTCCACTTCTTTGTACTTTGTTTTCCGTGCCTCGTCCGAGTCATGGTCCTTCTTCCACTTTCGGTCTCTCTCTCGGTCTGGCCAACTGATTGGTCGTCGCTTGGACATGCAATGAGTAGACTAATTAGCATGAAGGATATTGAAGGAATCAGAGGATGAGGAGTGCGGAATGGACGAACGGGAATATTTTATTAATTATTGTCTCCTGTTGATGCTTTTCTAATTACATTAACTCAGGCCAATAAGAAGCACTTATTCTAGGGCGAGTTGGCGACATGGCAACTGTTTGGATAGGGACGATGAAAGGAAGAGGGGGCTTGAGAGGAGTGGAACCTTGGGTCAGTGGAAGGAACCTCAAACAGGAGTTGTTGGACCTTAGACCAGAGAAGTGGAACCTCAGACGAGAAAAATTAATCTCAAACTAGCGAAACATAACCTCAGCTCAGAGAAAATGAACCTCAAAGCATAGGAATTGAATCCCGTAGCCCAGGAATCCGCACCCAATCAAGAAGAATAAAAACAAACCACCATCACGAGCCAACGACCAGTCGACCGACCGATCGATCACCACCGACAACAACCCAACCCCTCGTCAGCGACGATCGTACCATTCACCAGCGCCCTCAACAATGGACATAATGGTATCGTGTGCTCTGGCCCAAATCCACAAACAAATTCAATTAAAATCAATGCAATGTTAAGAGCCAAACCATCCATCCATCCATCGACCGATCGATCCACTTTCAAAGAGCACAAAGAAATCGATTTCACACAAATCAGGGATCATTGTTGATCATACCGTGAGTAGGAAAGATGAAGAGAAAGAGAGAAGGAGAGAGACAGAGTGGGAAACAGTGAAAGATAGAGAGGGCCATGTGTGATCGATATGTTGAACGATATTCAACAAAAGGACACTTTCTCCCATTGTGTGGTTTTAAGGATAGACTCAAAAGCAGAAAGAGGGAGTGAAGGGAAGAGTGTGCGAATGAAAGAGTGAGAGAATGGAAGAGTGTGCGAAGGAAAGGTGACACGAACGAAGGGAAGATGTGGAGAAAATGTGTGATGTGTTGTCAAAAATGTGTCAAATTATGACTGTGTGCGATCGGAGCGAGTGATCGATTGGTCACGAGGTGATCTGCATAGACAATTGTGGCCCAATGTGTGGTCCATCAGGCCGATGTCGACCACGTCTGTGAGGTATTGGAATAATAGCTTACGATAATGTCCTATTACTATGGTTTCTCGGAAGCAACCCTCCGTGAGAGTCGGAACAAGCGGCGGCACATCATAAAACTTAATCTCATCCGCCGTGTAAATTATGCCATCACAATATTTTGATTTGTCTCCGACTTTGTTTCTGTTTCCGTCGACTTCGACTCCATCGCCGTGATCCCCTCCTCGCGGGTAGGGTTAAGCATAAATCCCTCTCTCCTCGTGCCCCGCCCTCGTCGTCATTAGGGCGGGTCATAAACAAACACCCCTATGTTTGATTGTTGATACTGTTGTTGTGATCGCTCAGATTGTTATAGTCGTTGTGGTTGTTTATAAATGTGTTGTCATTAAAATTTTGTTCATCTACTGGCTAAACATACGTCACACTCACTCACACTTATACTTACAATCACACTAACACTTTCACACACACAGCCCTTTTCATGCGTCTGCCAAGATTATTTGATTATTTTCCACCCCGGCGACATGTGCAGTTTATGTTCGATGTTTTGGAGTCGGGGGAATCCCATTTGTTGCGGCTGCGGATTAGCTACGAGCAGAAGTTATTTTAAGTTGACAAAATATGTTTGATTCCTGACGCCGCCGTCCTGTGCCCTTCCGCCTCGGCGTCAGTCGAAGTTTATGAGTTCAATAGTCTTTTTGTGGGGGGAGGAAGTGGTTGAGATCGAGGTGGAAGACAAGGTGTTTTGGGAAGTCGAGGTGATGAGGTGAAGGAAGGTGTTGTGGGAAGGAAGTTGTTGATATGAAGGTGCTCGAGAGAATTTCACAGTGAAGACAAATAACTTAAATATAATTTACTGATGATTACATAGCTTCAATAGATCTCGATATCATAACACGATGTCGCAATATCAAGTCTTCAAAAAAACCCTGAAATACATTTATTTATTTACAAAAAGTAGAATTATAATTAAAATTATAATTTAATACAATTACAGCATTCATCTGAGACCATGAAATATAAAATTTATATTTAATATTAATGTAATATAAAATATAATATGATATTAATATGAAATTTATATAATAAATAGTAATATAAAATTATAATACAATGAATATTAGATTAAGATTATGTACTGGAGACTTGATATTTAACTCCAAACATTACTTTTATAGGTCACTACAATTAATTTAGATACAATTTTTCCCGACTTAATCTACTATTATATATATAATATATATAATAATACATATATATAATAATAATATTCCCAGATTTCCGTTTTTTCTCTTCATCCTTCTATTTTTCAGTTGACTTTTTTTAAATATTTTTTTTATTATCTTTTTATTCATGAATTTTTCCTAAATTGCTTCGCTTCTTAAATTTACCAAAAAAATGTGTCTTCAACTTTCTCATCCTCCTGTCTCCAACTCTCTAATCGCTGACATCTAACTCCGATGCCCTCAACGCTTTCTCAACCCCGCCAACAGACGACTTTTAATTACTCCCCAATGAGTCTTGTAATTATCCTCCAACCATTGCCAAACAAAGACAGAGAAGACATAGTTATATATACAAAAGACAGAGAGAGAGAAAAAACCATTTCATTATAGTGAGAGACAATAGACTTATGTAAAGCAAAAACGAGACTCTTTGTGTGGAAATTGTTGTCAAACTGTGATTTAAAAACAAGCAAATTACGAAGAAGTAGTCGAAAAAACCCAAAACAAAACGCAATACAATAAAATAAACGAAGTACTTAAGGCACTAATTAAGCTACTCGAAATTACAAGCGATTACAGAGGGCGATGAGGGTTGAGGTCGTGGTTGGGATAAATTTCATTATCTTCGAGTTCCAATTTCTTAACGATTACGGGGTGGTGGAGTGGACGGAGAAGAGATTTCGATGGTTGTCACAGAGAAATGAAGAGGGAAGAACGACGGAGAAAAGGCTAGAGTGGCGTCGACGGAAGAAAAGGGGCGGGGCCGCATCATCTTCAAAGCTGTCGGGTTTGTTCTTGTTATTGTTGTGGAACGCCCACTTTAATGGCCGCCACGAGTTTCATTAAAACTTTCGCCAAATTAACGGTTAACATATGCCGCCATCGACACACACATGCCACCACTACACGCTCAAACCGAGCCATGCCATTAACGGAAGGAAGCTCCATTGCCGTCGTAGACATCGTTGTCAACGTCGTTGGGGACGCGCAAGGCTTCGCTTCTGGAATTTTAAATGTCGTATTACAGAGTTCTCAATGGAGATGGGTGGGAGCCGTTGGGGTTGGAAATTGCGGAAATTGATCACGTCCTCCATGATGTCTCCAAAACCTTCCCTTATTACTTCTCCGTCTCTCAGTCCGTCTCTTCTCTCTTTGGTCGAGTGCAATAAAGGATCCGTCCTCGGAAAACTTTTATGGTGCAGAGCTGTCCGCTCGGGGTCTGTCGTCAAATGAGCAACGCTCCAATTTCTCTCCTTCTCTTCTCCTTCTATCTCCCTCTATCCCTCTCTCTGTTAAGCACTCGATCTGAACAAATCTGGCAACACTGTTCGCACTCCTTCGCCACCTCCTCCGCCCCTCGAATTCGAGGTCTCATAAACATTTTCGTCCTTTCGCTGAATCTTCTCGTTTTTCCATCGTTTCCATTACTTCCACTCTTCCATCCCCTAGCTCCAGTTGTTATTCTTCTTCAATAGGTTCTCCTTCTCCTCCATCACTCATTTCTTTTCTTCCTCCCCACCCCCTTCTCAATCACCTCCTTCCCTCCTCCCTTTCGTTCTCCTGTGTGTGGCAACAGTATATAAACGCCTTGTATACATCTTCGCAAATATGGCTGCCTCATGTATTCTGCTTCCGCGTTCGTCTCTTTCAATCGCTTCCATACCTCTGCTGTTCTCTTGCTGTCTCTCTCTCTCTTCCTCTATCTCCCTGTCTCCCGTTCGTTCTCTCTCTTTCTTTCTTCGTTCTCACTGCGGACCCTGGACGCTCGCCGTCCAAAGTATGTGATGACACTTCGTTGTATTTGTCGTAAGTAACGACGCAGCCCAGCTACGGCGTCCCTCTCGTTGTCCTTCTCCACTTCTCCTCTTCTCTTTTCGGGTCCCCCTTTGTCCTTTCACTCTCCTACCTCCCTCTTTCATCCTCCCTCTCTCTCTCTCACCATCTCTCGGTTGTCCGTGGTCGTATTCGGCATTCGTCGCCTTCACCATTGCCGTCGTCCGCATCTTCATCCTCATCGTCGTCGTCCCCATCTTCATCCTCGAGCATCCTCGCGTCCTCAACCTCGACCACTCTCTCGTCCTCAACCTCGACCACTCTCTCGTCCTCATCTTCACCCTCGCCATCACCGTCGTGGCCATCGTCGCCACCGCGGACTTCAGCAAACGGGGTTTGGAAACGGGAAACGAGACCGAGACCAGGGCGGCGACGCTCGGCTCGTTCCGTGTGGCGTTGCTGCTGCTGCCTGTGAAAATTTGCCACTTCAACAGCTCCTTGTGGACGCCGTAAGCGCTCTGGTGAACGAGCTCTGAGTATTTTCATTTATTTTTCCGCAATTTTTCTTCCTCTTGTAGAGTTGATGCTGATGATGCTCCTGATGTTGTTGCTGTCGTAGTTGTTACTATTGTTATTGTTGTTGTCGTTGTTACAATTGTTGTGGTTTCTATTGCTGCTGTCGCCTGTTGTTGTTGTCGTTGCCACCGCTCGAGTTGGGAAGTTGTTAAGCGATGCTGCAGGAATTTTAAGCAGTCGCGACGACCACCCCGAGGGGCAACTACGAAAGAGTGAGAGAGATGGAAAGAGAGAGATGGAGAGAGGTGGGACGAGAGAGGACACAGAGATGGAAAGAAATAGAGAGAGATACGGGTAGTCAGAGAGAGAGAGAGAGAAATAAAGAGAAAGCGAGTAAAATAGTAGACTAGAAAGGAAAAGAAATAGATGGACCGACGAACGAGTTCCGCATACAAAGAGAATCCAAGTAGTGACAGAGAGAGAAAAGGAAGGAGAGTTTTTTTCTCGAAGTTGATGGAGAAAGTGAATGGGTGGAAGGTGGACAATGAAACGATAGGTTGACACACAACGAAGCAAACATGTTAATTACGCCCAGGAAACACCAACTCCGCCCCCTCCACCGTTCCATCGTCGCCGAAACAAAATGGTCTCCGAACTTTGCTTATCTTCATTGTTAGGCGGAAAATCAGGCACCACTGGCAGCTCTTCATGGCGTCTGCGGCTTTTTTTCCATCACTCATTTTTTCTCCCTCAATCTTGACGTATTTTTTTGGGAAACGCACCACGTGGTGCCAATGACAATAACAACAACAACAATAGTAACGAAAATATAAAATACAACATCAACCAAAATAACTCAACTACAACGATTGCTGCAACTATTTTCGAAACAATGGAAACCGTCCGCTTGGCAATTGGAATACAATTAAAATGTAATAAATTCATAGAAAGGGGGAGGGAGGAAGTGAGAGAGAGAAAGAGAGGATGGTGAAAGAGAGAGAGGGGGAAATGAGAGTGGGGTAGAGCGACGTCTGACCACACTTCGTGTTCGGTTCGGGTCGACGTCCATTTATAACGCCCTGGGATCGTGACAAGTTGACGTCTGGAGCCTTCGAAAGTCTTCATTGCGGCGTCGACCAAGCCATGGTGGGCGAATATATATGAGTGTGTGTGTGTGTTGTTAACGTGGCAGCATGATTGGGCAAAACCGTTATCCGAATAGCGGGATCCCGCTGCCTCCGTTACGCAACGACGCCAGCGACATCGCTCGTGGGCGCGCTTGAATCTCATCGATCAAGCGATCTGGGTCTAACTGCCTTCCATGACGCTCTTTGAGTTGTTATTTTTATTTTAATTATTGCAAAAATGGCGGCGGAATCTCTTCGTAATTGTACTTTTTGTTATTTCACTCACTCTTTCTCAACCTGACTGACATTTTCTCCAGCTTTTAGTTCGTCAACAATGGGGTCAAGCGAGATCCCAATCTAACCAACTCCTAGTATGAGGTTCATATTATTAAAATGCAACAAAAAAAATATTAAAAGAATAAGTAAAATAATAAAGGAAATAAATAAAATACAAAAAATAAATAAAATTAATCATAAAAATATGAAAATATAAAATGTATAAATCAAGTATGTGTGTATCTATGATAAAAAATAAAAACATGATTAAAAAATTATAACCAAAACAGCAATAAAAAATGATTAAAAACATAAAATAAAAAAATGTATCCAAAAATTTTATAAAAACTAAATTTAATAAAACAATAAATTAAGGAAATTAAAAAAACAAAAATAGAGTAAAATAATGATATTCAATAAAAAAATAAAATAAATAAGAATTAAAATACAAAATGTATTTTCTTATTTATAAAAATACATATAAAAAATAAATAAATAAAGAATTCAAAAATTAATTTTACAAAAATATTTGTCAAATAAATCCTGAATTACAGAGCAAAAAAATGTGGCAAATGAAATCGGTCAGCCTCATGGATCGATATTAAAAAGCCCACTTGGTCGTCGCCTCTCAACACACATCCTAGCACATACCTCTATCTCACTATCATTCCCTCTACCTTCCTCCTCAGCCTCCCCATCTGAAAAGCCCAACAACCGTGGCGATGTTGTTAATAATGATGGCCAGAGAGTATCATCAACATTTCAGCCCGGGTAACGAAAGCACAGTTTTACACTTGATCACATGACGACGTGGCCCGGAGAGGGATCGGGGCGATGGAGGAGCTAAAGTCTCTCTCCTCCTTCTCTCTCCACGTCCTCCGCTCGTGGCTCGTGTGAGTGAGTGAGAGTGAGTGTGTTGAGTGTAGTGTGTAAAAAATCATTAACACCGAAAGATTTCCACACCAGAGCATGTGTTGAATACACATCATGAGGACACAAACACATGCCTCTATGTATACACATACATATATAGATCCAAGCCCCACACTCACACTCTCGTATTCATGTGCTCTACATAAACACACATTGTATAATACATAGACACAGGACACAAACACACACGGACCCAGCTTCAGTGGTGGAGAAGGAAGAGGAATTGAGGACGAGGGTCGGCGCTTGGTTAAAGTTGTTCGGTTGTAGATGCGGCAGTGAGGCGCATTAACACCGTAATGTGCAAAAAGGATGCTTTTCAGAAACACACACACATTCACTCACTTGCTAGCACACACACACACACATACAAAGGATAATAGCAACAACAGTTGTAGCCAGGCGACGATAGTGTGCTGATAATGAGAATGAGTGACGGGCGGAGAAGGCGGGAGTGGGACAGAGATGGAGAGAGAGGGAGGGGGGCTAGAGAGAGAGTGAGAAGGTGAGAGAGAGGGAATATGGTGGAGGGAGAGAGATAGAGATGCAGAAGGATTGAAGTGGAGTCAAGAGAAGAGTCCTTGAGACTAATGTTCCATTGTTTGTATGTCGGCAGGATACAAGAAGACAGATAGAGAGGGAGTCTGAGAGAGAGCGAGAAAGAGTGTGACAGACAGAGAGAAAAAAGGAAATATAGAGGTAGGAAGGAGACAGAATATCCTATATCCTTGCAGCAAACGAGCATTCACAAGCTCAATGAATGCCACTGTTTTTGGGGCCAAATGAGCGAACGTGTAATTACACTAGAGTCTCCCTCTCTCTCTGTCTCTCTCACCCTTCGTCTCCCTCTCATCTGGCTCAAATGCAATGAAGCATATAATTCATCACGATAATCCCCAATGACGAAAACAAGTCAACAGCTTTGTTATCGCAAGAACGAAATATATATATGTATATGGATGGATTTGAAGGGAAGATGAGAAGAAGGAGAGGGAGATAGAAAGAGAAAGAGCAACATTGAGTCAGGGAAAGAGAGAATTCTAGAGAGTTGTTGGGACATGAAGAGGAATTTAATGACAGCTCAAATATAATTAGAATGGAATGTCTCCTATAGTATGAGAAATTGAGGATATCAATTCATCTTATTCAAGCCAATAACTTCATAACCGATTTTTTGTATTCCATTTTTTATAAATCTGGCCACGTCGCCATGGCAAAAATATCGATTTTCAGAATTTTTCCCAGAAAAATCTCTTAGAATTTAAACTAAAGTAAACAAAAAGAAAAATAAAAAAAATATACTCTCCTCGGACTTCGCCATTTGCGCCATTTTGTATATTCTCGTCGAGAATAAATTTCTAGGGTTGCCAACAACAAGTAACCCTGCAACAACAATCAACCCTACAACAACAATAACACTGAACAAACGTTCGCCTACCGTGCGCAGCTCCAAATGGAGTGCGAAAGTTTGAATCTCTCCTCTCACTCTTTCTCTCTCACTCCCTCACCCCCTCAGCCATCATCGTCGTTGTCGACCACAGCCCGTCCGAGCATCTGGCAACGCCCAGTGCACATAAAATACTCAACGACCGAAGGAGCGAAAAAAGGATGCGAACGAACGCTTGTCAGCGGCGAAACGAGCGAAATAAAACGAGTGAAACGAGGACGAAGAGTGGGAGGAGGAAGGGGCGGAGGTCGGTGGGGGCCAGGGGGAGTGGCAGGGGGAGGTCGAAGGCCCGGCGGCGTTGAACGAACCCTCCATCGGTTCATGGGGTCGCCTTTTTCGCAGCTTCTCCATCGACTGCGGTTTCAGATTTTATGAAGGGATCTGCGAACCATAAACAAGCGACCCGAGGGGCGGGGCGGCGAAAAGCATTCCTCAGTCCTCCCCTCTAGTTCGATCCAAGGGTCGCGAACACATGCCAAAAATTGTGCGTTAGCAAATTATTCATGAAATTTAGATGTCGAGTTGGGACCGGGACCAACAAACGATGGCGGCTCGAGAATCGAGAGATGACGATAGACGAAAAGAGGAGAGAGATATATACGAAAAGGGAGAGAGAAAAATACCAAAAATGTGAAGAAATGCACGAAAAGAGGGGGAGAGAAATATATGAAAAGAGAGAGGAATATAAGTCAACGACTGCGAATTAGGGGGCGTGGTTCGAGGGCTGAGCGTGGACGGGCTGGAAATGTTGTGCGAAAAGGAAATTTGATTTATGCGCTCGGCCCTTTAAGGATGTGTTAGTTTTATCCTCGAGCAGAGACTGAGGGTTGTCTTTTGGGAGTGGGATTTGGTGGGATCCTTCTTCAAAGAGAATAGTTGGATAATTTATAGAATCATGGGCACCATGGACATGGACAATGGTGAGAAAAGCAACCCCATCAAGGAAACTTCTCATTTCCATTGTTCTGGGTGAAAACTGTCAGCGTCTTCTGAAATTTTTACTATTTTCCCTTCTCATTTCTGCTTAATTTTTTCTTGTCTCCCTCTCCTATTGCCATCCTACTCTCCCCTTTGACATTCCCATCCCTCCACCTTCCTTCTTTCCAAGGACACTCCAATGACATCGCATCTCGCGTCGTCTTTTGCTTTGACTCGTTTGGCGCCTGTCGTTTCGTCGCCACCAACAGCCACTTCAGACTTTTTGCACATATTGACAACCGACTCACCCCCGGGTTCTCTTCTCGAAAAAGTCACCTACTCCGCCCCTCTGGGGCCGTCCCGGCGCCCCTGCTAATGTGCAAATAAAAATGTTAAAAGGGTCCTGTAGCACTCAATTACACGCCCCGGTGACCGCGTGGCATCGCGAGGGGTGGCCAGATCTGATGGAGCTGAGATGAGATGGGATGGCATGGTATGGAATGGTATGGGATGGACTGAGATGAGATGGTCTCTGTGGGATGGTGGCCATCATGAGCAGTGGCCATCACGGCGATGAGCGCGGGGCCGTGGGACGTGGTGCGTGGGGCATTAAAATGTCAGCCATATAACGGCGGTGCTACAGTGGGCTACAGCGAGCTGTCGAGTGACGGCCGTGTGGCGCGAACGGAAGCTGCCATCTTGTTGATGGCAGTTAAAGATATGGCGCGCCATCTCTCTGTCTCTATTCTCCCACTCTTTCTCTCTGCCGCTCATTCTCTGCTTGTCGCCCCCTTCTGTATTCCTTCTTTCGAATGCTTCTTGTTCTTATTTGACTTCTTTTAGTCGTTTTTTGACTTCGTGTTTGTCTACCTTTTTTCTTTTACTTCCTTTTATCTACTTTCTGTGTTATTTTTTTCCTACTTTTCGTGTACTTTTTGTCTTCCATTTTCCTACTTTTTGTCTACTTTTGGACAACTTTTTTGTCTTCTCTTTTGTCTTTTTTGTCTCCTTTTTTTGTCTTTTTTTTTGTATTAGTTTTTTTTGTGTAATTTTCTTTGCTTTCTACACGAGCTTCTGCTTTAAAAATGAAAAGCTTATGCGCTTGGCTGGTTTTTCCTCCCTCTCTCTCTCCCTCTCTCTATTATATAGCTTTTTCCTTTTTTGCGGTTCGGCGCTTTTTTCGACTCCATTTTGTCAGTTTTCACTGCTCCGTTATGTATTCGTGGCTGACGGTTATGTGTTGACTCCAGAGTTGTTGTTGCCTCATGTATTCTTGTTGTTCTCGTTGATGTTTTTGTTGTTGTTCTCATTGATGTTGTTGTTATTATTATTCTTGTTGATGTTGTTGTCAGTGATGTTGTTTTTTCCTAATTTGCAATTGTAAATAATTGCCTTGCGGCGGTTTTGTCGGATCGTTAGAAAATTGGGTGGCAGTGGTTGCCACTTTATTCTTTCTCTCTTTCTCTACTTTCATTCTTTGGTCATCTGTCTCCATATCTTTCTCATTGAATTTGAAGATTTCAGAAAAACCTTCGCCACAGAAATGGGTTGCTTTCAGGACTCTGATCCAGATTTCGACTCAAAACATATGGTAGCAAAAATCATAAAATTGAAATTCGCAGTAAAAATTAGATTTTGATAAACAAAAAATGGTTTCTGATTCAGTTGTGGGCAGAAATGCCGAATTTTAATAGACAAAAGAAAGAAATTAATAGAAACGAACGAAAAAAAATATTATAATATTTTAATTTAAGTTTTAATTTTGAAATTTAAAAAATCAAATTCGAAATTCGAAAATCAATGAAATTTATACAATTGATAAAAATAATAATTCCAATTTCATTTTTATTAAATATTTAAAAAAAATTATTTTTTTTTTCAAATTAGAATTAGTTTTAATTTTTTTCTTTAGAATTTTTAATTTGAACTCGGTATTAAAATTTATTCAAAGATGATCTCAATATTCGATCCAATAGCGATGTCGTCTTCTGAACCCACTCATTGAATTTTCAAACCTCTATCCCACTCTATTTCTCTCCCTCCGTCTTGTTCTCTGCCTCACTCTGCTCTATTCTCCTGCTCCCACAGGTGGCGACCCACTTGCAGCCACTCGTAACATCAACAACAAAATAAATAATGAAATAACTACATTTTCATTGCTATTTTTTGGAAATATTTTTGGATTTTTATGACTGAACGAATTTTACACGAAATTTACGAACTCCAACAGTTTGGCTCGCGGCACCCAACCGGCGTTCGGATGACGATAACGACGACGACGATGATGATGATGTTGTTGTAATTTTTGTTGGTGTCGTTGAAGCACCACGGGGGTTCTCAGTGCCTCGTTACCAAACGACTACCAACGACATGGATCGGATCCGATCGGAGAGATTCGATCGAATTAGCATAAGATTTTTAATTTTATTATAATTTATTGCCGTGTCCGGGATTGAGGGGGAGGAGGTGAAGGTGAGGTGAAGAAGGAGGAGGAGGCGATGGTGAAGTGGAGGATGAGTGTTAGGTGAAATGGCAGATGAGTGCGGTGTTGAAGTTCGATTGTTTATGATGCGTAAAATTAACGTTTTTATTGATTTCGTCGTAATTCACCGCACGACGATCGCATTGTTATTTTTATCGCCGTCTGACCAGAGCACTCGCGTCAGCAACAAATTTACAACCCATACACACACATACAACAGCACTAACACCAACCTGCCTTAACCTTAATGCACCTTCATCCACCTTTTTATACCTTTTCATCTACCTTCATTGAGCTTTATTCACTTTCATACACCTTCCTCTACTTTCATCATACCTTCATCCACTTTTATTCACATTGATTCGCCTTCGTCAACCTACCTCAGAGGGAACTCCTTGATCGTGTCGCCTCCACCTCGATGTCGTGGTCGACGTCACTTCGTCTGCTCTGGTTTCGATTGGGGCCGCCTCCGCGGTGTCTCGTCGTTGCCCACCTCAGGACGGCCATTTGTCAACGCGCGACCGCCGGATCTCATTAGAAACACCTTCGGACGGACGGACAGACAGACGGGTGGGGCGACTGACTTCAGTTTGGGTTTCGACTCGACCTCACTTTGAAAGAGCTTCGGTGGTGTCCGCATTGTTTTTTGTTGTTTTAGCAATTGTTGTTGTATTGTTTCTGCCATTGTTTCTACCATTGTTGTTTCACTGATTGCTTTGTTTTTGTCATTGTGTTTGTTGTAAAGGACCTGGTAGTGGATGAAGAAGAATATCGTGGTTGAAACCCAATTTCACGAGGTGAAGATATATCGTGGGTGTAGAGGACGAAACCGCGCCATAGTCTGCGATTGTCTTTGTGTGTGTTTGTTTATGTGTGTGTAAGGGAAGGATGTGGTGATGTGGGTGAATTGGAGGCAGTGACATATTATTTGACTTTTCCCCTCCCACACGTACACACGTGTGGCTTAATGGTGTTTGAGACTCAGACATACGCAATTGGAAGAGAACGAAAACCGCCATTGTGTGTATTTCGAATAAACATCCGGTGGAAAGAGATAAAGAAAATATAGAAACAAATTGTGACAAAAATTCATTGGAAAATGACTATAGAAAAAAAAAAAGAATCGACCAGGTGGAAATTTATATCATATTTTTTTACGAGCTTACAAAATAAATCAAATAAACTTAATCATGCAAGAAATAAAATCAAACAAAGACGTCCAAATTATGTTCAAATTACAGGAGAACAGCAAACAAATATTGAAACAACAACAAAGATATTGAAACGATTACAAAGAAATTGAGGAACAACAACAACTTTGACTTCGCCAGTACAAAAGCGCTAAAATAACGCGGAGGATGACAACAACACCAACAATAATTACAATAGTAAACCACTGCAAACAATATGCGTCTTATGGTGAGCAATAAATATTAACCGCATAAGCATTTAATCCGAGAGCCCCGAGAGGGCGTCGCAACCCACCCGGTTCCCTTTTTCTCCACCTCCCTTCGTCCTTCATCCACCCCTTCAACCCATCCTTCATCCTCTCCTTCAAACCCTCCGTCGTTCCGAATTAACTTGTGAGCGAGGGCAATTACTCAACATGATTTCAATAAAAATATTTCACTGACGCCTTCGAACGCCTCTATTTATGTATGTATATAAACCAACATAGCAACAACAACAACATGGAAAACCCTCTTCACCACCATCGGCAACAGGAGAAAAACAAGAACGACATGAACAATTACATCGACAAGAACAAACAACAAAAAAAACATGGGCTAATAAAGCAACAAAATTGTAGACCAACAAAAACAATGGCTAATAAAACAACAAGAACATTAGAGAATGAAACCGTCAAGAACAACAACAAATCCTCCTTCACCACCACCACCGCCATCACAATCACCAAGAACAACAACATCAATCTGCGAAAGAATTCATAATTCATATTGAAGCAACCCTCGCTCGCCTTCATCCAGAGATTCATAGAGAAACAAGTGAAATAGAGCAAGGAAAGCAGAGAAAGTGAGAGAGAGACGGAGCGGTGGAGGGTGTGGAGGGAGGTGGGAGGACGGTGGGTGGAGGGTGGCTGTGAAGGGTGTGTTCGGTGCCACTTCATCTACACTTCCGCAAGAAAATAAATTGTTTATTGTTCGCTCGGCTTCCGCTCGTTTGTCTCCCGGGGCGGTGTTTGTGTTGTTTGTTTGTTTGCCCTTTGGTTTGGGGTGTTGTTGTTGTCATTGTTGGTGTTGTTGTCGATGTAACCGTTATTGTTGCTTCTCTTGCTGTTACTGTTTGTGTTATCCTTGCAGATCCTTGTTCTTGCGCATATTTATGACACTCAGCCACTCAGTGCCCTCAAGGGTGCGGGGACCGCGTCCTCGTCCAGGGATGACGAAAACATCGACGAGGGGGAGAAGGCCGGGGACAAATGAGCGGAAGTCTATAACAAATGACACCCCGGGCGACCCCAAGTGGCGATGATCATCCCTAATTGGTGTTGAATTGACTTTTACAGGATGAGCAAGTTATCGTCCTTTTTTGCCCTCGCTCTCTTTCTCTCTCTGTGTGTCTCTCACTCTCCATAGTATTGTCCTCCATAGTATTCTCCTCCTTCATAGCATTCTCTTAGTCTTCTTGGAAGCTTTTCTTCCGTTGCTCGCTCATTCGACATCTTCTCGCCTGGGCGGTGGAAGCTTTCATGCTTGACGAGGGGGTGTTTTTTCACCACATGTTGGCGATGGTTGTGTTGTTGTTGTTGGGCCGTTGGAAGTGGGTCGAACACTTTGCCTAGTGGGAGTGAGTCTTCGATTTACATAATTGAGCTGTAAGACAAGAAGGTGGAGAGAAGAAGGTCGTCATCGTGGGTCGAGGGCGCGAGAAGACGATAATGGCATGGGAAAATCAATTAAGTAAATATGGAGTGAAGAATGCGGACGACTGCTTGCGATACTAATCGATGATTTGTTTCTAATCGATGATTTGTTTCTACTCGATGCTTTGTTTCGAATTTTTTTTTTTTCTAATCAACGATTTTTTTCTAATCAATGTTTTCGCCTACGCGACTATTGTTATTGGGAGACATAAGTTCACAAAAAGTTTCATATAACTCTTCATTCAACTGTCCATAGTCTAACAGTGAGACTTTTAGGCTCGGAATAAGTTCCGTTGGGGTTTGTGGAAGGGAAGGATGAAATAGGAGGAGCCACTAATTGATGGCCAACAATTGCTCAAGCCTAAACCGACCTCGGCGATGAGGGAACGAACCTCTTTCTCTCTGGATGGATGGATGGATGGATGACGGAGTAAATATCTTCCCCTAATTATCCACGCCCAGTTTTAACAGCAACATTTTCACGCATTCCGCGTGCGGTCATTTGTTTTGGAAAAATAACAGAAGAGAACAAACAAAAAAACACAGTAACAACAATAACAATGAGAACAGAAACAATAAAAACAGAACACCAACAACAATCAACCGAACCCAATGGAGCTCGAAAACACTAATCAACTCGAAAAAAATCACTTCAAATTAATGTGCTGCCATTTTTCATGGCTCCTCATGCGGGACAAAAGGGAGGGCCGGAAGAAGGTGGAGGAAATGGAGGTGTCGGTGATGGAGGAGGAGGAGGTCGACAACGGGCAGTGAGAAAAGAGTTGCCACTGTGTAATCAACGCCTGAGGTAATCCAGTTGAACCACCATCAACATGAGGGAGCGACCGACACCAACTCCGACCATTCGCCGGCGAGATCTTGATTAGAAAACGCAAACAAATGACACTCTGAACGCACCCACACACAGGGACACACACCAACACATAGACACTGAGCCACAGAGACAGCTACAGTCGTGAATCCAACAGCACACACTGATATCCTGGTCGACTTGGGGGATGGTCGAGGCGATAGCGGTTGCCATGGACGGCCGCAAGTGAGAAATTAATCGCCTTCTAGTGGAGTCGTCACCACCGCCATCGCCCGACTATGGTTTCTCGTGGTTTTATTGCTGTTGGAAAAGAGAGAGACGGAGGCATCTTGGGTCCATCCAATTAAGTGATCGTTGAATGTGTGAATGGTGTGTTCATTCCAACAGAGGTCAGTTCTTAAAGTGGATCATTCTATCCGTAACTAAATCAATACCATCGTCTATGGATCTTAATCTATGGATCTTCATTTATTGATGTTCATCTATGGATCTTCAGTTATTGATCTTCATCTATGAATCGTCATCTATGGATCATGATGTATTGGTCTCCATCTATTGATCTTCATCTATGGAACTTCATCAATGAATTTTCTTCTATTGATCTTCATCTATTGATCTTCATCTATTGATCTTCATCTATTGATCTTCATATATGGTTCATCATATTTTGATTTTCATCCATTGATCGACAACTGATCGAATTTAGTCATACCATTTCTCTAGAATCAAAAGAGTTCCATTCAATCGAATGTCAAAACTTTGCCATTCAAATCAGATCAGTCGTTTAATACATAGTATATTACTTATATCTATGTTGTGGAAAATATTTCAAAATATTTGGACAAGATCTGAATGGAAAACCCGGTGACATCGGCGTGAAAAGCCATTCACAATTCAGATGCAAATGAACCATGGGTTTTCATGAATGGATGCGTGAGTGGAGGAGGTCGGACTTTGGCTTCTGGCAGTCGTCGTCGTTGTCGTCGTGGGTTTCCGTGGGCCAACGGACAATGGACACCTCGCCACCGGCCGACAGGAGGAGTAGAAGGTGGAAAAGGAATAAGGGGTTGAGAAAGACGAGGAGGAGTTGGAGAATGAGGAGAGTTTAAGTCTGACTTATAACTTCCCAAATGACATGTTATGGGTGCGTTTAGAAGCCATCAACGGTATCAACATCATCAGTGCTCGTTGAAATCATAATCAACTTGGTAGGAATTGTAGCCAGCATTGTAGGAATCATAATTATCGCCTTCGAAATCGTCATTACCTTCAGAAACATCATCATTATCATCATCATCATAGTAGATTCGTGGGGCTTGGGAGAATTTCACGCCCAGACGCCGTCTTGTCGCAGTCGTAAATAAGGAGCTTATTAACAACAACAGCTGCAACAACAACATTGACAACAGCAGCAACAACAACAACGTTAACAACAACCAATGGTTTGTTAACAATTTAACACATCTTGATCGTAAAATTTGTGGCCAAACCGAACCAAGCTTCAACGAAGAATATTTTCGAGCTTCCAATTCGCGATCTGCATAACGTCGAAGAGAGAGAGAGATGGAGAGTGAGATAGGGAGAGAGAGGTAGAGGTGCAGAGAGAGAAAGATGAAAAACTACATTGGCGGATTATATTCCACGATGAGTTTCACACTGAGCATGACCATCGCAACGCATCGATTGACAGTTAATAATGATTTCATATGAGACCAAAAGACGTCCTCCGTCGTCGTCTTGGCCAAGGATCGAGACCCCAAGCGCAGTCTTCGTCGTTCTCGGCCACTTCGTGGGGATTAAAGCAAAGCTCTCTCTCTCTCTGATTTAAAAGCGATCTCAGTCGCTGGAACATCCATAACAATAACATCAACAACGACAGCAACAACGACAGCAACAACAGCTTAAAATCAAAACGAACAACTTAAAGACTAACAAAAACAACCTTAACTCTTGCACTTTATGAGATTTTGCGAATAATCCAATGAACATAGAGGGAACCTGGGTGGGAAAGAGAGAGACAGTGGCAGAGTGAGACGGGGTTAGCAATCGAGGCATCGATTGTCATCAATGAAACAAATCGATTTACGCGATTCTCTGGCTGCCGTTTTTATTGTCACATACGAAACCGAGTCGGAGACGTCGTCGTCATCGAGCGTGTTGGTGGGGATCGAGGCGAGTTCGACGGCTGCGCGAGTTCTCGGAAGATCCTCGACTTAATCTTGTCTCTGAGTAGGCTTTGCGTCCTCTCTTTTATCCCCTCCCCTCCCCTCTCCACTTGTCTCTAGATGGCTTGCAAATTGCAATGACCATTTCAGTCGGATTCCTCAACGTGGTTATAGTCGAAGTCATGTGGCTGTGGCTGGCTGTTGTGGTTACCATCGTCAGCACGATCGTTGGGTGCGCGTTTTATTACCGCCGTAGTCTGATAATTTCGGAACTTAATGTGCGAAGATGAACATCACATTTTTCAACACGCAGATTTCGCCAGGAGTCATAAACATATTTTAATTGTTTTACGAGGGTGTTCAGGGGATTTGAGACTGAGGTCGCAGGCGGAGGCTGTCGTCGAGCTGAGTGGAAAAGAGAGCGACAGACGAGGTCCACAGGTCCATAAGTTTAGTTTTTTGAGATGGTCTGATCGTTGAACGATCGCGAGACAAATTTTCGTCCCTCACTCCAATATTTTTTTTGTGTCCCATTCATGAATAAGGTTTCTTCTTCGATCTCCATTATCATCACAATCTCCATCATCGTCACAATATCTATCATCATCATCGCGATCTCCATCACCCTGGTTGGTCATCATCACCATTGAGTCAGTGAAACGGAGAAGAGGCCAGCAACAGGAATCACAATGTTGGGTCGAAACGAACGAAGCCACTGGAAGAAGACTGGTTCGTATGCGAGATAATATCGTTTTATTGATTCTCCTCTCGGGCTCCTCGTGCGTCAGGTTGTCGGCTGTAATGTAAACGAACACACACACAGACAGATAATGAACGATCGACAAATACCACGGTATTCATTCCGATGACACTCGGATGGTTTTTACCACATGTCGCGCTAGGGCTGGCAACACTGGCGGTCTAATTTGTATTGTGACCAGTGTTGAATGACCCTTATGAGCAACAACAATATAAATATAACAACAATACGAAAATATAACAACAATACAAAAATATAACAACAAAACGTTATAGAAGAAGATGAGGAAGAACAAAGATTTGTTGTCCCATCCCATCGGAAGAGCTGAAAAATTCATAATTTTATCACCATCCAGTGACAAGTATTGATTTCATATATCGTATCGTTCGGGAAGGTGCGACCGACCGGAGAACACTATGCGATCGTAGATCGAGGAGGTCGATAACAAAGCCGGTAGGTAAACGTACATCTGTGGATTGGACCACGCCAGAATCAGAGTCGCTCTGTCTGGTCCGCCCTGGTGTCCGTGACTCACACGATGTGCGACATCCCGCGTCGTGTAATGACTTAATTTCGTCCGTCGACCTTCAACCAAAAAAAACCCATGGAGTTTTCTTTGTCTGTTCGTTTTGTTCCCTTCTTGATTTTTACGAGTTGTTTGTTGAGATATTCGAGGTGGATCCAACAACTGGGCTCCATTGATGAGAAAGTGTAATATTGTGACACATTTTATTGTCCCAAAGGATTAGAGCGAGTGGTGGAAAAGTGGAGATGGAAAGTATCCGGGTCGTAAAATGTGTATTTTCCACAAATTGATCGCTCCAAATGCGGTGGGAAACGGTATTAGGAAGACTTAGCTTGCGTTTTATGACTTCTTCGTCTTAAACTCACGAAGTCTGGCCGTAGTGCGTTGTCGGAACAATCGGAATGGCTTCATAAGGCCGTAATCGCAGAAGTTTCTCCTCCTCCTCCTCCTTGTCCTCTTCGGGATTGAGTTTCATTCACATTCATAATTCATGCTCATGCTAACCGATTAATTTGTTGTCGCATCGATGCATTGATAGCGATGTGAACTTGTCTTCGGTGCATTGAAATTCGGTAATCTTTTCACTTCTTCCTCTCGTCCACCGGAAATCGATGTCGTCTAACGGAAATGGGTTCGTTGGCAACTCTTCTCCTTCTGAAGTGTGGCGAAACTACTTCGAGCTCGGTTTTCCATTTCACTCTGGGGTTACCGAGGATTTTGGCTCTCTCTATCATCTCCTTGAATTCTCTGCTCATTCATATCCTTTCTTCACTCCCTTCCTTCTCTTTCAGGCACTTCCTTCATTTCCTTCCCTTCATCACTCCACTCCTGTCCTTGTCATGTCTCTCGCTCTCAGACACTCGCTGCTTGCCGTCGACGTTTTCAATTAAAACAGGATAAGACAAGGATTAGAAGCCTGAAACTGAGACTCACGAGAAGGAAGCAATCATTAATGGAACGATTGCACTGGTGAAAGAGGACGGAAAATGATGGAGGAGTGATGAAGGAAGATGAAAGAGGGGAGAAGAAGGAATATCAAAGAGGGGAGAAGAAGGAAGAGGTGGGGAGAAAGAAATCCTAGAGAGGATGACGCACGGTATGACAGAGATTACACGAGCAAGATATTCTCGGAATATTTTCCATTTCCGAGGATCAACGAGGGATCCTCCTTGTGTTGGAAGGTGATGGGGCGACCTGCGTGAATCGGATGAAAGTTTCTCTCGGGAGGTGTTTCCTTATTTAAATGCATTATTATAAAGTATTAAATGCAATCACGGCGATGTTGACACCTCTCGCTTCCCACAAACGACGCCCATTATTTCTTGCAGCGGCGGCGGCGGCGGCGGCGGCGGCGGCGGCGGCGGCGGCGACGTCGTTGCCATAAATCAATTAAAGAGACGCCATCACTCAACGCCTCGATCGGGAGAGACCGAGTTCACGTTTTCCAATCGATTCTCCTCCCCCCATCCTCAGATTCAAGCCCGACTCTGGCGGCAGCGGCAACGACTGCGATCCATTTGGAAATTTTAATTAATTGCGATTTTTTCCCTCTCTTTCCACGTTCAACGATCGCGATCGACGGACGCCCTCAGACGATCGAACAGACGGACGGACGGAGGGATGGAGAGACGGACAGACCGATGGACGGACAAATAGACAGACGGACAGTGGGACGGACAGACGGTCGATCGATCGTTCGTTCGTTGGTGTAAATTGCAATGAATGCATTTGGAGGGGGTTTAATTGAATTTTTTCACCGTGTAATTAAATTAATTAGCAATTGGCGAGTTCATGAAAATGAAAAGTTTCAGCTTTGTTGCGATTGTTGCACAATGTTGTTGTTATCTCTATATTGTTGTTATTGCTATATTGTTGTTGTGTTGTTCTTGTAATTACTGTATGTTATTGTTGCTCTCATTGGTTGTTGTACCACTCAGTGATCGTTTTTGTTGTTTTTTTCGCTCTCAGTGCACATTTTGATTTGCATTAATCAAGCGATTATTTGCGCAATCAAATGTTGAAATCAATTAATAACAATTTTTCTTTTTTTTATATTTTTATTTACATACATTTTTTTCTGTAATTTTTCATATTATTCCTTGTTGTTGTTTCTTCTGTGTATTCATTTTTACAGACTTTTAATAATTTAAACGATTTTAACAATTGTGTTAACAAATTAACAATAATTTTTGCCGATGTTTTGTTGCTACTTGCAGTTGTTATTAATGCTTTTGCTAGGATTGATGTTGGTGTTGATTGTTATTGTATTATATATGATTGTTGTTGTAATATTTATGATTTTGTTGTAGCTCCAAGTCAACGATTTCTACGATTTATCGAGTTTATCGTGAGTTTTCTCTATTTGAATCCACCAGACCTCAACTCAAAGATTGATGGGAAGACAGAAGAAGAGAGAGTTTTTTTGTTTGATTGTGTAACCTCTCGCTCCTCTCTTCCTTTCGATCCAAGTCCCCCACCACCTTCTATTGGAGTCTCGAAGTTTCGCTTTTAAATACTTCAAACACTTCTCCTTTTTCTCCCTTATCGTGTTTTTCTTCTTCCTTCCTCCGAACGGAAGCTTTTCCGTGATTTCAACTGAAATCAACCTCGGAGGAGATGAAGTGAAATTGCGTTTAGCCACGTGTTCGAGTAATAATAAATCCAACACCAACAACAATAGAAGTTGTCTATCTATTGATGGAAGCATTTGATGGCTCAACGATAAGACTAATGAAAATGTGTTTCCTAATTGAACATTAGTCTAAGTGAAACCATTCCATTGATAGCATTGTTCGAAGCGGATTTTTCAATCGTTTCCAGACGGGGGCGGAAGAGACGGGAAGCGATGGGATCTCAAGTGCAGCTTCTGTTTATGGGGGCGCCTCGAGTGATGATCGCATCTCACTCGCAGGTCCAGCCACCATGGGCCTCAAATTTCTTTAATAGTTCTTCATCTGAATTTTATTAGACATTTTGCATTTTGTTCCACTGTTCGAGGTCAACCTCAACAACAAAGTTGAGTTTTTATCAGAATTTTCGAATATTTCTGTTGATTTGAATATTTGTTGAATAATTTTCCATCATCTCCACTCCCTGAAATTCCAACGTTTCAACATCAAGTAGAATGGTAGAGTAAATTGAAAAATTTATCATCTAAATTTGCGTCACTTGGAGCGATTCGAACGGAATTTTAAAAGATTTAAAATTTTTGTTTTTATTTCAATTAATTTAAACAAATTTTTGTTTTAAATCTAAGCTAATTTTTAATATTAAAAATTTCAAATATAGAAAATTTTGTCATTTAAAATCACATTTTATGAAAGTTTATAGAAAATTTTTCGAAGATTTCGAGAATAGGAAAATTAATCATCATTTGGATTGATAAATCCGATATAATTAATCAAAATTTAATTTAAAAAATTAAACTGATATTTAAAAAATACAAATTTATCATCGAAATTCGCTTCTCTTGGGTGAATTAGAAATTAATTTAATTACAATTTAAATAGAATTCTTTAAAATTCCACTGATTTTCAGGAAGCAGAAAACTTTTTCTCTCCCTACTCACGGTTTTCACCATCTTCTTCTCCCTCACCACTCGCCTAGCTTCAACCATTCGTCCAAAGTCAACAACAAGAAGCCAGCTTTTCCTCTTTCTCACTTTCCCGATTTCCATCGCCCCTCGCCTTCCATCTCCCTCTCTCTCTCTCTCTCTCTCTCTCTCTCTCTCTCACCGTCAATGAAAATGTCGGCCTCTGCGCAATTGCAATCATTTTCAATTTAATGTCATTACGTGCAATTTGTCACCACAGTGCGCTAATGTCGCCGTGGCCGCCATTGTTATTGTTCTCTACTTGCGATTGTTGTTGTTGGTACTACTGCTGTTGCTGCCATTGTTGTTGCTTTCATTGTTATTGATATTGTTGTTGTTGTCATTGTTCTCATTGTTGCTGTTGTTGTTCTCATTGTCGTTCGTTGTTCGGTAGCGATGATTTTCAAGCCCATCGTCATCGGTTTAAACCATTATTAATTTAACTCTTTTTAACTCTGTCGCTGTAGTGATCAATGTTGTTGTAGCAATTGTTTTTCTATGCTTACATTTGTTGGCGTGATTTTTTATTTGCTGACGACTTCGTGACAAAAAGTGATTGAAAGTAAACAATAACAACGAATGATTGAAGCAACAACAACAACAATCACAGGGGTCCCCAACTTCGAGCTCATCATCGTCGTCGTCGAAATGACCAACCAACCAACCGAACACATGAGATTGTGGCCATATGTTGTTGTTGTTGTTTTTTCTCTGTCAAATTGGCCAATTCAGAGCACAATCTGCGAAACAATTTAATTCAATTAAACCTCGATTGCAATGAGCCCGAGCCCTGATTGCAGGCTGAAAAATCATCGACAACGACAACAACTTCGTGGGGAGTCGCGTGTCGTTGGAGCACAGGTGGCTCGAAGAACGATGATGAGTGAGGGTAAGAGAGAAAGAGGGATTTTGGAAGAGAGCGAGCGAGATAGAGAGAAATGACAGTTGTCCATTTAGCAATATGCTGTTGGCTGTCGCTGAAGAACTTCGTTGACAATTAAATTGTGATCCGGGCGAATCCACGGCATCTTTTTTCTCTGCCCCATCCTTCCCGCCACCTGTCTCTTCATTTGCTTTGTTGTATATTCGTTTGTAGTTACCTCAACGAGAGAGCACGCGACACGAAGAGCCAGTATCTTGTGTAAACAAGTTGTAATTAACTTGGCCCGAAGCCCAACATATGCCCAACACAGGAGCTGCGGGTCCAATGACCAGGACGTGTCCTTGTTTGTCTTTTCCGCCAAAACAAGATGAACACACAAATTCCCCCCTCTTGCTCTCTCTTTGCCCATGGCAAAATATAGGAAATTAAGCGAAAAGAATAAAAATATAGAGCAAAAAAATCATCCTTGCAATCGATCATCTCAAATTTGACAGTTTGGTCCGCTATGAGAGCAAAGAATGGGATATAATGGAAAGCAAAAAGAAAGCCATCGACAAACGGCAGGCAGATAGATAGAAAGAGGGAGAGACAGATGAACAGACAGACGGACAAAAAGACAGACGGACAAAAAGACAGACAGATCTGCTGTCAATCATAATTCCCATCACAAGCAGGCAAAGAGTTGCTGGCTGCGACACAAATTGATTGCTTATTAAGTGAGCATTTGCAACCAACCGCAGAGCGACAAAAAATAAAAAAAAATTACAAATATAACGGCAACAAGAGCAAATACAACGACATTTACAATAATCATAGCCACGATGGAAACAAGAACAATAACGAAACCAACACGTCAGCAGCTGCCGCCCCGGCATCGCATGCAGCCGAGGGACGGACAGATGGAGGGACAGACAGGAAAGACACACCAAGGGACAGACAGACAGACAGATGAAGGAACGAGCAAGATCGCATTCGAAAACGATACGAAACGAAACGCGTGCAACCGCAAACTGTCACATCTGACAGCTTACATTGTTACGGTTGACACTTTACCACAAACATTACCACTTCATAGACCCAAGAAGGAGACAAGGAGAAGGGCCGAACGAGACAACAAGAAGGACAGAAAGAGAAACAGACTGAGATCACGAGCGATCGACGATCTGCGACACGATGGATGTGGATCGAAGGAGAAAAATCGAAGGCAACAAAAAAAATATTACAAGGGGAGTGGAAATCATCGGAGATGATCTCGTTATGCTGCCAACTTGTTACATGACATGTCGTGCTCCATCGGTTGACGCCGCAGAGGGCCACCGGGAGGGAGCTCCGTCGATGTTAAAGATCGTGTAATGATCTTGGAGGATGACAACAACAAGAAGAAGAACAACAACAGGAACATCGAGAAGAATATCACAATCACCATCGAAAATGTGCGCCAATGTAACGCCATAACACCCCACGCTCCATCATAAACATCCTCCTTCTCCGGATCGAACTCGTGACGATCACCACGATCATCATCACCATCACAAGAAGGCACAACAATGATCGTAATGATGATGGGGATGATTTTGGTGTTGTAGATGATGTTAATATTGTTGGTCTTGTTGATGATAATGATGATGGGGACTGGCGCGAACTACCTTCTAAATGTGTCACCATCACCTCTCTGTCTCTCCCCCTCGCTCTCTTCCTTCCCGTTCCTCGGGGCCTCCTTCCGTCCTGCCCATTGAGATGATCACTTGTGACTGATGAGCCCGCTTATTTATAGCTCTCGCTCGATCTCCGCCGCTTTCGTGGTCCCTTCTTCTTCTTCTACTGAATGATGGGCGAATTCATTGTGTGGAATTTGTTGGAGATCTTTTGCTTGGTTGCCTGCCTGGTTGTCTGTGTGTGGCCCTCCCTCCTTCCTTTCCCCTCACACTTCACGCCATCATTTCGATCCGTGGCGATGCGATCGCTTCCAACTCTTACCACAGTCACAACCACTTGGTCGTGGTCGTAGTCTTCGTCTTCGTTTTGTTGGGACTACTCCATGATAGATGCGCAATTTGACAAGCGTTTAATTAGTTCATATGCTCTCTGTCTCCGTCTCGAAATGATGTGATGCAGTCTTCTTCTCGTCTCGCGCTATCTGTCCGAATGTCTGTTCGTTCATCCATCCATCCGTTCGTGGTAACATATCTCGTAGACACTTTCGGATTAGTGAAGGCTTCTGCTAGCAAACTGAAATCTATCTGTAAAAGGAGAGCCGGGCAGTCAGTCTGAAGAGATTTTTCCATTCATCCTTATTTCAATGTCTTCATGTGATCTACTGCAGGAGAAAGAAGTAATTTGCATCTCTCTCTCTCTCTTATTCTTGAATTGTGGCAAGAGGACTCCTTTCACTCAACTCGGGAATATAGTTTCATTGATCATTAATTTTTATCTTCACTGTTGATCTATCTTCAGGAATTGTGATCTGTTTTCATGAATTTTGATCTCTCTTCAGGAAGCTTTGTCATGATCCATTGCTTCTGTTGCTCCACCATCTGGGGTGGGAGTCGATCGATGAATTATCGTCGATCTTCGGTTGGTTGGTTGGCCGCCTCCTTGGCGATCGTTTAGTTCAGTCAGCCATTCATTAATCGCTACAACGGCTACAGAGGCTTGTTGTACGTGGCCGAAGCTCATCGTGCACACGGATCAGGAACCATGTTCCAATTAATAGCTGTCATGTTAATTAAAAGCGAGGAGCGATAAAAAACCATCGCCAACAACGGCAACAACAAACTGGAATATCAACAACAACAACATGAACAAAAGGAAAAATAGCAACATGAACAACACCCAACGCAATATAACAACAAAAACCAACAACGACGACGATAAAACCCGCTCTTCCACATACATCAATCGTCTAGGAATTCCTTTCCACGGGTTTTCGTCTGGCGCATAAACAGACAGAAGGACAGACATATAGACATAGAAGGACAAACAGACAAAGAGAGATAGAGAGAGAGAGAGAAAGATTGGGAAAGACAGAAACCAGAAACTAACAAGAAACCTCACGGTTTGTGTGGCTCTGATGTGCCTGCTGCCATGTCCACACTTTCCTGAGCGGTGGCCGGCCGAGATCCGTCCAGGCGGGACGACGGACAGCCGGTTCGTCGGACAGACAGACAGATGGATGGACAGACGGATGGACGGCGGTCAGGCGGTGCCACACACATCAGCAGCTCGAGCTCTCAGCGCCGGCCGAGGCTTCGTGTGGTCGGCCTCAACGGCAGACCTTCGCATGACTCCGACTTCGAGCTCCGGTTTCACGTTCTAGGGTCCATCGGGCGGCAGGGACGAAGGTAGGTTGGTGTCCATTCGGGGGGGGCTCCCAAACGGTCGAGTGGGCCGCGTAATTGCAAAAGGAAACATAAACGGGCGAGGCTGGAGAAGAGCAACAACAACAACAACAACCAACATAAACACAGACTCGTGTTGACTTCGCTGAATGAAGTTATGATGAAGCGATGGAGGAACGATGCAGCCAGAGACGAAATGAGGGTAAATCACTGAGGCTCACTCCGAGGTCAATCGGTAGCCGTCGGATGACGAGGAGCGCGGTGTCAAAGCCATTTGTCTGGGTCACCAAATCCTTGTCTGAGCCTTCGGTTCCTTTCTTGATTCTCATTCCTCTTCTCATTCTCTACTCAATTCTCCACCTGATTCTCCTCCGGATTCTCCTTCAGATGCAGGATTCACCTCTCGATTTTCTTCCCCATCCACTTCTCGATTTTCCTTCCGATTCCATTCCTGATCCTCCTCACGCTTCTCCTCCTGATTCGCTTCCTAAACCACCCGATCTCCATCGAGGAGATGAAAATCTAAGCCTCATGTCCGACGGCAGGCGCGTTACGAAGACGCCACTTAATTACACGGAAGCCCAGATGCGTCTCGCACGGCGCTCCGCAGTTGGATCTGATACCATTTGGAATCATGTGGATCCCCATGAGAGGTGAGGTGAGTTGTGGAGGGTTCTCTTATTGCACTCCATAAAGTTGTCAACCAGATGCCAGCCAGACGTGGCTGACAGGTTCGCGAGGGTCCTACCAAGGCGACTCCCTGGATCCTGGGTGGCTTCGTGTCGTCTGCTGGAGCGGAGTAGAAGTTGGCGTCGCATGGAGTTGAATCGGAGTTGGATCCACAGCCAATCAGTCGAGTCTTTGGCGATCGAGACCATTGTACGCAGGCACGACCGCAAGACCCCGGTTGTCTCCAGCTGTCGTGGCGATCGTGGTGATCGTGTTCGTGGCATGGTAGTGTTGTGTGGTTTGGTGTGGCGTCGATCGGCGACCAGGCGCTCGCTCCATAGGAGGATTGTATAAATCATCTACAATTTCTGCAATAATTCAGCGCATATTATTTGCGCCAAACATGCCAAGCGACAACAACAGGAGTAACAACAATAACAACAATAACAAAAACTCCAACAACATGCAAACGATCGGACGAGGCGCGATCGTGTTGAATACCGCATTCACGCCTGGACCTCAACATCTCCCCCGACGGAATCCCTCCAGCCAGGCGGCGATCGTCGGCTGGAGCTCGCATTCCGTTCGGCGGCTCGGACTCTCGTGGGGGTCGCCGCAACACGACAACGACACGCGCCTGCGCCGCCGCCGCCGCAGCCACCGCGAGCCGTCCGTCCAAGTCGATAGCTGGTGATCGGAAGAGCGAGGGAAGCGATCACGGATCGCGAAGGATGCGAGACATCGATTGGGACAATTAATACACGTCGTTCGCGATGAAGCGACAGTTTTGCACGCAAGCCATTCGTGCGACGAGACGAAGGGATCGAGGGGGGGCCTTCGCGATCGACTTGGTGGAGCACTCATTGAGACGCCTTAAACATGATCCACTGCGGATGCGTCGCCCGATCTTTATGTTCGCGTTTTTACGATTAATCAGCAGAATAAAACCAACAAAGTCGACTCGACTGTAGCTCGGATCCACATCCTCTGATCAGGACCTGATCACGAGTTGTGGCACTTGGTGGTTGTTGTTGGTGGCTGAAGGGGCTGAAGTCGAACTCCTGCGGTGAATTTGACACCGGCTAATAATGTAATGATTTAGCTGCGTATTAATAATTATCCTGTTTGGAATTCGTGGCAGTTGCCAAGAAACGTATACGAAGAAGAAGGAGAGGAGGGAAACCGAATCGAATGATGGCTCGGGCTAATGACAACCTCTAGAGCTGACTCATTCTGGACTCTGAACTAGGCGTAGTCGAAAACGATTCCCACAGAGCTTCCTTCGCCTTGGAAACTTCCTGACCAATCGATCGATCGATCGAGCGTGTGGTCTGTAATTAAGTTTTCCGCTTAAATTACTTAGTTTTTAAATTACTTAGTTTAGGTTTTTTCTCGCCATTATTGAAAGTTAGCACTTCCATCGCCAAAAGCCAAAAACAACTACCAACACCCCTTCAACCCCCATTGGCCCCTTCTCCACCGATCGCGATCGCACCCAGGGGCTCGGTGTAATTCCGGTGTTAAGCGGTAAAGATCAACCATCAATCACGGGCCGCAACTGGGCGCTGGTTGGGCTGCTGCGTGATCAATGATCATCGGTCCATTACCGTTGTTCATTGTTGTTGTTGTTGTTTCGCATAACTTTCCGATGATTTGTCTATAGGATTGTGAGAAAATTTCTCTCGCTAATTAGCAACGGAAGTTCAAGGAGTGCCAGCAGTGGTGGAACAGCAAAACAGGTGGAATTCGCCGAGGGCCGTGTGGAAGGGGTTCAATGGGAAAAACCGTGAAAGAGTTAGAATTAATTTGAATACCAGTGGATAGAGAATGGGATTCATTTACAAGGGTGATGGGATGAGAGATGGACGGGGGGAAGAGATTACGATATTGATAGTAGTTGAAGAGAGAAAAATTATTGAGAAGATTCTCAAAAAATGATGGACACATTATCTTGATGGTCCTGCAAAAGAGGAAATTAATTCCTTATGACAATGAAGAACGGATTCCGGGAAAAAAGTAATTCTTCTCTCATTACTCGGAATCACACAAGGCCCGAGTCATCTAAAGACCGATCCATCGATTTCATCCCCAGTCTTCCTCGAGTCGTTGAACTTCTTACGTTCCGATGAATCAATTAATGCTCTTAACGCTTTTAATATGCCATCAACAGGTCGCTCACCAACACATCAGATGTCACCAAGCGTTGGTGACGGGTGGACGCACGCATCGGCCGATGGCGGCGTCGGCTTCTTATAAAGAAATCTCAACTAATTTGACAGATTTACACGCGGATCAAGGAACGAGACACCAGGCCAAATACACACACACACTACACAACAACAACAATAGTGACAATACCAATAACACCAATAACAATGATAACAACGTGAACTAGAGCATTGCGAGTGGAAGAGACAAAAAAACACACAATGAAGTCGGATCGACGATTGACAGCCAACTGTCAAGTGTCACTCAAGACATTCCCTCAATCGCCTCATGGACCGAGATACACAGAGCGAAAGAGAGGGAGAGAGAAGGATCAAATGGGTGCGAAGAGGGGAAATCGAAAAAGGATTATCTCCGACAAATTGGTAACATAATACTTAAGAGTGAACGAACTCGGAGTCGGATCGATGTGGAGAAGGGGTTCAAAGAGTGGACGATAGGAGGACGAGGATGAGGAGAAGGAGAAGATAGAGAAAGAAAAGGAGAAGAAACGGTGGAGAAGAAAGGGTAGAGAAGGAGAGGCAGGAAAAGTCGACAACATCAACAACATAATTCAAGAATGAACCCGGCTGTCAGCGAAAGGAAGTATTCCGGGGTTTTATTTCCGATGAGTGGGAGTGGGAGTGGTAGCGGTCGTTTGTATCATTTTATTTCTTTTCGATTTTCCTCTCCATCCATCCATCCGTCCATCCGCCCATCGGCGAGAACAAAAGCTACGACGTAATTCACACTTTTGTCACGGGCAGTTGAGCCGCTCACGTCATCATCATCATCACCATAGCCGAAGTCGTCATCATCACCACCAACGTAAATGTGATCATCATCATCATCGCCAACATCATTATCGTCATCACCATCGCGAGCAACAACGGTGAATGCGAACAGAACGGATATCGATGACAAAACGCCGAACATTAAGTCATTCAATTGCGAGCTCGCCATCTGTGACGATTTTGGGCGAGCGACGGAAAAAGGGTTCGGCCATCAACAACATCCCCTCTTCTCTCCCTCTCCCCCTCGCTCTCTCTTGACGATCCGCTCTGTCCTCCCACACTTGGGGGCGTGAACTCTTTAGCAGCCGAAGCATCCGTCGGCGCTCACCTTGAATCATTAGACATGGGCCGGAGGCTACAAAGGGGTTGTTGACGCCGCGAGGGGCGGGTGACGATGAAGGGGTCGAGGGCGGGAAGAGTCAATAAAGCAGTTGGCTGCCTGATGAACTGACGGACGGTTGCGCTTCTGCCGCTTCTGCCTCTCGGACGTTGTCGATTTTGACGCTTGATTGAAGCGCCAGCGGAAGCACGAGGTGGCCGCACCTCCTTCGCTCCTGACACTTGGCATCAGTCAGCGACTCCAGGCCAGGGCCGAGTGTCCGAGAGGGTCAATTGTCTGTTGTCCCTCGTCTCTCGCTCACCGTCCCTGGGGCCCCTTTTTAACCGCCCTCCCATTGGCAATAAGTCACACGATGCTCCCGGCGTAATTTGTTTTTAATGTCGACTTCGCTTCGGTCGTAGCTTCTTTTGTCCTCATGTTGTCTTGGTGTAGTTGATGCTTGTTTTTGTTATTTTAACCTTTGTTGTTGTTATTTTAACCCTTTGTTGTCTATTTGGCGTCGGTGTCACGTGATAATCGATCGCTATCGAAGTCGTTGATGCGTTGCCGTCGTCGGTTTCATCGACAGTGCTAATGATCTTCGGTTGATGCGTTTCCATTGTTTTTGGTGGTGTTATTGTTGTTGCTATTGTTACTGTTGTTATTGCTTTTATTCCTACTGTTATTGCTTATATTGTGTTGCTAATGTTCTCATTGTTGTTTCTTATGTTCACATTGTTTTTTTTTGTTATAGATTCCATTGTTGCAGAGCGAACTTACGTTTGTTGTCTACAGCCGGCCAGCGACAGATGACCCCTGTCTATCGCTCTGTTGACTGACATCTGGAAGGAGAAAATTTATCTCTGGGGACTGAGCTTCATAGGTGATGAATTGAAGGATGGAACACCAGGTCTTTTTAGTAGTTCTGTCCACAAAGCTTCGATTAGGTATGTTTTCCAGTTGACATCTCTTTAGACCGATTGATTCTACCATACCAGGTCATACATATAAATCATTGAGAATTTACGTTCCTCAGTATGAATTCTCCAATTTAAATTTTTTAATCTTATTATTTCTATACATATTTTTTATCCCCTTCCTTCCGCCGTCTTTCGACTCAATCAGACCATCATTGTTAGCCCGAGCCTCGAACCTCACAACGCAACTTCACAGTCCATAAAACTTTCAATTAGTTTCTCATTCTCATTTTCACCGGAATTAATTCCCGCCTAATTCCCACGATTTGCAACTGTCAATACACCAGCCCGGGAGCTGGCTCGAACCTAATGCCAACAAATTACCTGCATAGCGAATGCCGCGAACGGGAAGCCGGAGTAGGTCGGGAGGCGTAGGACGTCAGTCACGAGCTTCCCATCACCGCAGCCGAAGGTTAAAAAATTAGGCGTGTCGTATTTTTTCAATTCCCCGATCGCGTGGCCAAATGATGCGACGTCGCTGCTGCCCACAATCCTGTTTGTTGTCTGCCACCCTCGGCTACGAAACGACCCGACCTCGATTAAACGAAAATCACATCACATCGTATGAAATCCCATAAAGTGTACAAAAACAAATTATGGATGCGCAACTGTGACAAAATTAATTTTCAACTCGACTGCGTAGCAAACGTCGCGGAGGGCGAGAGACGGACGGACGAACCGAGGTCGTTGGGATTTTGAGGATTCGTCGAAGATAATGAGACCATAGATAATAACCTCGACCAACCTCCGACTGACTTCTCACTTCGCTATCACAATGACACCCTCTGCTCTCCTTCGTCTACACCCTCCATCCTTCTCGCACCCTCCATTATTCACTCTTCTAACTACCTCCTCCCCCCAGACTTCTTGGCCCGAAACCCGTGCCGATCCACTCCACGCTTTGCTTTACAAGTTCGCAGTTCGGCGAGTGCAAAAACTCACAACTCAACGGAGCTCGGGTGCGTCGACTCGAGACTAGCCAATGTTGCCACCCCTTTCCTCATGTCCTTTCCCTTCTTCGCCTCGGTGGCCTGGCCATTCGACGACCGTGTTGCCACTCGTTCACTCGTACTGACAAATTGTTCCGCTAAATAAATCACGATTCATGATTATCACCATGAAATCGGGATTTTCAGGACATACTCTGGGTTTTTCTCCCCCTCTTTCTATTCCCCTCTCTTTCTCGCTCTCTCCTCTTCATCACTGCTTCCACCCCTTGCCTTGCGTCCCATTTCGACATGGTGTGCGTTGGGTGTGACTCTTGGCGAATTTGCTTGAAATCTAATTTAGATTAGAGATTCAGGTTTCGGGGTCTTCGTTGCGAAATGCGAGGGTCCTCGAGGTCGTTTATATTATTGCTGGTAATTTATGAAGATGCTCGGCGTTGACAAAAGTGTGGGTGGTGGGTTGTGTATGTGTATGTGGGAAGGAGGAGAAGGATCGCGAATTTATGGGAGTCACCAAATATCGATTGTTAGAAGATATTGCCAGAACATGTTATTGCCGTCATCTGGTTGAAGACATCTGAAGAGAAATGCTGAAGGTCTCCTCACAACTTTGTGCGATTGTGTGAACCTGGAGATCGTTGAACCTCGAACATTGAGGGGACGTTTTAAGAATCTCGATTTTAAAGTCAGGGTTTGGATGAGATTCTTATGGAAAATTCGAAAAATATTCTTGAAAAAAAAAGAAATTTAGCGCATATTTAAAGAAACTGGAGAATATCCTGAGATCATTTTGGAGTTATCATTTGGAGGTTCAAAAATCAGATCTTGCTGTGACCGGGATTATTTTTCTGAACAGGATTCTCTTTGTGAACAGAATTATTTTTTTATGACTAGAATGCTATGAGACTGTATTTACAGGAATGAAAAGTGCGTTGTGTTGCTTGTTCTTTATTTCTGACAAAATTTACGCGAACAACACCCATAGAGGGGCTGCCAGAGTGCTACAGAGATGATCCTCAGACCTCAACCTGAGATCATTCAGCAGTCCTCAACCTGAGATCATCCTGCAGTCCTGCACATGCCAGCGGCACTCGTCGGCGTAGACGGCCAGGCTGCCGTTGGCCCGGGTGTAGGCGAACCAGTCACTGCCGTAGATCGCGAACCTGCTTCCGCCACACAGAGTCTGCGTCCCGTTCTGCAGCATGACACGATCATCCAACTCTTGGACGCTCCAGTCGCTGCTCGTGTCGGAGCTCGATGACATGTAGACGTTCAGACGGATGCCGCTCGGGTGCTCTGAATAGTTGTCGACGGCCTGTAGATGCCGATTCGCGTATGACTTGCCCTTGAAGTTGTAGTCGGCCAAGCGCACTCGCGTCACGTTATAGACCTCCAAGTGGCCGGGTCCATTTGGGTATTTGTAGACGCAGACCCTGTACGATGGCCCGCACTCGCGGATGTACAGCTTCGTCCCGTCCGGCTGCTGCATGTAAAGACAGACGAGACCGGGGCGCAGCAGCGTCTGGGGACCGACCACGAACCCGGCCACGCGCTCCTGCTTCGCCTCCGCCACGGTCGTCGCGTACTCGCGATCCTGGCGCAGTTGATTCAACCGCTCCACGAACAGCACACGCACCTCGTCCACGATGCGCTCCGGCTGTTGGTCGTAGAGCGCCAGCAGGGCGTCGACGTTCTGGGCCACATGGCGCGAGAGTTGGCCCAGCGCCGGCAACAACTCCTCCAGCGGCGCCACCCAACGCACCCGCTCCACCGTCCTGTTCACTGTGGCCTCCGAGAGGCTCTGGTTCGTGGCCTGCAGCAGGTCGAGCAGTCGCTGCAGCGTGCTGTTGGCCCGGTTGCAATCGTACAGATAGACGGCGGCCTCCAGCACCTCGGAGCCCTTCTCTCGCACCACTCGACTCAAGCGGTCGATGCGGTCGATGAGGGCCGAAATCGCGGACGAGTCCAGTTCGGCCACATCCTTCGCGAGCAACGCGTTCATCACGTTGTGCAGCCTCAGCGCTCGCTCCGGGTCCTCGAAGTGACCTTCGCTGTCCATGACGTCGTAGAGGGCGACCAGGATCTCGACCTGGAAGTTCGGCCTGTGGCTGTCCAGGTTGAAGACGGCGACGAATTTGTCGACGTCGCCGTCGTAGATGCCGGCCACGATGTCCTGAATGTAGTCGTTGGATTCGCTGTAGTTCTGCGTTTGGGCCTCGACTTCGATGGAGCCCATCAGGGCCAGCGTCAGCGCCAGCGCCACCCACGACCTGTGGTTGTTGTTGTTGGTGATGACCATCTTCGTGGCTCGGAGTATTCACTTGAGGTGCCAAAATTGTTCGACTTCGGGAGCAAAGATTGGGTGCGACTTGGGCTGCGAAAAGTCTTCGATTTATTGGGGGATCGTGGGGCTGGCGGTCCCTTTTAAACTATGCGAAAACGTATTCTTATCTTATCGACTTTGCACTTGATGACAGAGTGCTGAGAAGACAAACATTGGCAGTTCTGCTCGCTATCTCAGGAAGCTCCAGCGGAGCGAAGAAAACGCAGACTAAGACGAGTGAACGTGTGCGGGGAGTTCGCGATGATTTCGACGAATCTTTGATGCATCGCCATTCGCCAGAGAATCAATAAAACAAAGCCCTCGAAATCGCGGAAATGTAGATAAAGTAATTAGATACTAGATTGTATTTGGTCAACGGGCTCCGTCGGCGATGCACAGTGGAACTTTCGTTCAATCGAAGTGGGCAAATTATTTATAGGCGGAAAAAGGCATACATTTTGTCGACGGAGTATGCGAGACGTAAACCACTGAGGATGCCACTCTCGGAAATTTCTCCTTCTCACAAAATGCACCTCCTATTTCAAGAAACTGGAGAAGATCCTGAGAACTTAGAACTTGGAGGGCTTATTTTGAGGTTCAAAAAACATGACATTTTGTGTTTGTGATCTGGATTGTTTTTGTGACCAGGATTTTTTGTGACCCGGACTCTTTGTGACTAGAATTCTATGATTCTGTAATTAATTGGCAAGATTTCTGCATGAAAATCACAAGGATTCGTGCAGAAGTCGCTCCTTCCTACCTTCGTCTTGCAGTCTTCTCCTGACAATCCTGAGAAACTATCGAACGCCGTCGACATCATCCACAACTGACTGGGTTTTTTCGGATCCGGATGCTGCCATCAACAATGCAGCTCATTACGACGGATGGAAATCGAGCGTCTGCGGTGGGCAACTCCGGCCTGGGGGACCGGCATTTGTTTGCACAGTTAACAAGCTGGCACATCACTGTCAAATCATAATTGTGACTTCTTTCGTATACGACGACATACATATTTCTCGGAGGCCCACCACCACGACGACAACCACAGCCACCAGTGACAACCAGTATCGGTGTCATGACCACAACCGCCCGGAGGAACATCCCTCGTCTCATTTGGTCCCGCTGCATGACAAATTCCACGGCCTTCATTCCGATGATGCTAATCCAGCAATTGCTCCAGAATCCATTCAGAGGCACGACCAGTCGGCGCTTGTTTCGGCGAGACGCCTAATTACAATATGAAAACCACGACCACAAGGGGTGGGACCCATGTGAGTGTGAACGAGAGAGAGGGAGGGAGAACGAGTGACGCAGAGAGATGTCAGGGATGTCAACAAATCAAAGAAAGCAACCAGGATGACAGCCACTGCCCGAAACAATTGCTTCCACAGAAACCAGGAAAAAACGAGGATGAGGAGGAGGTGGACGAGAATCGAAGTCAATCGCCAGAGTGCGGAGGGCACCGAATTGGAGTGAACTGCTGAGCATCGATCGATCGGCGCTTGGTGTTAATGCGAACGAGCTGTCAAAACTGACATGACATCGCCGTCATGAAAAGACCGAGAGTGGGGGGGAGAGAGTTTTTGTGTAACGATTTTTACCACGATTTCTACGGTCGGTGACGTGACGCCGGGATCGTGGTTGGGGTTGGGTTTGGGTCGGGCGTGTAACCAGAACCGACATCAAATAGCAGGAGGCTCACAATGGGAAACGTTTTATGTGATTGTGGTCAAATCACAGAGACACAGCGAGAAAGAGAGAGACAGGGAGAGTGAAAGAGAGTGAGAGAATCGTTTCGTTTGACATTTGACATGCATATGAAAATTCTGACACGTCATCGAGGAGCGCCCGCGGCTCCTCGGCTCGGACGGTTGGTTGTTACGATTTCTGAAATTAGTTACGATTCCCTGCCGTTCACTGGTTAATCTTCTCACTCACTCACACACACACACGCCCCTTCTCCCTCCCCCGTTCATCAGGCTCTCTTTTGCTTGTCAAAGTGATTGGCATTTGTGTGGCGCGCAGCTAAGTGCTCGGCAATGGATGAGGGAAACGAGGGCGATCGAGGGACGAGCGTTGACAAAATCGACGATTGCATTCAATTCGACATCGACTTCGGGTGGCGGCAAATCACACAAGGCTCTTATTATTTCCCATTCTGTGGCCGCGATGAATCCGTGAAATTAGCCCCGGCCTGACACCTCGCGACACTCGGGTTCTCATTTCAATTGCACCGACGACGACGACCTGTACAGTGTACACGTTGACCCATGGTGGGTCTTTATGGACTTTTCTTTCTGAGATTCTTTCTCCTCTTCTAATTCTCTCTCGACCTGGTGGCGGTGCCTTTTGAGTGTCTCCTGAACTGACAGCCCTTTGAAGGTGCCTACGAAGCGAGTGGGAAGAAGAAGTATTTTTAAGAAGGCGTTGGAGGTAATTAGAGAAGGTGGTGAGGGGACCATCGATGCAATGGTCTTCCTCAAGTGAGTGGACTTTCCAAATGGGGTCTTCCATTGGAGTTCTTGTCTCTTTCTCAGCCCACATTCACCTTTTGAACCCTTCTTTACCACTCTTTAGTCCTCTTTATCCCTCTTCTACGACTCTTTTACCTCTCTTTTAAACCGCTTTTACCCCACTTGTACCACTCCTTCACTCCTCTTTTATCTTTCCGTTACCCCTTCTTCACCCTTCACCCCCTTTGTGTCCTACACCACCGTCCATATATCAGCGCGAATTGATTGTTCTCCGCAAGTGATAAATAAAACTCGGCCCAGACATAAAACAAACACAACTCGGCCGCACGAACGATGGACCTGCTCTGGACATACGGAAGGTGGGCGGTTGAATTGTTGGAGGGTGTGGCTAGACCATGTCACACACACACACACACACACATACACACGAACACAACGACATAAATCGCAAATGGATGAATGTCCTCGAAATGAAATCAATTCGTGTTTTTTTATGCAAATGGTTCGAAGCTTGTAACGCCGTCTACCACATGGTGCAAAAGGGTTGGGGTGGAGTTTGGTTCGATGATGAGGGGGTTGGGGGTTGTCGTGTTAGCGGTTAGAAGCCTCCATTTAAATCAATTGCAGCCATGGCGGTGGACAGACGGAAGAGTGCAAACGGAATATAAATTACGAGCGACCAGACAATAAATTATTCGTCGACAGACCGATGAACTTTCTAAAAGGAGTCAACGCCACGGCCGCCATCGATCGGCAACGATCAGCGTTGGAAGCCATCCTTTACCATCGACCCTCATAGTCCTCCTCCATCAACATCCACCATCGTTTACCATCCTCTAACCTTCATCATCTTCATAACCACCATCGTCCACCGTCGACCACCCAACTGCGAGGCCCCCCAGACGGATCCGAGCTGAGCTGGAGAAAACTCAAAGCCGTGTCAAGACCCGTCATCTCGACCACAGCTTCGTCTGGTCTGGTCTCTTCGACCGATGCGATTGCGATTCCAACAAACGCCACTTGAAAGCCGCGACCAGTTTCAGCACCACAGACTGGTATGAATTGGTAGACCAGGACGGAGAAGACGACGCATCTCACTTTGGTGAATCGCGTTTCCACAGAGTTTGATAAAAATCGTCAGCTCAGCGCACAGCGGGAGCGAATTCCAACCTGACCAATCCAACTCCTCTCTCTCTCTTCCTCTCTTCCTCTCACGTTCCCTCTATCCGTGGAATCGGTTGCACTCCGGTTGCTCTTCCAGTCGTCATCGTCATCATCATCTTCATGTGATCCTCGTCGTCGTCTTAGTCGTCGCTGCTGATGATCAGCGTCAAACGATCTCTCACTGATCGCTTGATGGATTCGTACCTCTAACTTATTTGCCACTGATGAATGATTCCCCCATTGGAGTCGAGGCTTAAGTAGTCCTCTCGTTCCTCCTCCCCCCTCCAAGGCTTCGTCCTCCTCGCGGTCACACGGCTCACGTCGCACGGATGAAGCATCATCATCGTGATGGGCTGCAGATATTTCATCTGGCTTCTGGAATGCAGGCACGCAGACTCCGTTGCCCATATCGGGGGACGATCTGCCTGGCCCATGGTTGGGAGGGGGGGGTCATCGGGGGGCTGCCTGTCTCTCGTGCCAACGGACCACGAACGACGGACTTATTAATAACCGAGATGAGATGAGTCCGTGCATTTGCATGGTGGATTCGGGGATACTAAATTCATTTACGAAATTATGACAAGCGTAATTATTTGGGGTTTTATTGTGATTGTCAGGTTGAGTGGTGAGGAAGAAGAGCCTTCCGAGAAATTGGGCTTTCCGAGCTCACGCACGACAGCTTCCTCCGGCCGTGGGCAGAAAGACAGACGGTTGCATGGTCGATGGTGTCAAGTGGAGCTCGTGATTGGCTCCAGGGAGAAGTCGAGGCTGACACTTGTGAGCTGCGACCTGATGTCGGACAGTTCATTTTAGTTCGATTCATCCTCAGATCGGGGGGATGCAGCGAAATCAATAGATGAAAAAATTATCGATGGATGAGAAGACTGTCGATAGCTGTGAAGACTATTGATAGATGAGAGGACTAGATAGAGGATAGATGAGAGGGACTTTTGATAGATGAGATAAATAATAATAAGTGAATGAAATATCGATAGAGAGAGAGAGTTCATGAACCCGATTGCATATCTCTCTGTAATCTCTGTTATCCGGTACCGTTTTCTCATTAATTAATTGATGATCGGCGAAGCCGAAGCTGATGATGATCCTCGCTTGGTATCGCGCGCCAGTCGACGGCGAGGGGACGGCAATTAATTATGCAGCCAGCCACTGGCCGAACGCCTCGGGAACCGCTTCCTCTTCCGTTCTTCCTCTGCAGCGCCCGTGCTTCCTTCAGCAAACCGTGCAAAAGGTGAGAAAAATCGAAAAATCTTTCATCATGATCGCATGCACCAATGGAACCCCAACCATCGATCGATCCGTTGGAGTCTGAGTCGAAAGCAGAGTGAGTGGAACAGCGAGAACGAGAGGGAGAGAAAGGAAGAGTGCGACCAACAGAGAGTGAGACAGAGACAACAAGTGCGGTAAGACAAAGAGGGATATGATGGCAAACAAGCCGAGCCAAGAACTCTTTCGACGGATAATTTCTGTTTGAGATAATTATAGAGCGGCATCCTTCAGACACATGAACGGACGGACGGACGGACAGACCAAGCCAAGCATGGCAACGCAGGCCACGCATTGCCAACTACTGCGGGCCGCTGCAAAGCGAGTGCACGCGTTGGATTTATTAACTTATTCCTCAATGGATCCAACCATCCGTCCATCCATCCGTCGGCCACTTGATGCGATGAAAGAGCACTGAGATAAAAAGAGGACAGCGATCGTTAAAGAGACACGATCGCATGTGGAATAAATCATTTCTCTCTGTGTAGTCGTCGGTCATCGCCGTCGTCATCATCATGATCATGATCGCCATTATAATAGTTATATCAGTCCAAACGACTGTAGCAGCCACGCTGACTCCGACTTCGACTCGAGCGTTTTCGAGGCATTTCTGGCACTGGGTGTCGGTCACAGACGCCTCCAGACCGACATGCAAGAGGCCGTCGATGATGCTCCCCGCACATGGTAATCAGCGCCAGATCTACGAAATTGTTGATCTTCATCAGCATCGATGGACAGAGGAGGAAGAGATTTCGGCATCTCCAACTCGGACCCGACACACATCGGATCGCATCGTATCGGCATCTGAATCGGAGTCATAGATCGTTCGCAGCGATCTTCTCTTTCCGTCCCTCCGTCTGTCTGTCCCTCATTCTGTCCGTCCGTCCATGCCTCCTTTTGGCCATCCATCCGTCTGTCTCTCGTGCGTTCGTTCGTCGTTTGTGCAGCAGCATCCGAGGAAGCTAATCAAGAATTTTCTCACCTCTTTTTCGTGTGATGTGATGCGCGATCACTTTGACGGCATCATGTTCCTCCTCCTCCTCCCCTCCTCTTCCCGGCAGCGACCACCGCCTCCCGCTAGCGCGATCGTCGTCGGGAAGACGTCGGAGGAAGGAAGGTTTAATTTTCGGGGGCGTTCTGCTGCGTTGAATGTTCTGTCGGCGGCAAAGGTGGAAGATCTTTTGTTTTAAGCCGCCTTCTGCGATCTGAATGAGCCGCAGTCGGGACGGATGAAGGGCTGGCGACGGTGGAGGGGGAGGAAGAGCTGGGCGTTTTTAGATGAAGAAGAAGAGGCCGGTGATGCTTTAATAATAATATGGGGCTCAGGTCGCTGCGGCGAACCTGTTGCATGCATCGCTTTTACTTGAAACTCTCGCGATCGTGGCCGGGGTCGTCGTCGTCGTCGACACAGGGATGGGGGACGGGGGGGAAGAGGGAGGTAGCCAGCGAAAGGGGGTTAATCGATTTTAAATCGTTTTTGATGGTGTTTTGATCGAGGTAATAATTCATCGCAGAGTTCTTCCTCTGGTCGGATCAACTAGAATTCGGTCTCTCGATGTCGAAGTCGACGAGGGTGCGGGAACCTCCCGAAACCTCGTCGACCCCGACCCCGACCACCGATCGAGAGGAATGACCCGATGTTGTTGTTGTTCTTTTTATGTCCATGATTCAAGATGCCGTCCGAACGAAGCTGTCGTTTGCCAAATTTTCTCTTCATCCCTCTCTTTCTGTCTAGAAAAACTATTCGACCTCCCACGTCTATCATGTTGGCTTTTTGGAGATCGATGAATAGATTGAGGGATAGAGAAAGTGCGAGAGTGAGATAGTTGGAGAAAAGAGACAGAGTGGGAGAGATGGAGAATATAAACCGAATGGGAGAACTGAAGGAGGACTACAGATGTCAAACAAATTGCGGTGTCAATAAAAATCATTGTTCGAGATTATTTATGTCATCGTAAATATCTGGCCATGTCTATGATTCGAGTTAGATAGACGCCTCGGTATGTTTTTCCTATTGCTGGCCATAATTTATGGCCAATGCGAGGTGTTTAGGCGCAAAGTAATGAAATGTCAAATGTCCATCCATCCCATCATGGATGACGTCGTTGTCGTTTTCATTGTCGCTGTCGTTGTCGATGTCGGAACCGACGTCGTAGTCATAGTTAATTATAATTTATGGCCTTTTAAAAGGTGGCCCGAATGGTCAGGAAGACATGAGTGAAAGACATGATGTATGTTGTATGGATGACCCCAAAAATTGCGGGGGAAGAATCATCAGAGGTCACCTTGAAGATGAAGATGATGGCTTGCGTGGAGACTAGGAAGGATACAGGAGGCCAGGTGTGTGTTTTGTCTCGATTGCCAAAACTAAACACCGGGCCCTCCTACCGTTTACACAAACAAACATGTCGACCTATATGTAAATATCACTCCACCCATATCTATCTCTCTGGTGATCGAAATGTCATTAGCAAATTACAAGTCATTACAAGGCTGACCTTTTGCTGACCCGGTCGTATGGTCGCGCTCTCAAGAGTTCGCTCCTCACTCCTGCGAATAGATGGATAATTATAAAGAAATTAACTAACAATAAACTAAGTGCCACTCATGCAGCGTTATGCAGAGGGAGAAAGAAAGGGAGAGGGAGGGATAGAGATACACATAACTGCGAGTGGGCGATAACATCTTCGCTCCGATATTTGTATGATTAATTACCCTCGAATGGGCGGCAGGACACCGCATCGGATGTTATCTCGAAGCAGGCATCGCCGGAAGCCGGCTGAGTCTGAGTCGAGGTCAGGTCAAGGCCCGGTCAGATCAAGTTCGGGCCGGTTCGGTTTCGTCAGGTGTCACTCGTGGATGGGTTTCTTGTAAAAATTGGTCGGGGTCTAATGAAGCCATCGCCCACAATTCCGGCTGATGTTTGTTCAAGATTCCTATCGCGATTTCGTGGTTTCTTTTCGGGGTGGCGAGTTTGGTTTCGAGTTAATTGAAAAACAATCCACGTGGGGGGGTCAAAGTGACCCGCTTTCTCACTCGTCTTTCGTCTCTTTTTCGTCACTCCTTCGTCTCCTTTTGTCTCTCTTTTGTTTCTCATTCGTCTCCTCCTCTCTCTAAGTTCTCTGTTTAATTTTTAGAACAGAGTGTTTTCTAATCCTAGTCCTTGGTCCCGCCGGAGTCGTAAAATCTCCCCATTAATTGCGAAATCCATCGATATCTCCTCATCATCCCCTAACGGCGGCATTTAATTGCCAGAAATCAAATCACTCGATGTAATTTCACTACTTTACGAGCGTCGTTTTACAAGCACTTCAACCCCTCACCCCCGTCTATCGACCTTCGGAGGGTGGGCGAAGTCGAAGTTGGTTAAATCCGTAGTTTTCAATTATGTACAAACGCCGGACTGAAGACGATCTCAAGCAAACCCTCCTCCTCGACCCTTCATTAATTGAAAAGACCTGCTCTGACGATGCTCTGACTTTCTCCTCGACATCAACGTCCTTATGCCGTCGACTTCCTCCTCACCCCGCCGACGTCCACCTCACGCCGTTGACTCCCGCATCCAAGTCTTTTGGTGATACGCCCCACGCCCCTGCGTTTAACGTTCGCCAGTGACACCTCGCATTAGGCGGTCACGTGACTCGGTCATTATGCTGAAAGGCGCAGAGACAGGTCGAGAGACAAACACCAAGCGGCAGACAGACAACCAGACAGACAGTGGTGGAGAGACAGCGTGCGCAGTGGGATCAGTTGATGCGATGGGCGTGTAAAAAGCCAGGGCTGTCGGCGCCCCCGACTCGACGACGACCTCCGCCTCAGTCTCGGTCTCGATTTCTCGGTGACTGCGACACGTGCTTCCGACGCCTGTCGGTGATTATTCGCCGATCATCCGCAATTTGTTCGGGGTTTCCGGGAGTGAGAAAAGTACTTTCCATTTTATACCTCAAATTACATTGTTGGATATCTCTAGGATATGTGAAATCTTCTCTAATTTCGATCCGATATCCTATACCTTGGGGTGTCGAAATATGCGAGAATGTCTCGAAAATTTTCTCATCTCCACACATGAGTTGACTGTTGAAATATCGCAGTTGAAGGCCATATAAGAAAATTTATTTCTTTTTTATTTTTTTCGTTTTAGAAAATATATTTTGTTTTTTAAGTTTTATTTTTGCTGAAAAACATTGTTTTGTCTTCCTTTTTATTTTTTGTTTCTTCCCCTACTGTGTGAGGTCCTGGGGAGACCTAATTAAGTGGCATCATGGGAGCGTCTCCAGAGTGGAGCAACAAACATGAGGATCTTCTTCACACACACACACACACACACACAGACAGGAGAAGATAAAAACATGTGTCAGTAACTGTGTCAATTAGACCCTTGAAATTTATACGCCGAATGTCACGAAATGAACCTGAAGACCAGATTTGGAGCGACTGAGAGGAGGAGTTGGGAAGGAGAGTGGGTGAGGGAATGAGAAGGAGATATTGAGAAGGAGTGTCGGAGAATGAGAGTGAGTGAGTGAGTGAGAGAATGAAACCAAAAGTGAGAGAATGAGACCAAAAGTGAGAGAGTGAGACCGAAAGTGAGAGAGTGAAGTTGAAATTCGTAAGAGAAAGTGAGAAGAAGTACGCTGGAAAGATAAGGGAAAGAAACGGAGATCTTGAGGATAATAAAGGGAGAGAGCAGAGATGGGGGAAAGAGAAAGGTGACACAAGTGACATGTCACTGAAGCCGAGAACCGGGAGCTGCTCCCGCAGACGAACGCTGACGTGTGAACAATCCCTCGCGAGTGATCCAAAAATCCCAAACGACTAGGTGGAGTCGAGACGAAATTATTCTAAAAAATGAAGGAAGCAAGTGGGGAACCATCCGAAGTCGAGGAGCTGATAATTTTGACACCCGGAAGGAGACGGCCGCGATTTCGGGGAAGACGACCGCCCTCACAGTTCGAGCCCACACAAACTGCAGCGAGGGGTGCTCACGATTGTCGGAGGGGAGGGAGGGAAGACGACTTCGAATTGAATTCAGGGCTAGGAGGTAGGAGAACCGAATTTGGGGCTGGGGGACGGCAGCAGAACTTTGGCTGAGGGGCACGACAAACAAATTAATGGCGGGGCCGAACCGAACAAAACCGAATTGAAAAGGAAATAAAGCAACGAGAGCGAAACAATTATTTCAGGGGGCGTTGGCGCCATTTAAGCGACATAATTTATTAATTTTCGCTGTGTTTGACGTTTCGACAGGACGTGCGCGAGAGGGACAGACAGAGAGGGAGGGTATATAGAGAGAGTGTGAGGGTGAGAGAGATAGAGACACAGTGAGAGCCAGAAGTGTGAGACATTTTCGAACATGGTTGGCGCGCAGATCATTTATCAATACATTTGGAATTTCGGAAGCGGAGATTCCCCGTCCCCTCTCTAAAGGAAGATGTGCTCGGCCACCCAGATTGTGAAAATTATCCACATGTCCTCAGATCGAGGGGGAAATTTGATATTTTGGGACATTTATTTGCTGCCTTGTTTATGACAGACACGAGGACAGACAAACAGACAGTCGGAAGGACGGACAGACAAACATTTGGAGGAGCCGCATGTGCAACATGCATGACATTCAAGTTCCCTTCGAACATAAATAAAACTCCGATTTTGAGAAAAATGCGTCTGTTGAACTTCGCTTCCATGATTTTCAGAATTGTTCTAATTTTTTATGTTTTTTTTTTGGGAATCTAAAATAATTTTGAGTTTTGTTTTATTTCCCTGAAACGAGTGCATCAGGAGAATATATTATTTCTGAAATATTTTATTTTAATTCCTCTGGATCGATTTGTAAAAATATATTTTAAAATTTTTGAATATTTTATTTTTTGATCGTTTTTCAAAAATAAATTTTAAAGTTTAAATTTCAAAAAATTTTGATAATTTTATTTTTTTGCTCTCTAAAACAATTTTTAGGAATATATATTTTTATTTAAAATTTTTAATATTTTTTAAATTTTTTTTAAGGTTTTTTTTTTTGAAGAATGTTTTTTTTTCAATATTTAATATTTTTAAGTCTGCGTTTTCAGGAAGATATTTATTTATTTTCATTCTCCAATTTTGGATGCAAAATGAATTGTTTTTTGTTTTTAATTTGTCTGTTGGTATTTTCTTTAAATACATTTTTATTTTTGATTCTCTAACGGTTGCATTTTTTAAAATCTAAAAATCATTTTTTTAATTTATATTCCATCATTTCTGAATATTTTTGGGAATCCACAATTTTGTTTACAATTTCCCTGGAACGATTGCATAATTAATCAAGCTCGCTGGAGCCAGGCAGACGAACAGGTGCTCGATGGACTCGAAGTAAAACAAATATTTGTAATTATTTTCCCCCGCGGACCCAGCGGTCGTCTCTGTCGACTGCAGCCGCCCGATGTCAGAGGTCAAAATGTGCACCCGTTTGGTGAGCATTGTTCCTAATGTTGTTGTTATTTGTGTTATTGCTGTTGTTGTCGTTGGCAGCACGCGCTCGCACGCTGTTCGCTCTTCCTCGAAATCCCCATGACGTCCGCACTCAGTGGCTGGGAGTCACATCTGATACAGAAACACATGAGCAGACGATGGAATATACAAAGAACCAGACAGGTGAAGTAGAAGCGCAAGGAGTGAACAGGCAGACAAGTAGATAGACGGACAAATAGATAGACTGAAAAATAGATAGACTGATAAATAGATAGACGAGAAAGACATACTGATAGACCATAAGTTAGATTAATTGGAGTAGAGAGCAACTACTTGGAAATTCAACAACCTCTTCCACTGATTCAATGGTCTCGATCTTATGATTTCACTTCAATGATTTCAATGACTTCGATGATCGCGATCACATCGATGAATTTGCATCGATCGATAGAATTTGGAAAAACAGGGAATTTCATGGGAAGTCGAATTGCGAATCCAACAACATGGGTGAGAAGACATGAATCCACCGATCAATCGAGAGAAATTCCTCGACTCCTCACTCGGTCCACAGACCACACAATGAGTCTTTTGCTCTTGGCCACATCTCAAGAATGCGACATCGTGTTCTCGGCGGCGGGGACGAATTTAGATCAGGACTCGACGACGGCCACCCGTGATCGGCGGATGGATCGATCGACGGACGACGATCGATGGATCTGTGAGGATGGGAATCGGGTGCCAATTGTTCGAATTCTAATTGGTGTGAATCAGCGGGAATTCGTTGAAACAATGCAACAACAATAATAACAACAACGACCACCTTTACCACACAAAAAAAAAAAAAATCAATCGAAACACCAGGAACATCAACAACAGTAGGAAGAACAACAACAATATGAGGTCTTGTTGAGAATCAACAATCGTGTTGATGGATACGAAATTGCATGTGAAAAGTGATTGACAAGCGGCAAACAGGCGCGGAAAGAGCAATGAGACAAAGGAGAGAGAGGAATGGAATAAAATAGAGAGAGAGAGAGCAACATTGACAAGTGGCAACACTTTTGGCAACGAAAAACCCAAAGAGCGGTCGAAACTTGGCAAATGACAGAGACAAATTTTTTTAGTAGTATTGTTAAAAATGCATTAAACGACGAATTTGTAGAAAGTTAGTGAAGTGGAGAGAGTAGAAGAGAGGAGGAAAAAGAGAGGGAGAGAGAGTGTGGGAAAGGGAGGAGCAACCAAAGAGAAAGAGACGGTAACAGTTGGGGGGAATTCGCTTGAAGATACTTTCAAACTTTTCTTCTGTTCTGCTTCGCCCCACCAAATCGCCAGGAATGCAAAAGTTTCCTCCCCCACAAAGGGGGTTCACCTGCCCCCACCAACAACAACAACAACAACCCAATTCCATGCCCACCAGTGTTGCCAACGCCCTCCTTTTCTTGCTTTTTCTGTGTCTCGTTGGTTGCTCGTTCAATCCTCGGGAGGCCGCCTAGGAATGGAAGCAAACAGGAGACAGACGGAGGAGGGCCTCCCATTGCTCCTGAGCTACCTCTTCTTCCACTCCAACCTCGAACCCAGCCCAACTAGCCCCCTCCCTTTCCTACCACTCCTTCGTCTCTCAATCCACCTTTCCCCCCTGCCATTGTGTTCCCCTCGCCGCCCCGCCCTGTGGAGGAGCGCTCGTTTATTTAACATTTAAAAAGGCGAAAAAGCCTCTCAACATCGACTCCATGCGGCGGAGAAAAATGATCTCGAATCGCAATTGTTAACAAGCTCCAGACAAGTTGCAACGTGACCGAGCGGCCGGGACCGGTTTCACTCTGGCCCAACCCGAACCCCTGCGTCTCCCCCACTCTTTCCATTGCCCCACCCGAGAGACTGCAACGGCGAGTGTTGCCAACACGCGCACAAAAAGAGGACAAACCCCAAAAAAAAAGCGACTAAAAGCAAGCAGAGCAAAAACTCTTGGCTTTCAACGAGAAAATCTGCGAGGTTTTGGCTCAAGACTCGGCCTCGCGTAGCAACGCCCTCTGCAGGCACTTTTTCAACTCCCTCCCCCTGTCTTATTCTCCATTCCCCTCAGCCCCCCCTGATACTTGAATTCACACTCCCTCCATCTCGCTCTCGTTCTCGTTGCTCACTCAATATTCGCGCAAAGCTTTCGGTTTCGCTCGCTCTCTCTCTGCGCATCGCTAACGCACTCATTCAGTCCTGCCGGGCCCGCCGTCCTCGTCCTCGTCCCTGGGCCGTCTTTCGCACTGAACACGCCTTGTTCGCTCGCCAAAATGGCTGCTAATTTAATGCGTTCTGCCCACAGCTCGTTCGCTGAGAGCCGGAGTCCAAACTTTCGACTCCAAGTGCCCGTGGAGTGAGTGCTCGAGTGAGTGAATAAAGGAAATTGTTCGCGAGTGAATGAAATTGTTCATGAGTGAATGAATTTCTGAGTGAGTGAAAGAAAGACAAAGTGAGTGAGTAAGAAGGAAGGATTTGTTGAGTCGCGCTTCCGGTTGAGCATCGTCTGCGCCAACTTGAGTTTTGCTTTTCCATCGCTTTTCTTGAGCTTCGTTTCCGTCGGTCTCCTGAATCGTCGCACAATCGACTTTCGTTAGGTTTTTGCGCATTTTCTTTCACTCCAATTTCGCCAGACCGTAGAGCGGAGGGTCCTGGAAACAGAAGAGGATGTCGGAGAATTTGGATAGCTTTTATTCGATTCTTTAAGACACATTTTCAGTATTTTCATTGTCATTATTCGAGTTTTTATTGCCATTATTCATCTTTATTTGTGATGTGTTTGACATTAAGAAGAGTGAACATTATTGTAAAAATTTGTAAATATTTAAAAAATATCGAAAATCAACAAAAAAATTGCATTTATAAAAAAATAAATACATATCTGTACTCCAACCAAAATGAAGTAAAACTTACAGTAAAATCAGAAAAACAAAATCATATATTTATTTTTTCTTCTATTTCTAAATATCGAATATATTTAAATAGAGTACAAACCTGAACAGAATAGAATATTTCGATATCGATTTTTAAATATAAAAATCCATAAATAAGATTTCTTAAAGTATTTATAAAAACGATATTTTTTTTTTTTAATAAGAAGAAAAAACGTAAATAAACCCGAAAACATATCGATGATTCGTTCGTTTCTGACACATCGTTAGGCGAGCTTTGACGGCGTTGAAAATCAGATTTCAAAAGAATTTTCATTCCATTCCCCTTTCCATGCAGTCGGACAGACAGTGGGTGACAGAGAGTCGTCGAAATAAAACTCATAGACATCGTAATTAGTTTTTATGTCATTCCATAAAAATCATTCGCACCTTCGGCCAAGCGCGAATATGTGAAAATTTTGTTGAATTTATTTGCGCGCCTTCACGACTTTCCAACGAACGAAATTGGGACGGTCGAGGTGGGGAGCGAGAGAGTGAGAGAGAGCGATACTGAAATAAATTTCAAAATAAATCAAGTGCGGAAATATATATGTATGGCTGTATGTATATGCATACCAACACTATCCCACACGGTCTGTCGATGTGTGCAACGTGGCCCCATTCGCAACTCAGCAATCGACGCCCATGCAAAACGTGGGCCTCGCAAGTGCAGACGGAGTTCACATATGTGCACTGAATTTACACATACATAAATACTTATGTCTGTATATGGGTGTGTGGGATAATGTTGTTGTTGTAGAATTTGTTGATGTTGTTGTTGTTGTTGTTGTTGTTGTAATGAAGTGTTTAACCAGCGCTGACATCTCATTACAACCCACCTCCTGCACCGACTTCAGCCTCAGACTCGGCTTCGGATCCGTCGGCTCGTTTTAATGAATAAATGGATTGAAGTCAACGGCTGCGGCGTCGACAACAGCAACAACCGAAGTCTTTGTCGACACCCTGGCCCACCCACTTTCAGCCCACATTCTGCGCCCTTCTCCTTCAGCCCCAACTTCACCCTTCTCCTTCACCCCCAACTTCGCACAACTCCCACGACAGGCGCCGTCGGAACGAACTGAGGCACAGTGGATCGCATCGAAAAGTCACCGTAGGGAATAAGAAAAAGAGGAAAAAGCAGCATCCAGTGACTGCAATTACAACAACAACGTCAATTTCAATTACAACACAATCAACACAGCAAAAACAACAGACAGAAGGACGGCAGGACAGACAGACAGAGAGATGGACGGACGATTGAACGGAGACAAAAGTGAGGCGAACGAATTCGAAGCCAGACCGAAGGACTGCAGACGAAGTCAGTCACACATGGACAAGGCAAGGCCGGGTCTCCAGACAGACGGAAGACTGAGAGACGAAATACAGAGAGACAGACGAAAGACAGACAGAAAGACGAAAGACCGATGGAGAAACCAAACCATAGACATATGGAAAGATTGGGGGCGTTGGAGTCGCGGACGTACATATTTTGCATTTTAACTTGCGAAGAAACGACATGCAACGAGCTACAAATTTCTCAATTGTCAACACCAACAGCCAAGTGACAGCCCTTGAAGTGAGACGGAAATATTACTATGTTGCTGTTGGTTTCTCTGTCTTTGTTTATCTCTCTCTCTTTCTCTCTGTTTGTACATATTTATGTACGTTGGCAAAGTCTGTGGAAGTGCGTTTAAATGCAAATATTTACAATGTCTCGTCTACACCATTTTAAGGCCGAAATCAGACGATCAACAACATAATTCCGATATGAAAGAGAGGAGTCTGATGAGAAAAGAATTAATTGTTGAAATAAAATATATTTTCAATAAAATAAATAGTTAGTCTCTATTTATATTTAATACTTAATACATTATTTTGTTGATATTTTTTTTGATAGTAATTAAATTCAATAATTTTATTTTTTTCAGTTCACTTCAAATATAATTCCTAATCTGAAATCATTATTCGACTATCAAACTCAATTCATACTCGTATTTTCTTTCACTGAGGAGTTTCTCTTCGGAGTTTCCAAAGGTAATTTAAAGATTTTCATTTCCTTAATCTCTCGTACACTAATCCGCATAACGAGGCCTTTCATTGGAAATCCATTTGACACTTGCCTCATCACTGTCCTCATCCTCGAAAGAGAAAACTCTTTCCCATCACAACTCACTAAAATATTTCTACGAAAATTCGCCGAACCATTAAACAAAATAGAAAAAAAAAAAAAATTAAAAACATCAAATGATACACCAAGAAATCCGTGGAAGCCAACAGGTCGAAGTTTCTCACACAACTCCCAGGCCTGGGGATCGAGATAATTAAAGCTTAGGTGGTATTTTGTGGTGTTTCAACAAACGTTTAAGAGACCCCTTGGAAATAGAATGCAATTATTTTTGATTTATTAATTTGAATATAATTCATTGGTAATGGATGAATGAAAACAAGAAGCTGGAATTGAATTTGGGGAACAACTTTAGTCTCTTACGGAGTTTCGATTGATTAAAAATTATGCTGTTGATGTGGCGAAAAAATGCCCAAGAAAAAATAAATAAATTCACACACATGAGCAGAAGTAATGATTAATACTCGATGATAAATCTTCGATTTAAAGCTCTTTTTGGAGTTGATTCAGAGGGATTAATGAACTCTTGGGGTATTCGACGAAATAGTTTCCATTCAATGAATCGACTTCCGTTCTCTTCGATGCTTCGTTCTTGGTTCCCCATGTTGTGATCGCTCGATGTCAATATATCATCCACTGATCAGTTCACAGCCCCAAATCCTTGGGATCATTAGCGTGGTTCCGATCCAAAAGACATTTTAACTAAATGGTAATTAATGAAGTCCTCAGCGACAGCCAAGGGTTTCTTCTATCGCGAGATCTCTTCGAACTTTAGGCTATATTAATATATATTCGTGCCAGAGGGACAGATAGACAGGCGATATTAGCATTCTAGCTCGATTAACGAAATGAAAAATAGTCGCATTTTGACGCGGTTGACAGGGATTCATTTGTTTCCACGATGAGTCGTTGAGAGGTTGTTGGAGACAGACATACAGACAGACAGATGAAGTTGACATTTATTCTTGGAGTCTCTTTTTTCGAAGAAAGTTTATCATTTTCTCCTTAGCTCTTTTTTCTCATTTTTTCGATTGAAATCCATTGCAATTATTTGAACAACTTATGCTCGTTAGTTGTTGATGATGTAGTTGATGTTGTGGTTGTTGTTGATGATGTTAATGTTGTGGTTGTTGTTGATGTTGTTAATGTTGTGGTCGTTGATGCTGATCATGATGATGTTCTTGTTGTTATTTTTGTTTTTATGTTTGCTATTATAATTGCTGATGTTGTCGCTATGGATGTTATTGCTGCGTTGTTGTTTCATAATTGCGTCCAACTAATTATGGCAAACATGCGCATGAAGCCCCAGAGTAATTACAGAAATAATTTTGAATATTTTTAAAAGTGGTTCCCCTCTTAACGTCTACGCCAGTGGTCGGTCAGAAGACCTTTCACGCCTCCCGGAGGTTGGTGCAAAATGGAGAATCACGAGTTTAAAATGGAGGCGCCCCTTTTTGTGGCCTGTGAACAATTTGAGGTGCGTGTGATTTTCGTTGGCCATTTTCTATCGGGGTCGACGTCGAGTTTCCAACCGAAAACGATTCGCAAGGGGCGACGTCAAAAAAAAAAACACCGCCAACTCCCCTCTTTATCCATCTCCATCACTCTTTTACATTTCCTTCTCTCTCTTTCACATTTCCCTCTCCCGTTTTTACCTCTCTATCTCTCTTTTTTTACCTCTCTATCTCTCTTTTTTACCTTTCCGTCTCTCTCTCTTGTACCTCTTCTTACTCGTTGTCGCTGTTCGAAAACAATTTCCATCATAATTGCTGATATCTCGTGGCCATCTCCGGTTCTCGGACCGTATACAAATTATCTCTCCACTAACACGACCAATTTGCTAGACAAACACGACGCGGCTATCGATGGTGACCGATCTCGGGGAAAAGGGCAGTGGTACAAACATAAACTAACCTCACTCCCTCTATATATATCTCTCTCTCTGTCTCACCGCCATCATACTTCACACCATCCCATCGGTACCCTTCCTGTCGCCGGCTACCGTCGGAAGTCAACCTTTCTTCTTCGTCTTATCCCCGCACAAATTTGTCCGAAGGTGTACAAATTATGAAATCCTCCGAAGGGTCCTCTGCACAATTTATGCATGAATCCCTCCATCCCTTGATCCCTCGCTCCATCCGTCCTTCACTCTGTCTGTCTGTCTGTCCAACTACCAAACAGCTACTAACGTTATTCTAGCGCTGTTATCGAGCGTAATTTGCAGTTGGGTGCGAGCAGCGAAAGGTTACAGTGGTCGCCACCGAAGAAAGAAACAGGTAGACGAGGAGCCCGGGGTGGGGGAGAAGGGACTGAGACCGGACTCTTCTATTATCTAAATTGTTTGTTATTTTGTACAAATTTTTTCACACCCTCTTGCGGACATATTTGGACGACGCTGACGACGATGCCGACAGCGAGGGCGATGGCGACGACAACGATGCCGACAACGACGTTGACGGCGATTGCGATGGCCAAAGAAAGACGACGGCTGCGATAAGCCAGGAATTATGTACGAACTAGGGTAGCCTTTAGTTAAGGTTGATGGTGAGGTGGTCAAGGGAATGAGAAACCAACCGGTGATCGTAGGGCAGGTGTAAATTATGCGCCACCGAGATAGAATTCTAACAACAGAAATTAATAAAAAGGCAATACATCTTGAGGGCAGCCAAGGGATCCGAACCGATCCGATTCTTTGACCCTGTTTCACCCTGTATTAGTCCCGGAAGGATAATTTCGGAATTTTAATTTCTCGCCATGGTCTATAAATCTACGTCGTGATATCGCAGCGAGTGAATGAACTCTATCTAATGGTGGGGTGGGGGGTTGACGGCCCAAGGATAGAAGCGAAGGGAGCTCGACCTTGGAGCGCCTTATAGGGGGACCTCGTGAGCTGTTATGGGTGGAAAGAGGACCTCTTGAGCTGTTGTATGGTGGAGAGGGGGACCTTAGTCCATCCAGGGCAGGTAATTTAATTTGAGCGATAAGCTTCGTTGCAGGAAGGAGCCCGAGCATAATTTATGCGAAGGAAGCGAAGGACGTTGGGGCGGCGTGAGAAGGCTTGGGAGCATATCCTGGAACATGTAAATTTTCAATATTCAACCAGGCTTCGAAGGCTATCCCGGGGTTCCTGGACGTAGGCCTTGTCGGAGTTGGAAATTGCGAGCCTCAGCGCCCAAGTGTTGGTTGGTTGTTGATGTTCGCGATTGATTGTGTTGATGTGCGATGTGGGCTTCGGTGGTGTCGTGGCCATCGTTGGTGCGATGTGGGCTTCGTTGGTGTCATTGGCGATCGTCGACAGCGGCAGGTGGATAAGTTGTTGTTGCCGCCGCCAATGAGATGCGAAAAGTGCATGAAAAATTAAATTGCTTCTTGGCTCAAGCGAAACCCCGGACGTTCGCACCACCGGCTTCTTCAAAATTTCCGCAGAAATTTCCTCCTCCGCCCATCTAAGTACCGTTACACTCACGCCCACCCACTCGGCACCCCCACAATGTCTGTGTGTGTGTGTTTGTGTGCGAATGGCGCAAAACGCCGCAATTAACGGAATTATAGCTTCCACGGCTTCGTCAATCCGTCTGTCTGTCTGCCTGTCTGTCCATCTGTCTGTGTGTCGATATCTGGTCGGAGCTGGTGAAATGTTTTCGCACGCGGAGGTTTCCTTCACACACACACACTCAAACGAACAAACGTCTTTACACAAAAATACATGCCTTCATACAAAAAAAAAAAACACACCCATCTTCGCACTAACTTGTTTTTGTTGTTGTTTGCTTTCGAAAGTGGGCCACAAAAACACTGCGAATTAATATATTGAGGAAATTCTCGAATATTCAGCAACATTTTCGTTTAGTGTAATTTTACACCCACTCAATGGTGTTTGTACTTTTATCGTGTGGTAGAAATTACTCTACACCTACATAGATCACTTCAACACGATCAAAAACCTAATCTATATATGAAAAAACAAAAGTTCAGAAGTAAAAGAATAATTCAAACAAACAGAAAATTTATTTCTAAGAACAAAAAAATATTTTCTATAAGAGAAATTTTAATAATAAATTAAGAATTAAAAATAAAATATAATCCAATCAAAAAGCAAAATATTTGAACAAAAAAATAATAATTCTTACTGATATGAAGTGATTTCGGGAAATGAAATTCCGAATGGAAAACATTTACTAACGAAAAAAAAAATTCAAAACAATAAAATAATTGGAATAAAAAAAAATTAATTATATACCTATTAACTATATTATGACAAAATAAACAATTCATTAAAAAATAAAAAAAAATATATGGGAAAATATATTAATATTAAGGAAAAATTAATTTAATTAATATTAATAATTTAAATTTGATTTTAAAAAAATTAATTAAATATTTTATCATTGAACAAAATAAAAAAAATAGTTCTGACTATTAAAAAGAAATCCATAAGAAGAAAAATTTCAAAAGAATGGAAATGTTTTTCCAAAGAATACAAAATTTGAAATACAACTTATAATTTTATTTCTGTTGCTTGTGCAATATTTAATAAGCACCAAATTACTTCATATTAGAAAAGTCACATGTTAAAGCTTCTGCGATCATGCATATTTAGTGGGGCCAGTGCAATTTTAAAACCTCTTAATTACAGGTGTAATTTTTGAGACCTTTAATCACATTTTATTGAACCTCTGAACGTACGACGGATAATTTTCCGTGATTACTACATTATCGGAACGGTACTCCTTCAATAATTAATACCTCACTCATTACCGCATAGTGTGCTTCGTCCTTTTGAAGCTGAGCACTTTGTAATTAGGATCCTTTCAGGAGGTTGTTACACAATATAGCGCAGCACTTCGGGAATGTGTGTCACATGTCGGTCAATTAATAAATAATTCAAAAATGACACAACTGTTCGTCACCCTCAGACGTCCCCGATACCGACCCCAAAGCCAACCCACGCCACACCACTACAAGGACACTTGCTAATGAAGACATTTTGTCGACTTAAATGAGTTTTTAATTAAACCTTGCGTCATAATGATTACCGTGGTGGTGGGCTCCGATGAAGCGCGGCAGAACTTTAAACTGGTCTGTGTAATTTCTTCGGAAACTGCGGCATATGTTGTTGACAATCGCTGCAGTTGCTGCTGCTGTTGTTGTGGCTGGTGTAGACATGGCTCTAATTGTCTTCGATTTGGGGCTGCGACAATTAAGACATCAGGGGGCGGAGTCACTTGGTATGGTGTGTCTATATGGTGAGCGTGGACGATTGTCAAATTGAACTCTGACCCATGCCCCTCATAAGAATAACAAAAACATGAATTATGAAATGAATGAAATGAAACATGAAATGAATTATGAAAGAGCGACACGAAGAGCAAACAGATAAAAATTCGAACATGTGTCCACCATGGAGGTCTGTGGGGCGGAGGAGGAGTTGGTTTTGAGGAGCTCTCGTTGGTCACCCGGACTCTTTGGGAGGAAATGACAAACAATCCAAAAGCGATTTCCTGGGTCATAAAACTAAAGTCCACCAAATGACGACAATGACCAAGAGGAAAGCATTTTTCATCGTGTTCAAATAGCCCGGGAACAATTTCACTTGATAGAGACATTCATCGCTTCACGTTGTACACGTCGTCGATCGTTGGCCGATCAAGGGGAACGCGTGTGACAGCCGGCCAAAGGGTTAATAGCAGCGCCATAAAGGGTTAATTAGGTGGAAACTCATCAATTTCTCGAGATATAGGGATAGAAATTTATTGTGAAACCTCATTAGATGGATGGGGCAAGGGTTGGTATTGGGTTCTCTTCCATCTATAGATGACTTATGTCCAATTCAGGTCACGGTGATCACCCCAATACCATTGAAAATATATTTCATTATAATGTTCTCCCTGCCATTTTGGAATAAAACCATTCTCTCGATATTTTCTCTCTTTTATTTAACTCTCTCAATATTTTGATTCTGGACATTTGTATCTTCATTAATTTGGCTTCCGATTGTTTAGCTTTTTGCTCTCCTCTCTCTCTCTCTCTCTCTCATTCTCTCTAAGTTCTATGAACATACATATCTGTAACTATTTTCTACTTACGCTGCACATAAAAACTTAATACTAAGAACATTGTTTCGGGGCTTGCGTTATACTACACTCACATATATAGTATATATATTTACTTTACAATACAAGTACAAGTTTGCGAAAATTCCCAAGAGAGACCTCGAGTTAAAAAAACATGATACATAAATACTTGCAAATCTTTTCGAAATACTCTGGGTGTTTATTTTATTTTCGATTGTTTGTTTGTTTTAAATTATTATTAGGAACAAGGTAGTAATAGTTAACGAATCAATAAATAAATTTACAATATAATAATAATGAAAATATTTTTATGTCTGTTTCACAGTTTTCTTTCCTACTCTCTTCCTCTCCTAATACTGTTTATTCATTATTCACAATCCACTGGTTATCGTGTTATTCACAATTCACTGTTTATCGTTATTCACAATTACATTAAATTAAATAAACTTATATCCGATAATATCATCGATCGGTTGAACCTTGGCGCCTGCTTTTTCCAAACTATGTACAAGGATCTGCTAAAATTGCACTAGAGTCGTCCCAGTTCCTCTTCCTCGAGGGCGTGGGCGAAGAGGGGGCGTGGCCCTCAGTGGGGCGGCGTCCGCGCCGGCGAGTGCTGCGGCACCTGGTACGGGCTGAAGCGCTGAAAGTGGCGGGCGCGCATGTCGGGCGACGGCGACCCCGACGACGAGGGCGTCGACGCAGGCCCCGGCGGCTGCGACGCGTGCTGCGCCAACGACAGCGGCGGCGGCGGCGTCCGATTCTGCTGCGCGGCCGCTGCAGCAGCGACGCAAGCCGCTTGATTCGCCGCAGCCGCCGCGGCCGCCTGCTGGTTGGCGCTGGCCAGGAAGCCGGCCGTCAGTTGCGGCCACTGTTGCTGCCACATGCCCAGGTTGAAGGCACCGAGGGTCGGCGGCGGCCGTTGGTAGAGCTGCGGCAGCAACATCTCCGTGTACGGCGAGCGGCCGAACATTTGCAAGTGCTGGCGCGCCTTCTCCAAGAACGCCATCGACGCAGCGTCGGCGTCCTGCGGCGACAGCTGCTGCAGCAGGGGGTCGGGGAAGAAGCGCAGCGGCGACCGAAGGTGCTGCTCCAGCAGCAGAGCGTCCATGGGGTCCCTAGAGCGGGCGGGGAGAAAGAGAGAGAAAACATTCAGGTGAAACAAGTGACTCATGCGTAAATTGAGGAAATGTTTCCGCAACATTAGCGAGTGTTGCTGCAACAAAGGGTCGATGAAAGTGTTTCAAATGTTGCTGCAGGATGTTGCTAACTCTCTGTATATTGGTCTGTCGCTCTCGTTGTCTCTCTGTCTGTGTGTCTTTCTTTCTCTCTCTATTCCTTTCTTTTCTTCTTACTCCCTTCCTTCCTTCCTTCCTTTCTATCTATCTCTCATTCTTTCCTTGTATCCATCTCTCTTCACTCGTTTTTTTCGCATGGCTCTCACTTGAGCGCGTTTCGCTGGCTTCACAGCGATATCATAATTACATCAACTGCTGCCAATTGCTCGCTAACAATACAACAACAACAACAATAATAACAACAACAATAGCTACACAACCACTTCCAACAACAACAACAACAGCAACACAGGCGATGGCGGCAGCATGTTCTCATTATTCTCGTGTTTTCGTGTACGAAGCGCTTCAAAGTTGATCGCGCCGGTCTGTAATTTGCGCGGAGTGGAGCGAACTGTTGAGACAGAGGAAGGTGAGTGGAATTGGAGAGGAAGTGAAGAGGAAGACGGTGAGAGGATGGCGAGGGGAAGTCGATAGGAAGACGAAAGGAAGGAGAGCGCATTTATCAACGAACAACCAGAGATTGGCGAATGAGTCGCCGTCGCTGTTCCTCCTGCTGCCACTGTTCCTATTGCTGATGCGTCTCGGCAGTAACGAAAGCGAATGCGCGAAGAAAGGAAGACGAGAAAAATGCATAGATGAAAAGAAAGAAGAAAACAGAGAGGAATACGACAGAAAGGAATGTAAGAAGATGACTAAGAGGCTTAGACGAAATTGAGGCAAATTCATAGACGAAATTGAAGCAAAGACATAGAAGAAAATAAGACAAAGGCATCGACGAAAACGAGGCAAAGACATCGATGAATACTAGTCTAAAGCGAAGAAGTAGAAGTAAAGGAAGAACATTTAGGGATACGAAAACCTTGATGTGACTCTCGCTGAGGTCTCTGCAAATTTATTGTTTGGGATATTGAGTTGAAGTCACTGCCTCACTGTCTGATGTGGAGAATTCGTGTCATCCTTTAATCTCTCATCTTCCCTGATCTTGGCTTTTGTCGTCTCATGTTGAAAATTTTCGACTTATTGACTGATCTTTGTTTAAAACCAGTTTTATATTAATGATTATGCAGTTGTTGGACATTTTTGTCAAAAGAAAAAAAATAAAAAAATTCTAATTCCATCTTAGCAAACAACTTTTAATCAACAAATTGTCTTTTCTTAGTAGGATCCTACAGTTGTCTCACGTCCTTTCTCATCCTGTACCTCTTCCTAATTTTGTGTCGATTTCCAAAACTCACCTATCGAAGTCCGTCAGTCGCGACGAGTCCCGAAAGCCCTTCGCGAAGGGGTTCGAGTCGATCTTCAGCTTCGTGATCAGCTGATTCTGATATGCGGTGACAGCGGTGAAGACGGTTTCCGGAAAGACGAACGTCTTGTGGTCCATGTCCTGGAGCTCCTTGGGGCTACTGGGGATGCTCTGACAGTGGCTGAGGCGGACCAGATGGATGCGCGGCTGGTAGCGATGCATCGAGTTCAGGACGATCTGGAAGTGATGAGAGAGAGGGAGAGAGATTAGAGATAGATAGAGATATGAAATACTATTCCACCTTTCCTATCCTAGCCATAGTTGAGTTCTTGGAGTTCTTTCACAACATCTACAATAAAAACCTCTCTCTGACAACAAGCTCGTCTTTTGTGAAAAAAACATCCTCCCCGACCCTCCTCCAGGAATTAAAAAAAAATTGGGAAAAATGAAAAATATTTCTACATGGCTCGCGTTACCATCACCGGTCTTTGTTCGCGTTTTTTATATCGCTGTCTGCCTCGTATATCTCTGTCTGTATGAGTGTGTGTGTATTTTTACGACTTGAAAAGAGTTTACAGTTATGCGCAAACACAAATACTGACACACAAATCTACACACACAAACAAGGGCACCCACTCACACACACACAGACAGACAGAAAGACAGGCAGAGAGGCAGACAATAACAAGTGCTGCATCGGCGGCATCAAAAATTTATTCTGGCCAACTTATGAAATGGCTGATTGTTGCTGCTCCTGCCGTCGTTTTTGTTGCTACTGCTTTTGTTATTGTTGCTGCTCTGGCGGCTGCTGCCAGTGAATGCTTAATGGGGCAGGGGGAGGGAGAGACGTGGGGAGCTCTTTCTCACAGTGAAGCTTTTTAAATAGAATGTTTGGAAATGCGAAAATTTCTTTAAGAGATTGAGGGAAAGAGAGAATCAAGAGGAACGTTTAAGAGTCTTGACTTTAAATGATTCTCATTTGAAAAAATTCGAAAAATAAAGCTGAATTTTTGAAATATTAAATTATAATTTTGTATTTTTAATTTGGTTTTAATTTATCAATTTAATTTCTTTATTTTTAAAATTTTATTTTTTATTTTATTTTTTTTTTTAAATTTTTAAATGTATATTTTTAATTAAAATATTTAATTTAATATTTTTAATTGTTAAAGATATTTTTTAAATTTCTTGTTTTTTATATTTAGTTTATACATGCCTATCGTGCCTCAATTATAGCTCAAACCAATTATTCGTCTACCAATCAACCACTAAATAACCGCACTCAACCATCTACCGATCGGCGAAATTATTCGAAATATTTAGAAAAATCAAGTCTCACTTTCCCTTTCCATTTTGTCCCTCCCACAATCACTCACTCCTCATTCTACGAAACTCACCTGTCCGTTCTTGTCCATCTCGTTGTTGGTCAGCTTCACCTTCTCGAAGGAGACGACCTGCTTGCGCAGCGCCTCGCAGCTGATCGGGCTGTCGGGATGGGCGTAGAGCCGTGCGGGGGGCGGGGGGTCCGCCTTGCCGGCGACCAGCCACGAGGAACGATGATAGGCGTATCGATAGCGCCGTGAGTCCATGGCGACGATGTCGATGAGGACCGCGTAACGATCGGCGGGCTGCGTTTGTCGCAGCGGACCCGAGAAACTGACGCGAACCGTGGGGAACATCCGTCTAGAGGGAGACAGAGATAGAGAGAGAGAGAGAAAAAGGAAGAAAATAAGAAGAAAATGTTTTATTATTTTACAACTTTCACTTTCGTCAAATTTCGAACTTTCGTCAAGAAAATTCGCCCCCCATCGTTGGCACTCAAATAAATTGGTGGAATCGCATGCGAATCGTAGTTTTATCGCCAACACAACAAAGATGTAATTACATCGAGAGCCCTTCCCACTCTTCTCCTTCTCCACTTCACCTTCCCCCCTTTTTCCGCGAACCAACACCTTCCCTTCCTTCACAGGATCCTCGTTGCTTCTGTCGTCGCCCACCTTTTGTCATCTTTCGTCTTCGACACCCCCGTTGTGACTTAATTTCGTTTTTACTTTCAAAGCAGCTAATTTTCACTCACTGTGCTTCCTCTTTCTCTCATTCTCATTCTCTACCTTCACCACACCAATTTGTTGTTGCTCTGGTTGTTGCCGAAAAAAAACGAAAAATACAACAATATATTGTTATCTCGAATCGCTGCTGTTCTTAATAAGCTGCCAACATGCAAAGACTGCGAACCCTGCGAAAATCACCCCACCTTAGAAAGGTTGGGTGGAGGTCGAATGGAGGGAATGGAGGAAGGTGCGATAGTTGTTGTTGTTGTTGCAGCGAATTTTTCTAGTTGTTGCTTTTTCACACTATTTGTGAAGAATGTTGCTGAGGTTCTCGGGAGAGGTTCGGCAACATTTGCTTGGATTTTCTTGGAAAATTTTGTGAAATCTAGAAAAGCTCAATTTCAAAAATTTTGTAATAAAAATATCACAAATTTCAGCTTTATTATATGATTTTCAATTTGAAAAAAGGAATAAAAATGTAAAAAATTAAAAGAGTAAATTCGAATACAGTAAAATATTGTATTCAATAAATTATTTTTTATTGAAGTTTAAAAATTGAAAATAAAAATAAAAAAAAAAATAAATAAAAAAAGAAAATTTAAAACTAAAAATTTTTCATATAAAAAAGAAAATTTCAAAGAAATAAAAAATGCTAATTTAATATCACAAAAATTCCACAATTCCACCTTTCACCTGAAGAAACATAAACTATGTACCCAAATCCTCTTAACAAATGAGGTCACACATTTTATTGACTAAGCTACTCATAATTTGGGGTGTCTTCTTACAACAACAACAACAACTTCTTCATCCCCATCTACCACACCCCAATCCTTATGAAAGTCTCCGCGTAGTCATAAGGAATTTCTCCATGTTAATGTGGTTTTAATTTTCACAACTCAATTAATATTTCATTATGAAAATTCATTAAAACTGCAGCTGAGTTGTTAAAGGACATTTATCACAACAACAACAATAAGAACAACAATAATACAATATAATATCACCAAAAATTTTGAAGCGCAACGGACTCGTTAATCCCCTAAATTACAACAACAAAAACAATAAAAGCAACGGCCAACGGACAGATGGACGGACATTTGTCTGTCTGACCGACGACACGCAATAAAAGTTGTTCTTCTTCCATCGAGCCAACAAAGGAAAACATGAGTTTTGGGACATTTTGTTGTTGTAATTGTTGTTGTAGTTGTTGTTGTACCTGTCCCTATAACTGTTCGCTTTTTTTCCACTCGTCGTCGTCTGTCCTTTCGGCCAGCTGAAACGAAAGCCTACGAATTATGATCGAATGGGCGAGAGATAAAGAGAGAGAGAGAGCAACAACAACAACACAAACGTGGGGCACGTTATCGCCGTGATAGGATCACGTGAGAAGTCCGTCCGTCCATTTGTGTATTTGTCGCTCTGTTTCTTGTCTCTCGGCCTTGTTTCTCCGCCTCTTGTCTCCTTGCCTTGTCTCTCTGTCTGTCTCTCTGTCCGTGTCGAAGTTATGCGCTTTAGTTATGCAGAAATATTTAAGGCACTCCGATTATATTTTTTACGATTATTTCTTCCATTTTTTCCCTCGCATATCTTGAGGGTTCTACGGCGACGTCGACGAACGAGGCCGACGTCGTCGTCGTTGCTGTTGCTTTTGGTTTCGCTGTCGTTGAATTTGCATATTAATGTCCATCGCCGAGATGGGCGCGGTTGTGTGGAAGGTGTTGATAATGGGACTTCAGAGTGTGAGGGGGCGAGGGAAGGAAAAGGAATCCAAGACGGGAGTTGAAGGACGGAAACGAAGGCAGGAATCGAGGGCAAGAGTCGAAGGCAGGTGTCAAAGCATGAAATCAAAGGCAGGAATCGAAGGATGGGGTCGAAGGTAGGAATCGAAGGAAGGAATCGAAGGTAGGAGTCAAGTGTAGGAGTCAAAGGCAAAAGTCGTTTTCGAGGAAAATACAAAAATTAGGCTCCACGAAAGCAAAGGAGACAAACAACTGATTTTTAACGTCATATTGCGATTCATCCATTAGATCATCCTCTAGAACCCCCTGTAGTTCATTCTTTAGAACTTCTCCTCACTTTGGCTAATCAACAACTTCACCTGGCAACAATGTTTCTGACCACCTTCGCTTCGCTTGAGGAGGAGTTGGAGGAGGTGGGCAAAACCGACGACTTCGCCTCGTGCCCCGAGGCCTGAGCAAACAAGGCGTGCCGCATCAGGACTCATCATATGTCCATGTCACTAGTTGGCCAGCTAGATTTATGAAGACGCCGCTGTCGCTGGGGCGGCGCGCAATGAAGTCGAGGTCGTCGTCGTCGGGGACGGGGTCGGGGTTGGAGGGACCCATGCGAGGGACTGCAAACAAGGCATGCATGTCGCAATTAGCACTATTGTTGCTCGCGTTTAACACACTAGCGACGCCATCACCACCACCAACGTCAATGTGGTATTTTTTTTTTTGTTCCACAACAACAAATATATCAACACAATAATATCAAAAACAACAACAACAATAATATCAACAACAAGAAGAAAAAGACCAACAACAATAATATCACCAACAATATCATGAACAGAGAACTCTTATCTGAGCCATGAAATCTCTGGGGCCTCGAGTTGCGCTAATGAACTGGGATTAGTTGCTGTTGCAACTTCATCTTTTCGTGTTGGCAACATTTCGTGAACAATCGCATAACTCATCGCCGTCAAACAGTCGGCCGGCTGGGTGGACAGACAGACAGACGCGACCAGACCAGACCAAATGTCCGAATGTCGAGCAAGATATGCGACTGTGAAGTTGGTGTTATTTGTTGGAATTAAAATTCAAACAAATGCCACATGAAGGGGGTCGATTTTTTCATCCACCCCCGACTCCTCCAACCCACCTCTCTTTCTTTATCCAACCCATCTCTCTTTCTTTACTCCCCCAACCCTTCTTTTGCCCCCACCACCCTCTGCCTGAAGCCCACTTTCGCCCCTCCAACCACCACCCAAAGAGGTTAATGTTAGCACGTTAGCAGCTCGCGCTCACACACGGGCTTCGGTGTTTTCTTCTCGCTCACTCTCTCCAGCCTGCCTCCCTCCCTCCCTCCGACCAACTCAAACCCTGGCCCAAACCAATTCTCTTGAGGGTGGGGGGCGTTTCTCAGGTGGTTCGCCCTCATTTGAATAGGCATCGTCAGGAAGAGAGGGGGGGGGGAGGAGAAGGGGTGGCCGATCAAAACGGCGTGGCAACTCGTAAACGCGACGCAACGAAACGAATTCAGCGGAAACTCGTAAATCATATTTAGTCTTCGCCATTTACATTTTACGACCTCCTGCGCCGACCACGCCTGAGAGGGAATTCGGAACCTTTTCCCACTCTTCCCCTCGTCACCCTTCTTCTTTTCTCACTTCCCACTCTTTACCCTTCTTCGTTGGTTGCCCACCGATCACACGCCCTTCTTAATGTGTAGTTTATGCGGCAAGTGGAGCGAAAATTTGGAAGAATGCTTCGCTTGGGAACGGAAGAAGCAAAGGAAAGCCGAGAGAGCGTCAGGAGCAATCAAAGGCGGCCCCAGGGCTCCACCGAGAGAAATGGAATGTTTCGTTCGTCCTTCGGAAGTTCGATGAGATCTCTGTCAACTGGATGGCGAGAAAGTGAATCTCGATGACAAGAAATCGCATATCGATGACGAAAAATCGAATATCGATGACGGGAAATCGAATATCGATGAAGGGAAATCGAATTTCGATGGGGAAAATTCGAATATCAATAGATAGAACTCGAATCTTGATGACGAGAAATCGAATATCGATGGCGAGAAATATCGATTGACCAGAACGAATCTCCTCGCCTCTCACTTCTCCGGTAGCGAGGAAATCGCGATTATTTCCGCTTCCTACACCATCTCGCACCCTCGGGCTGTGCTCGACTTCCCGGAAGCCCTGTCCTCATGTGGTCGTGGCCGAGCGCGGCGTTGTTGACACAACAGTGGCTGCCTCCAGAGGTGGTCCAAGTCGAGTCGAAGCAGGCAATTAACAGCAACTCGTGCATTGTTCATCTCGTGGTCATCGTCATCGTCGTTGTGTCCGATTGTGACGTTTTATGCCGATGACCGCAAACAAGGAGTCGACGGGAGCGCGTTCGCCGCGATGTCAGGTATGCGCCGCATCGGCCGACAATAAATCACGCATTTTCTACACAGCGGTGGCGAGAATGAAACCGATCTCACGTCGTGGTGAACCGCGAGCTCTTCGTCTCTTTTGTCTGTTCTTGGCTCTTCTTGGTCCTCTCTAGACATCCTCCTTACTCTTCTTTCATACACCTATCCTTTAATCTTCTTCCCAAGAACTCTCCTTCATTATCCGTCCCTCGATCACTCCTTCATTATTCTTCCCTCCATCTCTCTTTCCCCAATTGAGTCTTGCTCGCTCCCAAGTCAAAGTCATTTGCATCCTTCATTTCTTCCCAACTCTTCCTCTTCTCCTATTTGTCTACATATCGTCTACCCATCTGTCGCTCTCTCTATCTCTCTGCCCCTCCATCAGCCTGTCTCTCTTCCCGTTCTACAAGTCTTTGGAAATCTGCTGCGCATGCTCTGTGGCATGTTCGCGACCCGTACGCACTTCACCTGCTCTGACTCTGACTCGGCGTGTGTGTGGATTCCGGAAGCCCGTCGAATTCCGAATCGGAATCGATTCCGCGTGCTGCAGGAATTTACAAGGGTTCATCGTCGGATCGTCGGTTCACCATGGTCGGAGGCCCTCGCAGCAGGAGACGTGCTCGTTGGAGATGGAGCTAATTGGAAGGTGGATGGAAGTCAAGTCTTTGACTGGTTATTGGAATTCTTGGCGTTCTTGTCTTGGTTTTATTGGCTTTTGATAAAATTTTATATCCCATTTTTTTTTAGAATTTTTTGGACTTATGATATTTTGGGAATATTTTTCGTTTATATCGTTTAGATGAAATTATTTGGATAATTATTTTGATATTGGGATTCGCCCAAAAATTTATGAAGATTATTTTGAATCACCATAAAAATTTTTGTAAAAATTGAAATAATTCGATCATTAATTAATTTCATTACCCCAGATTTCCTTCCTTCCACTCTCAATGAAATTAATGACATTTACTTGACTTCTTCTCGTTCCCTTTGTCCCACTTTTTCTCTGCTCCATCCATTTCCTCCTATTTAACATTCAATTATTCGCTGCCATTGTTAATCACTTCCACATGCCTCAACTTTTGCTCCCCACTATCGCCCTTTTCTACACAACCCAAACATGAACCCTTTTCTGCCCTCCCCCAGTTTTTAAGTCGACGTCATTTGCTAACGTGCACTCGGCGCAGAAAAAAGTGAAATTTCAACAAAAACCCAACTGCCGACCACACAAAGGTTGCGAAATCGCGAAATGGAACAAGGAGCCAAAGCAAACGAAGTGGTGACAGAGATGGATATCAGTCGGTCGCAGTCGACGCAACGAGACCGACAGCGATACCGAGAACGCGACCGAGACTGAGACTCCTGGACTTCGCGTATGACGAATGTGCCCTGGCGGCCGGACGCGAACGCTTTGTCTGTTCGTCCGTCCGTCCGTCTGTCTGTCTGACGGTTGGTCACACGAGTGAATGGGTGGATGGATGGATGGATTGTTGGAATGGGGGATGGAAGAAAGGATGGATGGATGGAAGGACGGTTGGTCTGCCGGTCGGTATCCTTTGCACTAATTACAGAGCATGGCTTTGTGAACAACAACCACGCCAACTGTAACCAGCAGCAGCAGCAGCACCGACAACGACAACAACAACAACACGATGACGACGAGTGCAATGTTGTTGGCGGGGCAATCGGCAACTATTACGATGCAATTTATTCCCCCCACCTCGTCGCCCTGATGATGCCGATGAGGCCGACCGAGCCTGAACATGACGAAAAGGAGTAAATTTGTTAAAATGCGGCGTAAATGCGACTCGCATGCACGTGTCTCTTTCTCCCTCTCATTCACTCTCTCTCTCTCTCTCTGTCTGTCGTCCTGTCACTCTCTCTTTGTGGGAGTGAGAGTCCTATGCGTGTGTGTGTATGTGTGAGTGAATTGTCGGCGGACAGCAAAGGGTTAACGACAAGAGTTAAGGAGCGCGAAAATATTGTTTATATTGTTTTTCATAGTGTTTGTTGTCGTCGCTTGTATTTTTGTCATCGTTTTTGTTGTTCTTCTTCTTCTTGTTATTCTTGCTGCTATTGTTGGTGGTTGTAGTTATTCTTGTTTTTGTTACTGTTGTTTTTTTCATACTATTTTACTCTTGTTCTTGTTATTGTTCTTACTGTTGTTTGAAAAACGTTAATGCGCGATTTGCATGTTTCATAAACAACAAAAGCTACGACAAAAGCAACAACAAAACAAAATCCAACAGCGACGACGACGACGACGACGACAACGTTGACAATGCGAACAACAATAATAATGAAATTGTAAATGCAGAGCAACGACGACGGCATGTTGAGTTGCTAATGAAATGTTGTTTAAACCCAAACGAGTCCCTCATGTGGACACAAAAAAAAACAATAACAACAACTACTACAACAACAGCAAAAAAGAACAAAAATAACAACAACATAATTTCCCCCCTCAAAGCTTCGACAGGACATAATTGATTTCAACAGGACATGATTTCAATATGAACTCGATTTTCTCTCGATTTTTCTCACAGACTTTTGCCCACTTCGCGTCGATAAAAGAATATAATTCTATAGAAAGTTTTGAGCTTTTCAGGTCACGATTTTCTTCTGATCAGATCTTAATCCAATTATTGTAATGTAAATTACAAATAATTTCGTTTTGACCACGAGTTTCATGAGCTTCAATTGATCATCTCCTCTCTCTCTCTCCCCATCCCTTTCTTTTCCTCTTCAAAGACCCCGTCGACAAAGCTCCGAAAATCACCTGGCGATCGTTTTGATTAAAACCTCGTTAGCGGTGAAGATCAACGTAACGTGAAATGACAACAACACGCACACATGCTGCACGTACTGCTCGACATTAAGATCATAATAATAATAATAATAACAATAATATGAAGAAGACGAAAAACAACAATAAAAAGCGTCATAAACAACAACAGAAGAAGAACCGCTAGCACGACATCAAAGTGGAGCCGCCTTCGACTCCCCCCCAGTCGTTGTCGTGGCTCGTCGTGGAAACGGAAGGAAGTGCGGATGGTTTTTTTTAACGGCACGCGTCGAAGTCGACTCTAATGACCACCAAACACCACCGGTCGATGATCCATGATCGTTGAGGAAACCAACCCCCAATTGAGGTCTCTTTTTCCTTTCTTTCTTCCCCTCTCTACAATTCCCTTTCTTTTCCTTTTCTTTCCTCTTACCTTCCCGTCTTGGTGATGATCATCTCGGTGCCCAGGTCGTGGAACTTGTCCCACAGCTCCTTCGTCTCCAGGTGGCACTGAACCGGCAGCAGATCCTCGCAATTGCACGAGCCGACGATCTTCGGTGTCGCCTAGTGGTCAGAGTGGTAAGAGGAGTAACAACAACAACAAATCGTTAGTCACATTCACATCCCTGGGGCGTCGAAAGTTTGGGTTTCGCTAACTTTGCGTTTTACCTGGACGGGCTCCGGCGTCAGTCGATCGTCCTCGGGTGTCCCTCGCGGGCTGTTGGGGGAGGGGGAGCCACGCCCCCGGCTGCTGGCGGTGCTGGAGCTGGTGTTCCGTTGGTTCGTGTTGTTGTTATTGTTGTTATTGCTGCTACTGCAGTTATTGTTGTTATTATTGTTGTGATTGTGTCTTGTGTGATTGTTTTTCTGCTGCGGGGGCTGGCGATGATGGGGCTGATGTTGTTGTTGTTGGTGGTGGTGTTGTTGCTGGTGGTGCGCCGCATGCTGCTGGTGGACGCCACGTGCAGCAGCGCCGCGCACCATCGACGCCTCGGAGTCGCTACAGTCGACCACATCGACGTCAACGTCGTCGTCCACCTCCGTGTAGCGATCGACAGAGAGGGGACCTGAGGGAGAGAGAGAGTAATGACGAATATTGTCGTTAGTTGTCGAGGGATGTTGCGGCAACATGTTGTAAAGGATTTCAAAGGAATTTCTTAACAACATCAAAGGCATTTCACACTCGCACATTATTTTTATTTGATCACAATCATAAACAGTTTTCAGACGAAATTCTTCTTTGCTTTCGCACAATCTAATCTATTATGTTCATTCTATTATTTCTTTAATTTATGTCTATTATTTCTCAGTCTTCTTCTCTTTGTTTCGAACTATTGTTTCTCTGTGTTATTTTCTTTATTTCTATATATTATTTATCTTTATTCTTTTTATTATTACTTGTTTTCTACTATTTTTCTATCATATCTCTTCGTTATTTTCTCTTATTTCAACCATATTTCTCTGTCTTATTTACTATTATTTCTATATATTATTTCTTTTATTTCAATCCATTATATCCCTATTTCTCTTTATCTCCATCTCTTGCTTCGTCTTCTTTCGTTTCCCTCAACTAACTTGTTCTGCTTGGCTGCAACGGAAATCGTTTCTACTATTGTTGAAATCCACAGTTTTCAATTCAATCAACGACTTTGTTGCCGCAAAATTTATCCAAACGTGTTAAAATGTTTATGTACAATTTTTCAGCCGGATAACTCGACGAAGAGCAGGAAGGCAAAAATCAACATTCAAGAGAAAATTAGTTGAAATCGTTGTAGCCGTTTTGCTATTGTTGTTGTTGTTGTTGGCGTTTTACTATTGTTGTTGTTGTGATTAATGTTGCCATTGTCGGCACGACTTATGCACGTTATGCGAAATGACAAAAACAACAATAACAACAACAACGATCAACAGCTGCTGATCATCATGCGAACAACATTAATGATTGCCGTCAACAGAGACCACATAAAAGTTTCACATGTTGCGAAATCTTCTCTATAGTAGAAATACTATTGGTGATAGTAATACTACGAATATCCTGGTATACTGGTAATGGAAGGATCGAAATAAGAAGAATGAATAAGATCGAATGGAAAATCTACTTTATGTCATTCAATAAATCCAAATATAATGATGCGAAATCTTGTTAAAGATGAAAAAGGATCAGCAACAAAGACACTTGTTATAAAACCTTGTAATGGGAGATTACCGAAGCTTCTTCAATACTATAACTGATTTTAACTGATTGCCTTTGAACTAAACAGAGTGGAGATCAGGAGTCTCGGTATGGACAACATAATCATCTGGTAAGTCTTTTTATTTTATATTCTATGCTACTTTTTCATTATAAAGACGTGGGTACCCTGAAAATAATCTGAAGTCGAACGAAATCGCAAGTACTGCTCTAAAAATAATGACTTTTTTTTTTAAATAACGATCATCCAATATCTAATTGTTCTATACTAAAATTCTAGTTCCTAATCTGAATATTATGATATCTGTATGATTAAACAATGCTTATGTGATGGGGACTAAAGTTTTTATATTCAAAAGTATTCAGAACTAAAACTATCATTTTCTAATTTCATATCAGTTCCTATATAATACAAAAATATACAATATTCTTCAGGATGAAAACGATCCTTTTCAAATTCATTTCTCAACCCTATCGGTCTCCTTTCCTCCCCTATAGTCCTTTCTTCTCTTTCGGCTCGTTCACAAGGCGTTTGTTCACAAAAAAGCAAAGGGTGTGAAATCTATAGATAAATAAGTCTCAAAAAAGGAGTCCCAGGAGCCAACCTCATGCCTACAACTTCTTCGCAGCCTTCCTCAGACACCTCTCACACTCCTCAGTCAACCCTCCCAAAATATCAAACACACACACTCCCTCTCACCCACACACACAGAGACATTCATGGTGAAGACTCTTTCGTTCTTTCGATAGGTACATCTCGTTACTCACTCAGACTCCGCTCCGAGGGCTCGCGGCTCGAGACGGTCCCGCCTCCTCCGCCGCCCCTCGCCATTATCGCTGCTATTGAGAAGTCCGTGGCGCCGGCTGAGCAGCAGTTGCTGCTGCCGAAATGTGTGTGCGTTGTTTTTGATGCTGCTGCAGCTGCGGCTGCTGCTGCGGCGGCGGCGACTGCAAACACGGATGCTGCCCTTGTTGCTGCTGCTGCTGGTGTTGTTGTTATTGGTGGCAACCCACCGGAGGAGGCAGCGATGCTCAAATTACCGTTAAAATGTTGCTGATGCGCCGGATGCGGATGGGGAGAACGTGGATCGAGGGGCAGCTGTTGATGAAGATGTTGCTGATGATTCTGTTTTTGATGTTGTTCAAATTGTTGATGATGTTGAAGTTCTTGATTATGTTCAAGTTGTTGATTATGCTCGAGTTTTTGATGAAGCTCGTGTTGTTGAAGTGGATGTGGTTGTTGTTGTTGGGGATGCGTGGTGCCCAGAAGCATTTTTAGAGGCGTGAAAGGATCAACAAAATAACTTTTGCTACAGGGGACAAATTGGAATGGGGACGAGTGGAAAGAAAGAGACGATTGAATTGATCTAAAGGACTCTCGGGTTGGATCGGTTTCTGTTTATTCTCTCGTTGTGTTTTGATTCTTGGTGTTTTGTATTTCTTAATCGAGTTTCTCTTCGAGTGTTTTATCTCATGGTACTCATAATTTTTATCGTCATAATTTTCCTCTTAGTTTTTGTTAACTCTGTATTATATTCTTAGTTATTGGTTTATTTTTCCGTGTTTTGTTTTCTCTCCTTATTTTTATCTCTATTTATTTATGTTTATTATTTAATTATTTTTACTTAATTCAAAACTTTTGCGCAAACACTGAACAATGTTGAAAATGTTGTTTGCTCGCGCGCTCACATGTTGGTCGCCGCGCACTGCTTTACCGACAACCTGAAGCCTGGAGCTGTCAACGACTTCGTCGACCGTTCGCTCGCTCGTTCGTTCGTTCGTTCTCACGCTCGCCCCGATTCGTACGAAGGATGCGAGCCCGATGCCGAACTCGATGATGACGATGTCGCGAAGCAGCTTCCGTTGTCGAAACTATTGTCGATTACGTTGTCGTTGTCGATTCAATTGCCGAAGTTCGGACGAGCGCTTCCGAGTCGAGAGTGTTCCGTTAGAACCACGACGACGACAACCTCTTCGCTGTCGCGCTGACCGTCGAATGAAGGAAGATGCGAACAGTTAACAGACTGTCGGTCGGTCAGGTGGCGCCCAACGATGTCGGCGTCGATGGCGTCGCAGCCCCCACCCCCCGTCGCCCAACACCCGACACCCGACGATGCGTCGTCGTTGCCTTGACGCGTCGGGTCGCAGCAGCGCACAGTGATTTTCGCGAACGAGCTGCGCACGACCGTCGCACAATAACAAAAACTAGTACAATAACAACAACGAGAACCACGGGACGAGTTCTCTTCGGGCCACTGATCGATGTGTTTGCGCGAAGACGTCGACAAAATATGTCTTTTCAACACTTTGGGCCGGGCTTCGGGCAGCGAACGCGGCGTCGCTGCTAGCGGTGACGTCGGCGATTGTGACGGCGACTGAGATGGCGACAGCGACGTCGACAGGCGCAGAGTAGGCGAACGTCGTAACGTTGAGAACCAAATATCGTAACGTAAAGCGGCGAATGTCGTAAGAAGTCAGCAGCAAATATCGTAAGCCGACGGCAGCGAATATCGTAAGACGTCGCAACGTAACGTAAGCTCACGTGCCGTATGGACAACGACGACGTGTGGAGCCCTTCGACGGCGGGTCTGAGCGGCGCGTGCTTCCGTCTTAACGTGGCCAACAGCACGCAGCGACGAGCCAGGCACTGAGTGGCGGCTGCGACTCGTTTCGTCGTCGCGAAGGAGCGGGCGACACGAGTTCGCGACAAGACCGAGAGACCGGGCGACTGATGGCGTGAGAGAAAGGGGGAGAACAAGAAAGAGAGATAGACAGAGAGAGGTAGCGAGAAAGACAGAGGGAGAAAAATACAGACACAGAGAGCGGGAGCTTGATTTCCGTGAAAGGGGAGCCGCGAAAAGTTCGCAGCTGACCGCGGAACTCATAATCAAACAGATGTTCTCTTGTGCGACAGAGACGGCTATACTGAGTCTGAGTTTCTTTGTTGGTCGCATGAAGTCAACCTCATTCGAGCGGCAGCAACAGCAACGACAACAACGCATTCCGCGATAGCAACAAATTCCAATTCGGAAATATTTAAAATTCCTTCACTCGCCTTGAGTGAATCCGATTCAGGCCACAAATTTCCGTTGGTGAGAAAGAGACAACTATTGACTTGTGATCTCACTGTTAGATTTTCCACTCACTCGTTGGCGCGCTACTAAATGACGGCTCATGCCTTCTCACTCTAACAGCTAGGTGTTTAATCCACTCCCCTTGGTTCGGCTATCGTTCGTCATTTTGTTTTTGTTGTTGTTACTTCGTCGCTGAGAATCGTCGGCGCTCTCTCTCATTTTTGGGGTGTGTTTTCGCCGTTGTGAGAGCGAACGATTCTCTCTCACTCGCTCACCTTCTCCATCTCTGTTCAATTGTTGTTGCTGTTGGTTTTGTTTTTGTGATTCGTTGGTTTTCTCGTTGTTTTGGTTTCATTTCACATCGTTTCACTCGGGTTCCACTCGAATTCCACCTCGTTCCGTTGCGCACGGCAATCGAGTGGAATTTTATTCGAGGTGGTTTCTGTTATAATTGAGTTAATGTTTTGTTTAAGAATATTTAAACTTTGAAAATTTAAAAATTTTAAAAATTAGAAACGTATCAGAAATTAGATAACGTGGTAAATTCAAAATACTGATGATTTTTAAAGAATTTCCTTCAGTTTTATTAATTTTTTTAATTTATTTTATTTTAATTTTTTCGAGAATTCTGTAATTCCTTTTTTTATTTTTTTCTATTTCTGATTTTTCATCTATCAAAAAATTTTATTTATGAATTAAATAAAAAATTCTTAAAATTAAATTTTTTTAAATACATATTTTTTTTTTTAATTAGAGTAATGTTTTTCAAAAATGAACAGAATATAAGCCTAAAAAATTATAAAATTTCATTTTTATTCATTTATTATTCTTCTAATTTTCCCCTCTTTTGAAATATATATTTTTTTAAATGATTTCTCATGAAATTTTTAATTTATAATTTTTTTTATATATTATATTCAAAATTTTAAACCCAATATTCCAACGTATTTGTATTTCTTCCATCTTATTTTTTTCTTTATTTATACTTGTCTTTTACTTCAAAATTAAACCTCATTTTAATTTTCAAAAAGAAAGAATTCCCGCCCGCTCTCGTTTGGGAGTGGAAATCGCTCACACATGATATATCTCAAATTGGAATCCTCCACATTTTCCGGAGATCGAATCAGCGTCTCCCGGAAGCGACCGCTGGGTGACGTCGGTTGTCGTCGTCGGTGGGGGGACGGTGAGGGGGAGACGGGGGCAGCGAAAAAAGATGGCGTCGTCCATGTTTTTCCAATTTACATAAAACCACAGAAGCAGCAGAGACTGTGGCAGCGGCAACTGTCAAATTGACTTGACAAATTTATTACCAACACTGCAACAATAACAAAAACAACAACAGTTAAAAAAACAAAAAAAAAATACTTACAACAAGAATAACAAAAACAAAAATAAGTAAATGAAGAAAAACCAAAACAATACCTACAGTAAAAACAAAAAAAAAACACCACCATCAATGACGACAACAACAGCAATAACTCCAACAACACCAACATTATCTACAATAACAACAATCATTACAACAACAACAACAACAACCATGATGGTAATGACAACAAGAACATTTGAATGCACAACTTTATTCACAGGACGAATATACCAACAACAACAACAATAGCAGTAATAAGAATGACAACAACACCAACAATTTTAACAAGATACGTAAACGAAAAAACAATTATAACCCCAATAACAACAACAACTGCAATATCAAAAACAACAACCACAGCAGCTCAGACAATTCAGCGGAACGCGGGAAAATTGACAACAATTTTCTCGCATTCGCGCTCTGACAGGAACATAACCTCAACCTTAACCAGAGAGAACAGGGAACAGCAACAACAAGAGACACTGTAGCAACAACAATTACAACACAACAAGAAAAACAACACCAATAGTCACAGTAACAAAAATGTCAACAGAAACATACCCCAAAACATAGAAAGAAATACCAATAGCAACAACTACAACAATACACATTGGAAATGAAAACAACAATGTCAATGGCAATGACAACAACAACAACCTCATCACCAATGGCAATGACAACAACAATGCGCAATGACAAGAACAACAATAGCAGGGACGAATGAACGAAAATCGACAAACAAACAAAAAGAAAATTGGAAAATTATGTGAAATAAATAATTACGCGACACACACACACACAAATACTGATACCACTCACACACACACCAACTCACCAACACACACACTCAGTCCTTTCACCAATACACACAGACCACCCCATATGCAAATGCGTTTACAGCCATCTTCCATCATGGCCTCCGAGGGCTTCGTCCTCATCGTCGTCGTTCTCCCGATCCTTCTCGTCATTCTCATCCCCTCATCCACCACAACCTCCTCGTCCTCCTCATCCTCCTCGTCGTCAGCTGCGTCCTGCGGCCTCGGTTTCGATTTCGACGGAGACAGCGACGGGTCCCGGCCGCAGGACCCTCATGTGCAGCGTATAATTAGAGCCTTCTTCGACCTGGGGTGACCCGCGACGTCTCCCTCGACAGGGTATGTAAAGTGTGCATGCGTGTGTGTATTTACGTTGCGTTTACGTTGCGTTTGCTGGTATGTGTTTTTGTATTTCGTTGACAATTTCCAATGATTTGTCGTCTCATTTGCATACGACGCCATTTTCAAGGGATCGTTCTCGCGGTTCACTCCCGCCCCTCGAAGTTTGCGGTTGAGCGCCGCACTTAATGAGGGCGTCGCTAGGGGGCGTGTGCCAAAGCCCCCTGCTTCGGCCCCTTCTCTTGACAACTCAATGATCTCAGGAGGAAATGAAATCGATCTGGGGTGATGAATGAACATGAATAAAATTCACTCAAAGGATATTCAGTTAAAGGAGTTCGAGGATAAAATTGGAGTAAATCCTTCAAAATTAATATGTGATAGAATGAATGAATAAATGGATGACTTTATAGATTAATGAATGGATGGATTAATATATTATTGAATGGACGAATTAATTGATGAATGAATAGATGAATTAAGTGATGAATGAATAGATGAATTAAGAGATTCATGAACAAATAGATGAATGAGTGAATGAATTAATAGATTAATGAATAAATGGATGAATTACTATATAAAAGAATGGATGAATCAAGAGAATAATGAATATATGGATGAATTAATGGATAAATAAATGGATGAATTAATTAATTAATTGGAAACAGAATATCACTTAGGAAGGAATTATGGATCCGAATTGTTTAAGTTGATAGTGAAACTAGAAAAACAAATTGAAACAACCGAAAGCAAATGAAAAACAACCAAAAAAACAAATGCAATATAACAAAAACTTAAATGAAGAACCACCGAAAAACCCAAATGAAAAACACCGCAGAACCATTCGGAATAAACACCGAAAGATCACTTCAGAACACCCTGAGCCCTTTTCGTCCAACTGCTGTCATTCATTCATGTTGCCGCCATCCTCAAACCCGCACCCTCAAAGGACCTCCACGAGTTGTTCTCAATTCGATTCGATTCGACTCGACTTGGACTCAAGTGGCTCGAATGGACCTCATGTGTGGCAAATAGTCTTCGCACTTTCCCTAACCACCTTCTCTTTCTTTGTGAATCCTTCTCCTCCTCCTCCTTGTGGTCCTCCTCCTGACACTTTACTTGGCAATGCGGCCGCCACTTGTGGCGAATGTTGTTTGCTTGAGGTCCTTCGAGGAGGCCCAATAATAACAACAAAAACAATCGAACAACTTCAAAGTCGATGCAGCCGCTTCACATATTTTGACAATTTCACCACATTTCGCCACAATTTCTGGCTGAAACAATAACAATAGTAAACAGAAATAACATCGGTAATGGGAACAACAAAAATATCAAAAACACAAATATAAGCAAAAATATAAACGATAACAGTAATAATATTACCAACAACAACAATAATAACAATAGTACAAACTTCGTATATAAAAAAACAAAATTAGCTTCCGCTTTGACAGGATTAAAATCTCCTGCACGGCAATTTCCTTTAATGCTGTTTTTTGATTGTTTTGTTTTTCACCGACATGCGTCAAGGATGCGTGTTTTCTTCCTCTTGTTCTTTGTTTTCCTCCCCCCCTTGTCGCATTCTTCATGCTCCTCCTCGTCGTCGCCAACATTTGGTTCTCTGCGGTTTCTAGAAATTTCATTGCTGACGCAAGAATACGCAGGATAATGCGCCAGCAGTCGGCGTCATGCGTGTTCTTATTGTTTTTGTTGTTGTCATTGAATATTTTCTTGGTATTCTCATTGTTTTTGTTGTACTTGTTGTTGTATCGCAGCTTGTTTTGTATGGGGCTTATTGTTGGTTTTCTGCTTATTTGCAATTTCAGCCGACAGCCGAAAGGATTCCACGCATTCTGCAGTGAACGCCAAGTGTTGGATTCATCTGTCGCTCATTCTTTGTCTCAATCAGATTCTCCCTTTCTCCCTCCTATTCACTGTTTCCTTCAGTCTTCCATCTCTTGTTTGTTCACTCTGGATAAACAACAAATGAAAACAAAGTCGTTTCGAAAGGCTTCCAAGGACTTCTCTTTCCATTCTCCTCACAGTCTCTAATTTTCCTCGCCGATTTGCTTCTACTAGGCGTGCGCTTAAATCCTTCTCTCATTCCATCCTGACCTTGACTCGTCGCTAATGACGCATCTTCTTTCCATCCTCTCTCAGTCGTTTGGCCTTCACTTTGTCACCTTGTCGTCGCCCATTAGCTGCGTGTGTCACTCGCTTTGTGCCCACATTTGTTTTGCCTCCAACTTTCTTTCGTTTGCTCTCACTAATGTCTTAAGTTTTCTTTGTCTTTGTGCAGTTCTCTTTGTCTTAATGGCCTTCTTTTTGTCTTCATGTCTTTCTTTTTGTCAATCGTTTGTCGTCTAAGGACATTCCGCCTAGTGCACGATGACATTGGTCGTAATTGCATGAGTTCGCACGCTAACGTTGTCCTTGAGGCGAAACTTGTGCCAATAACTGCATTAAACTTATGGCTAAAGAAAACTCGAACGTTTCGGTCCATCACATGATTTTTCACTTCTTCTTCCAATTTTCACTACTACTTTGTATTTCTTTTCACCATCTCTGAAAGAAATGAAAGATTCTTTTCCATCACTTCTTTCCATCATTTCTTTCCATCACATCTTTCCATTACTTCTTTCCTTAACTTGTGTCTTATTTCCATTTCCATTTGTTAATTTCTTTTCACTCCGAAGTCGTCGGCGTCCCTTTGTCTGCCTCCTCCTCGCCCATTGCTATCGATGGCTAATTGTCCAACGACGTCCGATGAATCTATTTATCCCTTCGCCTTCACAGCCCCGACTCACCTGAACTTCGGACCCTCCTCAGTCGGCAGAAAAGTGCAAAAGTGCCGCATCACCCTTTCATAGGAATTTCCTCCTCCTCCTCTCGTTCACTTGTCCCTCACTCGTTTCCTCCCTATCGACGATGTGATCTCAGCTCCTCCTCCGCGTCCTCAGTTACTCCGACCCATGTCGTCGATAAGATCTGTTGACTCTGCGGCTGCGCGCTGAATGCGAAGGGTTCCAAAGCAATCCGCAGACAAGGCCACTAGGTTGCATTAGAACGAGTACCGTTCATGTTGTTGTTGTTGTCATTGTTGTTACTATGATCAGACAGACATTCATTATTGACACATTCCAGCGCTCGTCCAACTGTTGATATCGATCAGTGGTGGTTGTGGTGGCTCGATCGTTCAACGAGCATGAGAAATCGATTATGAATCCTTGTTAGGCCACTCATTCAATTAAAGGAAGGGAGGGCGAAAACCAAATCGAAGGGAGTGATGGAAAGAGAGTCGAAGGGAGTGATAGAGTGAGAGGCAAATGGAGTAGGGTATAAAGTCAAAGGGAGTGAGGGCTAAAGGTGTGAAGGAGAAATACAAAGGGTGTGACGAAGAAAGACGAAGTTGTCAAAGGGCATCAAAATCAACGACCAGCTCAATCGAGATGATGTCAAAACTCACGCAGACCCATCAACATTTTAAGAGGACGGAGTAAAAGTCGACAGCGTGTCTGTTCATCGATCCATGTGTCCGTCCATCTGTGTATCTGTCCAACCGTCCGTTTTTCCATGGATCCGACTGTCCATCCGTCTGTCCATTCACGAGAAAATTTAACATCGTCGTGTTGTCAACAACCGCCGATCAGACTCATTGTCTTCCTTCCAATGACTGATCCTCTCATTCTCTGATCGCTGACCCTCTCTCCCTCTGATCATCGACCCTCTCTCCCTCTGATCATCAGAATCTCAGCCTCTGATCCCCGTTTTCCTAAAAAAAAAAAAATGTCACCTCGCCAAACCTACAGGTTTCACAGCCACAGGTCGCATTGTGTGCGATCGATGACGATTTTCCGCAGAATAAACCAAAACAATGCGATCCATTGTCCTCGAGACGAGGCCAGACGCGACCGTGTCCTGCGTTCTATTACAAGGATTTCGATAGAGAATCGCATTAATCACTGAGCATTTATTGAACTATCATCCCGATCATAGCCTTCGTACCCAATCATACCCTTCGATCCGCGTCCCATTCGATCTGCGCTCTTTGTTCTCCTCTGACTCCGAACAATGCAGTCGATGCCTTCGATCGATGATGGCCGTGGCCCAAGAGGTGTGAGAGAGGCGACGATTGTTGTCAACCTGTTTTCAGTTTCGGGTGAAAAATGAAAATCTCAATTCCACCTTCTCCCTCTCCACCGATCATTGGTCATTGTTCGCCGCCCGCTGTCGAGGTTGTTGATATCTCGAAAACAATGAACTCCATTCTTTCGATCGGTGGGATTTACGAGCAAATGTTTTGATTGCATTACAATTGCTGTCGATTCGGCGGGGTTCGAAAGGTCCCTTTCGTGCTGGAGTCGAGCCCGAATGAGGGTGAAGTCGACGCTGATCCCTGGGAGTTTTCAACGGATCCCGAGGTGTCACATTATTAATATTTAACTCTTGTCGCGCTCGTCGTGTGGGTGTTCGTCCACGAAGTTCGATCGCGTGGTGCTGTGTGGTCCATGCTGTGGACTTCTGTCCCAGTGGGGGAGGGGATGACGTTCCCTTCCGCTGATGATGATTTCCCGATTCACAATCACCGATCCTCAACCCATCCGATCCCATCTCATTCGATCTCCAAGAAACTCTCTCCTGACATTTTTTCGTTTTCACCCCTCATCATATGCTGTCTTCCTCTTCAATACCTCTCCTCACTTCACATATCTCCGCTCTCCCTCTCGATCTCATCACCCCTTTCTTCACTCTTCACTACCTTATTCTCATCTCTTCCTCCATCCACTCTCCACTTTCATCGAATTATCCGAGCTCCGGAGAAATTAGTTTCACATTTAATGCTTTAATTTCCGGACGCACCTGCGATGGAATCCACTTCGATCTCATCCCATCCTCCTTGATCTCATCCCATCCTCCTCGGTTGATCTCAACCGATCCGATCTGGTTTGGTCTGGTCTGTTCAGGTTTGGTCTGCTCTGGTTAGATCTTCGCGCTTCGTCTCTGGCGAATCTTTGCAAATGACCGTATGCGGAGGCGTGTCAGCGATCAGCGTTGCCATCATCATTATCATCGCATCAGTAGATCAAGTGACGCGATCACCTTCGTCTCCCCCCTCCCGCAGTCGGGCCGAGATCTGACGATCGGCGTCGGTGCCGGAGTTGCCGCCCGACGCCTCCTCGACTACCTCAGACGCGCCGACAAAGTGTGTTTTCAACGCTTCGTCGTCCTCTCATCCTCATTGTCGTCTTCGTCCTCATCGTCGTCTTTATCCTCACCATCGTCTTCGTCGTCATCCTCGTCTTCGTCGTCATCCTCATAGACCATAGCAAGGGAAGCGGGGATCTTGTCTCTGGCTCCATCTCTCGCGCTCAGGTGGAGGCGTTCCCTCGGCCGATAAGTGATGTTGTGCGTTGTTGCACACATGCGCCATCGATCTTCCTGGGCGCAGAAGATCCTCCTGAGACAAATACGCATTAACTGACCACGGCAACCGGCTCGGATCGATGGGATCGAGGGGACCTCGTGGACGGCGCGTAGAGATCTCGATTCGATTAATTTTCGCATTAAATTTGCAGCGCCCTTCCTTTGGCGGCCATGGCCATCGAGAGATTCAGAGATTCAGCTGCGGCTCCTCCTGTGAGAAGTGAAAGAGAGGGAGTGTGAAGGAGTGAGAATGAATGAGGGAGTAAGTGAGAGGGAGTCAACTCATGAGGAAGGATCACAGGCGGCGACGATGCAGCTGTGGCCGAAGCCAAGTCCCGGTTGGCCTCGTGTGGATTTCGATTCCTCGTCTCGTTCTGTGGGCGCGGTAATGAAATCAAATTAAGCAAGTGTTTGTTGCAGCCTCCAAAGTCACGGCGCTGATCGTCGTGGTGAATCGTTCGTTCGTTCGTTCGTTGGTTCGTTCATCGTGGCGAGCACGGCACTCAAGGTGAGATCAATTTGCAAACGTTGGTGGAGGAGGCGTCGGTGGAAGAGGTAGAGAAGCGATATTCGACACGAATTCCAGCATGTGAATGGAATGTGTGGGTGGACAGAGGGTGGTAGTGTGAGGGGGGATGGGATCGTAGATTCCATCATCAGGCAGGTGGGAGCGATAAATGAGGGGACTTCTTGATATCAATCGGGCGAAAGCAGGTTTTTTTTCTCCCTCACACTTCATATCCTAGCGTAATAAACCGTTCGTTCCTTCGAAGGAATCTCCAAAGGATCTGCAAGACCGATCACTTCTATCCATCATTGCTTCAATCATTACCAAATCAATATCAGCTCTGAGTTTCTCCCATCTGCTTGTTTTCATTATACTCCTTATTCATACTCCTTGTTGTTGCTCTTTGTTTATAGTTCTCATTGGTGTTGTTTGTCTTGATCTATTACCGAGTATAAACGCATCATTCGCAACACTAAAATAACAACAACGATAACAAAAACAATAACAACAACGATACCAACAGCAACATAAATGTTTATGTATATATCTGTGTATGTATTTTGTTTGTTCATGTGCGATTTTCATCTTGAGCGGAATTAACTGAATTTTTTAGTTCAGTGTACTCGGCATCGTTTATGGCAGAAAAATTACGTTAAATCGCTTGACGTTTATGGCCGACGTTTATTTGATGTGGACCGCAGAGTCAACCGTTCTTTCTCCCTCTCTCTCTTCTCCTCCATCTCTCTCACCATCATCCTCCTGCCAGTGTTTGTGATTCGTAGTCTCTGATGTGGTTACCGCGACAAGGCGAAACCAGATTCGGCCCGACTCGTTGCGATGCGACTCCCCAGAACCTTATAGAATAGAAAAATGTATAAAATCTCCACCGCCCCCTCCATCGTTGCTGCGGTGGTGCCAACATGTGCTTGTTCAACTTGTTGGGCCTTTGATGCGGATTAGTCTAATGGCCGATTGTTTGTTTCCAATCAGTCGGATCGGTTTGGATCATAAATCTAACAAATAGAGGCCTCCGCCACCAAGACACCAACCAGGGAAGGTGGAGCCAGGTGAAGGGACGACGAGGACGATCGCTAGTTGACTCCATGACGAGAAAGTCGCGGCGGATGTACACGAAGTTTCTCAAATAATATGGCATCACGGAGGTCGGCCTCCTCCGTTCAACATCAATCATGCGATCGATGTTCTTCTTCCTCCCAGATAATGCTAATTATATGACAGACCATGGTATTTTACTTCTGCATGTAATGTGATGTAAGAAGTTTACCGAGAATTAGATTACAAAAAACAACTCGAGTTACAAAAAAACAACTCGGATTAGAAAAAACAACTCGAATTAGAAAAAAAACTCGGATTAGAAAAAAGAACTCGATCTCTTTGCGATATCCCAGCCAATTCCTGTCAATTCGAAGCCTACAAAAAGAGTCTATTTTTTCCCAACATCAGCCTCGAAGGCTGTAATTAAGAGGCTGCGACACTTGGCCAACGTCTGCCTTGTCAAAGCCTTGATTTGGTCTCGATGTGGCCCAATCGGTTCGTGGACGAGGGGTTGGGTTTGGAGGGATCGTTTATTTGCTTAAAATGTCATTTGGGTCGCTTTTTTCTCGTGTTCTGTGTCTTTTTATCACTTTTCTCTATCGTTTTCTCGAACTTTTCCTGTCTCTTCTCTATATTTTTCTCTCTCAATTTGTCTCTTTTCTCCTCTTCGTTTATCTCAGTCCATTTCTGTCGAGGGAATAAAAAATTGTGTTGTTTTTTACGCAGTTCATCGAAAGTCACGCTTTACGAACTTCGATAGAACGGATTTGGTGCGTGTCGCAGTAATTCCCATCACCCGCTCTCTGTCTATTCATTTTCTGTCTCGCCTGTGATTCCCTGTCTCTATCGTGATTTTGTGTCTCTCTCTTGTTCCGTTGGTCGCAGTGGTTCAGCTGCTGATTCCATCGACGTTCTAATTTTTTAGCTGAGATTCGATTTCGATTCACTATCTAAATCGAGGGATCTTTAAACTAGTTTCATGATTTGAAGAAATACTCTCAGAATCTCTCAGTTTTGGCTCACTATTTTAAAACCGTGGATTCAGCATCCTCATCTTCCCTTAAATAGTTGACAACTTTATTAAAATCCTTCATTGTCGATTGGTTTTCCTCATATTTATTTGTCTTCACTCGCTCCTCTCTACGTGAAATTATTTCCTTGGGATGCCACCGAACTAAAGCTTCATAGAAATTACTCCCATGGAGCTCGATCCATGTCTCCTCATATTTTTGGTACAGAGACCAGGTTGACCTGTCTGAGTTTCTAAACCTCCTCCTCCTTTTGTGATGGTTTCCTTCTCCTCCTTCGGTTAAAGTTAACAGCCCATAAACTGACAAAACCCGAGAAATCTTAATTAAGAGCGCTTCTGTCTGGCATACCTGACTATCTGTCTGTCTCTGAGTCTCTGTCCAAACAATTTCATTCACTTCATTCTTACTCTTGTCCTTCTCACTTCCATGCTCTTTTCTCATCTCCTCTTGTCTCTTTCTCCTCTTACCTTTTCATCCCCTTGCATCTTCCTACTCATGTCTCTTCCTCTTCTTGTCTCTTCCTCCTCTTGTTCCTCACTCTCCTCTATCTTTCCTGTCTATTTTTCTGTCATTTGTTTCGCAATTTCCCCAGGATCCTCCGGTAGTTCCTGCCTCATACAAGAAACAATAAAAATCATTTGATGGCTCTTGCCGTGGCAGCAAATTGGCAGGTTTCTCACACCGCCCACACCAAGACTTCCAACTGTATGTCTATCTGTCTGTCTGTCCAGCTATCCGACATACATAAGTCTGTCATGTGACTTGGACGAGGCGACGGCGACGTCAAAGTCAGTTGTTTGACCACAGCGACCTCCGAGACGACGACGACATCGCGATCCATTTCGCGTCCTCCAGCGAGGGACGCCGGTGGCAATGCCGCGTTACCAACGGTCGCGTTGCCAACTGCCATCGGCCGCATATTCAACCACCTCGCACGGTGTCAAAGAACCGCGCATCGTCTGCGTGACGAGGGCGCGAGGACGATGGCTCCATTAACACGCTCTGCCAAATCCAAGTCCAGATTCGTTCCGCGAATAAAGTGTCACTGGCTCCTCGGCTCTCGATGGCCACCGGTCTTAATGATTTGTGTCCCGACACCGACACCGACATCGACAGCAGTCAGCTGTCAGTGTGGAAGCCTCCAACGAAGTCTCCCACTTTTCCACTCTTCGCGGACTAATCAAGTGCCTCCGTATTGACCACGTCGTGGTCGCAGTTGAAGTCGGAGTCGCTTCGTGTCGCTGTCTATAAAAGCATTTTATTTCCTTGGGGTTCCTCGACATTTACGGCCGCCTCACGGTGATTGATGGCTCGTCTGCTGTAATGATCCGGAGGTTGGATATGTTGGACCGGTGGTTAATTGCTGCCAATGTCTTCATTGTGAAAATCTGCCCCGATTCGGTTGACATGGAGAAAGGATGAAAAGCTGAATCGTAACGATCGTGATTCTTTGATCTTCGATTCTTTGAACTTTAATCCTAGCGATTCTCTTATCTTTAATCCGATTCTGTGCTTGAAATTCTCAAACACGATCACCCCATTATTTCCATCACCAAATCCTGTCTTCTGAATTACACCTGATCCCCTATTATTTCGCAAAAGAAGGCGCGGATTCGCCAAGTGCCACCGAAACCGATGGAGAGAGGAACGAAGAAAAATGTCATGAGATGCGTGTGGTCGTGTGGCTCAAAATGGAGGAAGTGTGCAATGGCGAGGAGGCGAGAGAAAGAAGAATGGAGCTGCCGCGGTGAAGGAAGAAGGGAAGAAATATTGCCATACGACAGAAGCAACGCCCATCTAATAAATATGCACACAAACAGTGGCCCAGAGTCCCCAGCGATGGGCGGGAAGGAGGTTGAAACCGAGGATGAGGTGAAGGAGAGCGGAGCCGAGGATGAAAAGGAGGAACCACCAAAGTGCAGTCAGCAGCAACCGGAGTCGAAGCTGGCGGTCGACGGCTGAACACCGAGAACAGCGAGGTCTCCAAGAACCTTCGACATCGCCGACGACAATGCGGAGCGAACGGTAATTAATCACAGGCTCCACACACACGGCTTCAATCGGCGACGGCGGCGACTGCGGTTTCTTGGGTTGGGCTCCAGAGACGAAGGTGAACCACGATGATGAGGTGGAGAGTGGTGAAGTAAGGAAGGAAGGGGGACGAATGCGGGTCCCACTGGGAGTTGCGATGGCAAATTACATGCTCTGCGCATGGTGGAATTTATTTTGCTGGAAAGTCAAATGCAACGAACTGGTGAAGATGGAGAGAACGGCAAGAAGGAGGACGGATGGTGGACGGCGATGATGGAGGGAGGCGGAGAAGATGATGATGATGGAGGGAGGACGTCGACGGCGATGACGACAACGACGACAGCCGCCTGATGGACGGACGGACGGAGGCCATCTTGGCGATGTGATGTCGATGGCGCTGGCGCTGGCGACGGAGCTGCCAATGGAACCGCGATAAAACGCGCCGCAGCCGCACAAAAGCACGATGGCGGACATGTTGACATGACGCACGCGATCGAGTGCAGCACCACACAAAACAACAACAACAACAATGATGACGACGACAACAATGCCGACGAAAAGCACATGTCGGTGGTAGAAACCGCAATTCGCGTGTTCGACTTGAGCCATGGCCAAAAGGGTCCGGGTCCGGGTCCGGGGACCCAGCCATCGACGTCCCGATAGAATCAGCGTCAGAAACAAGAAAAATAGCTCAGGCCGCAATTACGGCGTAATTATAACTCGCACACATACACACATCATTATTATTCTCCTCTCTCTCTCTCTCTTTCTCCTTGCCCTTCACTATCTCTCTCTCTCTCTCTGTTTTTTTGGTTCGTTCGTGTTCTGTCCTTTGGACGACGGTAATAACCACGTTGATCCGATCGCTCACATTGCTGCACATTATAACGAACGGGGCGGCAACAGTTTACATTTCCATTATTTGCCTCGCTCCTCGCACGTCATCTGCCCCTCCCTCTCTGCCGCCCTGGTCCACCCCCCTGTCGGTTGTTGGTCATCGGTTGAGAGGGAGCGGGGGGCTCTGCTAATTCGCCACAATGAAGCTCTAAACCTTCACAAATTCACGCAAACTCCGTGATAACCTGGCGCTGAAATCTTTTCGTTTCTATTCGATTTTACAACGACCTCCCCTCGATCCCACTTTCTTTGTCTCCCTATATGTCCCTCTATATCTGTCTGTCTCTCTCCCTCCCTTTGTCTGTCCCTCTGTCTGTTGTTCTGTCGATCATTGTCGTCGTCTGTCGTCCGTGGCTGGTCGGCGTTGTTATGCAATTACCGACCGATGGGGGGCGGCCCCGGTTTCGGTTCGGTCTCGCTATCGGTCCCGGTGGCTGCAATTAAAACCTCCTCGCGGACGACATGTTGCTTGCGAATTGTCACTGCCTGCATCCCCCCGCCCCTTCGTCCCGGCCCACGCCCCCTCACTTCGTGAGTCTGCAATTATCGTGAAAAATGTTTGCATTATTGATGAACTGTCCGGTTGGTTGGTCGCCGGGGGCCGAGGGGAACCTTGAAATAATTGCCCACCCCCGCATCGACGACTGACCAGGGGTTTCAATTAATATTGCATTCGGGTTTTACACAAGGCGCGCCCCATGGTCGGAGGGAGAGCGACAGAGATGGGGGATATTGCGATCGCTATCGACGTTCGCATGAGACTCGTACAGGTATTATGAGTTCTCACTCTCTTGGGAGTTTCATCCCTATCAATATATCATACGATTTTGTGGTTCTTTATTCTTCCATGAGATATAATGAACTTTGCCTGCCTTGCCTTTATTGAATCTTGAATAATATTGACTTTTAGAATATTTTTAAGTATTTATTAATTTTTAAGTTTAAGACATTGAATAACAATTCTCATAATAATACCATACGTGTCATGGTTTACTTATACTTACATATTATTCATTTACTTTATTGGTTTTATTGCAAATTATGATTCTTCCTTTGAATATTGAATCATATTGATTTTTAGAACATTTTTAGATCGTATGGAATTATAATTATTTTCCTTTATTGGTTTTATTACGAATTAACAAAAAGGACGTTAATTCGTAACGACCTCTAAATTTTTGAAAATTTCAAAATTCATGCAATTTTTCATGGAAATCTTAAATCGTTCATATCTCCGTAAATACGCGTTATTTGGCGAAAAGAACGTTAATTCGTAACGACCTCTAAATTTTTGAAATTTTCAAAATTCATGCAATTTTTCATGGAAATCTTAAATCGTTCATATCTCCGTAAATACGCGTTATTTGGCGAAAAGGACGTTAATTCGTAACGACCTCTAAATTTTTGAAAATTTCAAAATTCATGCAATTTTTCATGGAAATCTTAAATCGTTCATATCTTCGTAAATACGCGTTATTTGACAAAAAGGACGTTAATTCGTAACGACATCTAAATTTTTGAGAATTTCGAAATTCGTGCTATTTTTCATGAAAATCTTAAATCGTTCATATCTCCGTAAATACGCGTTATTTGGCGAAAAGGACGTTAATTCGTAACGACCTCTAAATTTTTGAAAATTTCATAATTTATGCAATTTTGCATGGAAATCTTAAATCGTTCATATCTCCGTAAATACGCGTTATTTGGCGAAAAGAACGTTAATTCGTAACGACCTCTAAATTTTTGAAAATTCATGCAAATTTCATGGAAATCTTAAATCGTTCATATCTCCTTAAATACGCGTTATTTAGCGAAAGGAGTTAATTCGTAACGACCTCTAAATTTTTGAAAATTTCAAAATTCATGAAATTTTTCATGGAAATCTTAAATCGTTCATATCTCCGTAAATACGCGTTATTTGGCGAAAAGGACGTTAATCCGTAACGACCTTTAAATTTTTCAAAATTCATGAAATTTTTCATGGAAATTTCTCTAAATTTTTGAAAATTTCAAAATTCATGCAATTTTAATGGAAATCTTAAATCGTTCATATCTCCGTAAATACGCTTTATTTGGCGAAAAGGACGTTAATTCGTAACGACCTCTAAATTTTTGAAAATTCATGAAATTTTTCATGGAAATCTTAAATCGTTCATATTTCCCTAAATACGCGTTATTTGACAAAAAGAACGTTAATTCGTAACGACCTCTAAATTTTTCAAAATTCATGAATTTTTCATGGAAATTTCGTAACGACATCTAAATTTTTGAGAATTTCGAAATTCGTGCTATTTTTCATGAAAATCTTAAATCGTTCATATCTCCGTAAATACGCGTTATTTGGCGAAAAGAACGTTAATTCGTAACGACCTCTAAATTTTTGAAAATTCATGCAATTTTTCATGGAAATCTTAAATCGTTCATATCTCCTTAAATACGCGTTATTTAGCGAAAGGAGTTAATTCGTAACGACCTCTAAATTTTTGAAATTTTCAAAATTCATGCAATTTTTCATGGAAATCTTAAATCGTTCATATCTCAGTAAATACGCGTTATTTGGCGAAAAGAACGTTAATTCGTAACAACCTCTAAATTTTTGAAAATTTCAAAATTCATGCAATTTTTCATGGAAATCTTAAATGTTCATATCTCCGTAAATACGCGTTATTTGGCGAAAAGGACGTTAATTCGTAACGACCTCTAAATTTTTGAAAATTTCAAAATTCATGCAATTTTTCATGGAAATTTTAAATCGTTCATATCTCCGTAAATACGCGTTATTTAGCGAAAAGGACGTTAATTCGTAACGACATCTAAATTTTGAGAATTTCGAAATTCAGTGCTATTTTTCATGAAATCTTAAATCGTTCATATCTCCGTAAATACGCGTTATTTGGCGAAAAGAACGTTAATTCGTAACGACCTCTAAATTTTTGAAAATTCATGCAAATTTCATGGAAATCTTAAATCGTTCATATCTCCGTAAATACGCGTTATTTAGCGAAAAGGACGTTAATTCGTAACGACCTCTAAATTTTTGAAAATTTCAAAATTCATGCAATTTTTCATGGAAATCTTAAATCGTTCATATCTCCGTAAATACGCGTTATTTGGCGAAAAGGACGTTAATTCGTAACGACCTCTAAATTTTTGAAAATTTCAAAATTCATGAAATTTTTCATGGAAATCTTAAATCGTTCATATCTCCGTAAATACGCGTTATTTGGCGAAAAGTACGTTAATTCGTAACGACCTCTAAATTTTTGAAAATTTCATAATTCATGCAATTTTTCATGGAAATCTTAAATCGTTCATATCTCCGTAAATACGCGTTATTTGGACAAAAAGGACGTTAATTCGTAACGACATCTAAATTTTTGAGAATTTCGAAATTCGTGCTATTTTTCATGAAAATCTTAAATCGTTCATATCTCCGTAAATACGCGTTATTTGGCGAAAAGAACGTTAATTCGTAACGACCTCTAAATTTTTGAAAATTCATGCAAATTTCATGGAAATCTTAAATCGTTCATATCTCCTTAAATACGCGTTATTTAGCGAAAGGACGTTAATTCGTAACGACCTCTAAATTTTTGAAATTTCAAAATTCATGCAATTTTTCATGGAAATCTTAAATCGTTCATATCTCCGTAAATACGCGTTATTTGGCGAAAAGGACGTTAATTCGTAACGACCTCTAAATTTTTGAAAATTTCAAAATTCATGCAATTTTTCATGGAAATCTTAAATCGTTCATATCTCCGTAAATACGCGTTATTTGGCGAAAAGAACGTTAATTCGTAACGACCTCTAAATTTTTGAAAATTTCAAAATTCATGCAATTTTTCATGGAAATCTTAAATCGTTCATATCTCCGTAAATACGCGTTATTTGGCGAAAAGGACGTTAATTCGTAACGACATCTAAATTTTTGAGAATTTCGAAATTCGTGCTATTTTTCATGAAAATCTCAAATCGTTGATATCTCCGTAAATACGCGTTATTTGGCGAAAAGAACGTTAATTCGCTAACGACCTCTAAATTTTTGAAAATTTCAAAATTCATGAAATTTTTCATGGAAATCTTAAATCGTTCATATCTCCGTAAATACGCGTTATTTGGCGAAAAGAACGTTAATTCGTAACGACCTCTAAATTTTTGAAAATTCATGCAATTTTTCATGGAAATCTTAAATCGTTCATATCTCCGTAAATACGCGTTATTTGGCGAAAGAACGTTAATTCGTAACGACCTCTAAATTTTTGAAAATTTCAAAATTCATGCAATTTTTCATGGAAATCTTAAATCGTTCATATCTCCGTAAATACGCGTTATTTGGCGAAAAGGACGTTAATTCGTAACGACCTCTAAATTTTTGAAAATTTCAAAATTCATGCAATTTTTCATGAAAATCTTAAATCGTTCATATCTCCTTAAATACGCGTTATTTAGCGAAAGGACGTTAATTCGTAACGACCTCTAAATTTTTGAAAATTCATGCAATTTTTCATGGAAATCTTAAATCGTTCATATCTCCGTAAATACGCGTTATTTAGCGAAAAGGACGTTAATTCGTAACGACCTCTAAATTTTTGAAAATTTCAAAATTCATGCAATTTTTCATGGAAATCTTAAATCGTTCATATCTCCTTAAATACGCGTTATTTAGCGAAAGGAGTTAATTCGTAACGACCTCTAAATTTTTGAAAATTCATGCAATTTTTCATGGAAATCTTAAATCGTTCATATCTCCGTAAATACGCGTTATTTAGCGAAAAGGACGTTAATTCGTAACGACCTCTAAATTTTTGAAAATTTCAAAATTCATGCAATTTTTCATGGAAATCTTAAATCGTTCATATCTCCGTAAATACGCGTTATTTGGCGAAATGGACGTTAATTCGTAACGACCTCTAAATTTTTGAAAATTTCATAATTTATGCAATTTTTCTACTTCCTAGTTTATTTATAAGCAACATTTTTTACTCAAAAACTCATTGACGCATTCAATTCTTCACCCTTTCCTTGCATAAACCACTCCGATCATTCGATGAAAAGGATTCCAATGAAAGCCATAAATGGCTTCGAAATTTACCAACAACATTCCCCAGGTGTCTCGGAGAAGTCCCGTGGTCAAATCCAGTGACATGTAAGTAGTTTTAAACTCGATTTATAATATCGCATTTTACCCGATCTCCCCACGCTCACCTTTGCTCGAACATTGAATTTAATAAATTATCAAATTGTGACTCGGCGAAAAACGATTCGAATGCGATGACCGAGATTCCGTTTAAACGCCCACCACAAGTGTCGACGACTGCGACGACCGTCCTGTGGTCCAAGGTCCGGAGAAATTTGTCGTCTCACACAGGATTCGTTGTCGCACCTGTTCGGACCCCCTCCAGGAGCCAGGAGAAAAAGAGTGGAAGCCAAAAGAGAGCGACAGAGAGTGAACGAGCGGACGATCGAGGAAACCAAGCACGACATGAGGTACTCGAGGGTCCAGCAGAGACCTCCGAACCCCCTGCCGAGCATCACCAATCGACGAGAGTCGTCGTCGTTGTCGTCTCAGACGTTGTCGTCGTCGTCTCAGACGTTGTGTCGCTTTGTCTGACGCCTCTTTGTCTCCTGTGGCCTGGGGGTGCCGGTGGCGAGGATGCAAATATTTAAAAATATTTACAGTCCCTCAATCGTCGTCTTCTCTTTCGGTTACTTTTGTTTAACTTCAACGCATCCTTTGAACCGCCGTCCGTTCACTCCTTCGTTTGCTAATTTAATTTCATCCTCTTCACACGGCTTCTATTCACTCCATGGCTTCACTTTACTCTCTGATTTCACTTCACTCCAATCCAAGGCAATTGGTCTCCCGGGGGAGTCGTCGGCGGCGTGTCCATATTTCCTTTGAACATGCCGCTTAAATACGCATCTAACGGTTCGGGGTTTCCTAAGTACCGCTGGTGCTGAACCCGAGTCCTGGGTCTGGACCACGTCGACCTCATTGTTATCTTCTTCCTCCATCGTCCATTGGCGGCTATGTTCCCGTGAGGCATTTAGTATTTGTTCCGGCAACAATCGTCTACTGCGAATTTTATTGTTGGCTTCGGCCCTCGGCTGCTCCTGGCTCCTTGGAAGGTCGGATGCGTGGGGCTCCTTGACCGAAGTCCCCGCAGATCAATTCTCTATTCTCATTCCTTGATTCTCGTTTGTAGTTTCTTGGTTTCCGGGAAGTCAAGCGGCGAAGAATTCGCTACTATTTTCAGTTTTTTATGACCCTAGCATGGACCAAGAAGTGGATGGAGGATTTGGTGGAGAAATTAGGATGAGGTCGAAAGAAGTAGCATGAGGTTGAAAGAAGTAGGATGAGGTTGAATGAAGTAGGATGTGAGGGACAGGAAGTAGGATGAGGTGGAAAGGAAGTAATACTAAGTGGAAAGGGTGCCGGATTCCAATTCCCCTTTCAACTCTCAATAGGGCGATGAGCATCTTCAGCGAATCTTCATTTCTTCCGGTTTCACTTGAATCGGCTTCCTCTATATCGACCTCCACCACTCTCCATCTTCCGGCACATGTTTGCGGCACGTTCCTGCCACTTGCCGTTGTGGTATCAACGACCTCTTTTGCTCCACCACCTCGAATCCCGCTCCTCATCGTTCTCCCCCTCCCTCTCTATCAACCGATTCGGGGTCCTAAATTGAAATCCAAACCCAACTCGCCGCTGATAACGAAGCGAATGTGTTCCATGAGGTCCTTGGCTCCAAGAAGTGAATCCGTTTTACGACCCTCGTCGATATCGTTTCTCCAACTCTATGTCAGATCTTCCTCCCTCCAAGAGCGACGGCCATCAGTCGCCACTCAACGCGGTGAACACTTGACGTCGTCGTCGTCATCGTCCGGAGAAATCGTTTCAAAACAACGGATGTAAAAAGATCAAAATAAATTGAAAACTCGTTAAAAATCCATATTCCGGAATTTTCCACTTGTGACTCGCGCCAACGCCGCAGACCTCGTCGCCGGTATTGGAGAGGGCATCTTAATGAGTCACTAAGTGTGTTTTCCAGGCCCCAGACCCCATTCCATTCTCCATCTCTATCATCCTTCTCCCTCGCTCGTTCTTCATCTTCTCTCGTTCATCTCATGCTCCACTCGACATCGTGGTCTGGTTTTTCTCGATCGCACGGAATGATCGACGATTTGCGTTTTTCATGAAAGTCGGGAACATCGGAGAAAATGTACGCGCCGAACTCAAGCGCTTTCCCTCCACCACTCATGCCCTCTTCTTTCCACCCTCTTTCTCTCTTCCTCTCCCTTCTCTCTTGGTCTCTTTGTTGCTGTGGCCAATAATTTTATTGGATTTTAATAAAGAACGGAAAAGTTTACGATCGCTTGTGTCGATCGTGCAATCGACGGATCGAAAAGGAATTTAATTGAATTGAATTGATATTGAAAATCGAAATGAAATCAGAAGTAAAAATCGAAATCAATTCGCTTTCGTTTCCTTTGATCTTGTTGGAGGGGTTGTGGGGGGGCGGCGCTCGTCCTTCTTCATTGTTGTAGGAATAACAACGACAGCAATAAAAACAACTACTGCAACAACAATGAGAACAACATTCACTAGAACCGACAACAACAGAAAGGAACAATCGATTCAAGCAAATCGACGCATCTATAAGCAGTTTGGCGCGATTTTCTTCCACCTCACTCTCTCTTTCACCCTCTCATTCTCTTCCCTACATTTATTTATTTCTGCGCCGCCCTCGCCCCTTCCCCTTGTATTAATTTGTTCGATAAGAAAACTCAATTAATTTTCAATTAAGTTTTAATTTTGTTTTCACTTTTGCACAATTCAAAGCTAAAAGCAAACTTTTTTTTATTTATTTCTTTTATTTTTAAGTACACCAAGTTCTTCTTTTATTCTTTGAAAATAAATCATTTAATGATTTTTCTTCTTGGATTTGCGAACTCATAACATTTATGAGTCACAATCGCGTCACAGAGATCGATCGATTGATTTCGGTGGGGCCGACATTTCAACGGGATGAGTTGGTCGTATTCTTTGGAGCTTTTCGATTAGAGAATATGTTGATTTGGTGTTATGTTATATGTCCTTGGTTGACCTTCGTTAGAATAGCCAGTATTTTTATATTTCTTTATTTTTCCTTCTTTCTTTCTCTCTTGGATAAATTCCATATGACATAAGAATCAATATCAATGGTTTCTTTTCTTATCGAAATCTTCTATTTTCAAAAAGTAACTCTTCATTTCTCAATATCCCAATATTCTCCAAAAGTAACTTTATTGCTCTTACATCACTCCTTCACCATTGACCTTCGCTAACGATCTCTCTCTCCTTAAACGTTCTCAAACCATGGTCCTGTACTTAAAATCCCCAATGAAAACTCCATCTCATATTCTCATTGGACTCATGGTTCCATGTTTTCCTTCGAAGCATCACACATCGTCCCTTCTTCCACCTTCGTCTCCTGTTCCACCATCGTCCCACTATTGTCTCTCTTTGCACCATCGTCCTTTCTTCCACCATCCTCTCCTTGATCGTTCCACCATCGTCCGCCAGCCCGAGGAACCTTCGAAAGCAGCGCCGGTTCACACCTTATTTATTGACCATTCGGCGGCTGTGAACCTCTGGAGCCGATCTCGATAAACGAAGTTCGACCTATGCGAATACACAAACACACACACACACATAGGGACATGCCAAGATATCGACAGTTGCATTTCCTTCGCGTGGAAGATTTTCCAGACACGATAGCCTCGCGAGCATACAGTGGTTTCGGTTTCTACTTTCGGTCTCGAAGCTTGGAGCTCGGACTTGGTCTCGGTCTCCGGCTTGGTCTTGGTTTCTGTTTCGGTCCTGCTGTTGTAGTTTGACTCTGAGTCGAAGGCGATGTTGGACCCCCGAGGTTCCGAAGCGTTAATGTGAATTATTAATAAGAGGCGGAGGTGGAGGCGAAGCAGTAGAAGAAGCAGAAGAGAATGAGGAGCGCTTGAAACAAAGGATGCGGTGGCGGCGGCGACTCGCGATGAGGCTTTGATTTTTGGCCGCAACGCCTGCAAGTGTATTTAGCAACGGCACTCATCACAACAACAACAACAACAATTACAGCAAAATCATATTGTTGGTTGGAAGTTGTTGCCGTTGACGCTAATCAAGATTTTCCGCTTCCACGGCTGCTTCAACTTTCAACTAATCAGGCGGTGAGATTTAAAAATGAGACTCCGCCAGGATCCTCAGGATGGACCGATGAGGAGTTTCTTCTTCTTCTCCATCTTGTTGTTGTGATGGTTATGACTATTGTTGTTGTTGGTGTTGTTATTGTTTTCAAGCTTTTGTTGGTGTTTTAAGCTCTTGTTTGTGTTTTTTGTTCTTGTTTTAACTTTTGGTGTTGTTTTAATTTTTGTTGTTATTTTGAAGAAGTTTTTATTGTTTTAGATATTGTTGTTGTTATTTGTAAGCTGTTGTCTTCTCAGTTGTTGTTGCTATTTGATTTAGGCTCGTTGGCGGCGATAAGCAACACATTAAAAATCCATAAATCAACGCGATAAACATGATTCGACGCCGCTTCTTCGCATCGTCCACGTTGCCTCCCGCATCTCCCCATCCCTCTCTCTCTCTCCTGCTACCTCTCTCGCTTACTCTACCTCACTCGCTCACTCAATTCGATCCCCTTTGGTGGTTGGAGGCATGGCGTCGAGTCGAATCGTGGCCCAAAGATGCCGCATGTTTTATTGACTATTGTTGTTATTGTTCTTGTTGTTGTTCTTATTGTTGTTCTTATTGTTGTCGTAGTTTTCGGCGCATTTCTCGGACGATGCGAATGTTCGACCTGGACCTCGTCGATCGATCGAACCGCGATGGACTCGACTCGAGTTGGAAAATTAGGAGGCACGATTGTGACCACGAGGCGAACGCTGTTGATTTGTTGAGCTCGCCGGAGGCAAAGGGTGTTAGGGATGCAGGAGGTGAAGGCGTTAAAGGGGGATGGGTTGAAGGGGGAGTCGAGGTAGACATGGGTAGCTTCCAGCAAGAGGTCAAGAGGTGGGCAGCCAAATGGGGCGAAGCGTGGTCACGTCTTCATGAAGGAGTTGGGTGCGAAAAATCGCAATTCATTCTCAACTCTTTCTCTGGCTCTGTTCATTATCCCCTACTCTGTTTCTTTCTCAGCCCCAACTCTCTCTTCGTCATCCCCAACTCTGTCGCTCGTGCTCATCCTCCTCCTTTTTTCTTCCTCATCTCCTTCCGCGCTTCCATCGCTCACTCCCGAATCCCTTCAATTCCAGCAAATCCCCGGAGTCCTCCAAAGTTGTAAAAAAAATCCGGCCTCCTTCGCCCACTTTAACCCCCTCCACCGCCCACTTTAACGCCCTACACCCGCCCACTTTGACGCACGCCCCCCACCCCACGCTTCCGCCTATCGTCATTTGTCGCCGCGGTGCAGGAGATCCTTCGATTAGTTCTGCATATGCCGTCGTTTATTTCCATATTTCACAGGAGATTGAACCATCTTCTCGTTGCCATCGTTCATTGTTCTTGTTGTTGTTGCTGTTACTATGTTGTTGTTGTCACTTTATTGATGTTGTTGTCCATTTTTTATTGGTTTTTTTCCTTCACCCTAGCAGCTACGACGACGACGGCACCTGCGACCCCCATTCGAGCGAGGCGAAGTCCTTCGTAATCCGCTTCGGAAAATAAACTCAAACGAGACACGGAGCGAACGAATGAATGGCGGAAGTTCGCTTGTCAGTTTAGCAGCCATTTTGCGGCTGCTCGATGCGGCTCCTGTCAGCTTCCACCCATTCCGTCTCACTCTCTTTCAATCTCTCCCTCTCCCTCTCTCTCTCTCTCTCTCTCTCTCTCTCTTTTTGTTTCGTCCCTTCTGCTATGTTCCTGTCGCCGTTTATCCGCAATTTTTTCCACAACATAAACTTTTTTATGACACTCTACCGCCGTCCGGATTCTGTGATAAATCTTGCTCAATTTGCTTCAGCCATTTGTTTGTTTTGTTTCATCATTATTTGTTGTTGTCATTTTCTTATTGTTCTTATTGTTCTTGTTGTTGTTGTTATCCTTATTGTTGTGGTATCTGTTCACTGATTGAGCGGGCGGGTCGCATCATTTGATGAGGCATTATTTTAAGCTCTTTGCATTACCTACCATCGAACATACCTGACCTGACTCCTAGGTGTCCTCGAAAGAAATTCCCTCCCTCATATCTCTCTCTCCCCTCACCGCTCTCTTTGTTTCTTTCGCATTTTTTCACCTCACGGTGGATGGTTTTTTTTCTTACCTTTGTTTTTTCTTCGGTTTCGCCCAAGTCGTAAAAGGACATCATCTTGCGAGTGGCTTAAACGCTTTAGCGCTGATTTACCTCGCACCCCTCGACCTCAACCCTCCATGGGACGTCCCTGGTCCTTCCCTCCCCGATGCGGTCAGGACATGCCTTCGTGGCACAGCAGTCACTCAGTCGACTCGAGTCGAGATGAGGATTCTCTTTATTACAGTTTAATTAAAACTGTTTCTTCGGATCCGGTTTTCTTCCCATCCCATACTTCCTTCCTTCCTTCCTTTTGTCCCATTCTCCTCCTTCCTTCCTTCCTTTCTTCCCTCCCCAGTTCCTCTCGTCCTTTCTTCGTTTCGTTCCTTTTCTCGGGATTTCAATTACGCAGTTAATCGTAAAAAAATCCCGCCACTGATTTGTTGCAGCGGCAGCCAATGTCCAACAGGGGTTGGGGTTCGGATGGTGTTTGGGGTTCCGGGGGTGAAGCTAAAGGTGGGGGTGTCCATCGTCCATCGTGGGCGGATGTGCGGCTCATAAAAATGTGGCTCTGTGGGTTCGAGTGTGCGTGTGTGTGTGTTTGTATGTCTCAGGTGCGCACGTCTGAGAGTTGATCCATTTATGGCTTTCGTTTCATTATTTTCTCTTCCTTCCTTCCTGCCTTTCATTCGCTCTTTCCTTTCTTTCATTCGCTTCTTTCCCTTACCACCCCTCTCCTTCCTTTCGGACGTGGACAGGACGAAGCGGCGGGACGGAAAGGAAATGATTTAATTTGGTCAATTGGAGCTCCTTTATTGCTACATTCTTGTCATCCCGGTAACCTGGGATATTCTCTTCTTGTCCCCTTTTTCGCTTCGCTCCTTCTCTTCCTTTCACTCCTTCTCCTCTTATTGTTAACCGTGGCAAATTGTTGTATTACCCCCTGGATTATAGTCGTCCACCTCCACCTCAGCGACGAGAACACGAACTGGCGTTGAACTAATCCTGCGGCCTCTCGCTTGGTGATGACCTCAAAAGGATCACAAGGAGTTTCTTCTCGTGATGGGCTCCTTGGATAGTTTTTCGAGGAAGATTTTATTTCGGCAATTGTGTGGGCGTTGGAGGGAGAGAACGAATAGCAATCGAATTTGAATCGTTCGACGACTGATGGATTCAACGATGGACATGATTCGTCTGGATTCATTGTTGGACAGGATTCATTGATGGGCAGAATTCTTCGATGGATAGTGCGAGGAAGATTTCTTCAACTGGTTTATTTTTATAGCCAAAAAGCTATTGAAGCTGCCGACTTGGGATTGGGAGGAATTTTCGATGTTATCCGTAAATAGTTGCCTTTCATGTAGAACTCTGGAACCCCGGTGGTTTCTCCATAGAAGACAAACGAAGAATTGAAGACTTATCTCAATTACTTCCAGCCTCCCCTCTCTCCCTCTCCCCTCCTCTCATTGTCTTTCCTCGCCCACACTCCAATCAACCAACCGACCTGTAGTGCAAACAATTTGGGAAAATTCCCACATTTTGTAGATGGCTGGTTGATTAGGCAGAGTAGGAATTTGAGAAAGGGGGAATCGGTTTTTGGCAAACGTATCAAAAGAAAGCGCAACCGCTTCTGGTGAAACGCTGCAAATCCCAAGGCCGAGGCACGTAGCACAGTTTAAGCCAACAAATTACAGTCCAACAAACAGATTGGAATTGAAGACAGTGAGAGATCCAGAAGGCTCCAGTGGAACAGAGAGACAAACGAAATCGCATAAACCAGGATGGTTGGGGGGCTGGAGGATGATTGAGCGACGAAGAAATTGAGAGACAGACAAATTGAGAGACGCGAACAGATTGAGAGACAGACAGACAGATGGGCGGTCTGGCCTATTGAGCAAACAAAGTAATGCGGCAGGCGCTGAAGGCTTCGGTTATTTGGGGTCAGGATAATTGAGGGATTAGTGGGATTATTCAGGGTGTGGAGGAGGTGGAGAAGGTGGAGAAGAGGAGGTGGATGAAGTGGAGAGTGGTAGTGGAGAAGGAGAAGGTGTCGTGTGGTGAGGTTGGGCTTTTAAGGTGGAACGAGTTGGTGGTCGTCCGGTTGTCATGATTGACGTCGAGTGACGAAGGAGACCCGGCCTCAGCCCACTTCGATACCTCGCTGTCAAGAGTCATGGCCACATTGGTGTATTTGTTGTTGTTATTGTGTGACCGGAAACCAATTTGCATATGAAATCCCCAGTCGTCCCTCGATCAACGCGCGCTCTCTCTCTCTCTCTCTCGTTCTCTCATTCTCTCTGAGACATTATCTACCGAACGGAGCGATAAATAATAATTTTTTAATTTATTTATGCAAATGTGGGACGCGGCACGGGATCAGGATCGGGTTCAGAGACTCAGACGGCGGCCGCAGCTCTTCGCCGACATATGGACAGCGATCTCAGTGCCTCTCTCTCCCTCCCTCCATCGCCCCTTTCGTCTCTCTGTTCATTTATGCAAATTCCACAAAAGTCGCCTCGACACTGTTAATCCTTTTGTTTATCCTGCAAAAGACAAACAATCAGAGAGTCAGACGAATGGTTGAATGGAAGGATGAATTGAAATTCGGAAGATATAGGTGTATAGACAAATAAAGCCTTCGAAATTCGCTCGGTTTTTAATTATGCGGCTAATGACGGTGGAGTGGAAAGAGATGGAAATGAGGAAAAAGAGGTTGGGTGGCAAAGTCGAAACGGCGTGCAAATGGTTGACAGTCTGAAGGTTTGATGAAGGGACAGCGAGAGTGAAGGAGATAGAGACAACCCAATCAGCAGCTTGAGACCGAATGGCATAAACTTAATTTCGCTCGTTTGGGTCTCATTTGAAACTCATCCCGGGTGCGACTTCGATTCATCGCCTCGTTGTTGTCGTTGTCTCGATTCATCCAACCATTCGGTTGTCTGTCTGTCTTTCTCTCTCTCTCCTCCTCATCCCACCTCTCCCATGTGTCTTCCTCCCGTTTGTTTGCTTAGTCCCAGTTGCAGCCAACGTCAGTCGGGGAGTCGGGTTCGGAAGCCGTCGTTGTCGTCGTCATTTGGTACCCGGTGGCCTCCGGCCTTTTGCTATTACCTTCAGCCTCCCGTCCTTGCCTCCTGCTCTCCGTCCCCCTCCTTTCTTCCTCCCGCCCTCCTCGTTAGACCATAAAGCAATTTGCCTATGCAAATAAAATTGTGATTCTTTGCCGACAGATGTCACGCGCGTCTGCACATGCAGCCTGTGCACCCGCCGCATCGATTGTTGAAACCTCGTCCCGTCCGTCCGTCCGCTGACGAGTTGGGTTGTCATTGGGGTATATGAGGAGCAGAGGAGAAAGAGATGGAAAGGAGGTGAAGGAGGAGTAGAAGTAGTTGGGTAGTCCCAAAAGCCAGACGTTGGAGAACGAAAACAATGGTGGCCAATGGCGAAGACACTATGACTTGGGATGAGAGCACAATAAAGAGAGAAAGTGGAGGATGAAGGAGGAAAATTAGAGACAAGAGGAAAATAACAGACAAGTGTGAGAATAAATAACAATAACGAAAAGAGTGAGGACAACAGAAATTACAATAAAAGAAAAAATTAAGAGAAAATAATTAACAATTAAGGAAGAAGAAAAGAAAAAAAATAAAACAATAAAGGATCAAGTAAAGAGAAAATAAATAACATTGAAGGAAGAAGCGAAGACAGAACAGAAGAAACCTGAATTGAAAGCTCCTTTCCGGGAAAACATTCATAAATATTTCAACCTATCACATCATGCAATAGCAACAGGAATCAACTACAAAGTAGCAATAAAAAAAATAAACTACAAGGTAGAAATAAACTACAAAGTTGCAAATAGCAAAAAAAAGTAGCAGTAGCAAAAATAATATCAGCAAGAACTCAAGGTTAATTAAACCGGACAGAAAAAAAGCTGCTAATTATCGACAATCAAAGGGCTCTAGTCTACAATTAGACCGACAGTTGGTCGCCACCTTAGTCAAGAAGACGGCTGTAAAGGAGGAAACAACAATCGCAATAACAGAAACAGCAACAATAACAATGACAACAGCAAAAACAATGACACAAACAATAACAGAAACAATTGGCACAAATATTTCAACAACAATTATTGACAGACATTCACAACCTTTGAGAAAAAAATCTTCAACTTTAGAGACTAAAATGTTAAGGGAAAAAATTTCAAACTAAGATCGTCATGGATCATGGCGACAAGTGTTGCCAACTGGAGTTTTCGATGAACGACTTTTGACAAAAACAGATCGAGTGATCTCTTGAGGGATCCCAGGATGCCTTTCGGACGAAATAAATCTCCACTAATTGACCGCTTGGGGCTGCAAACAGAGAGAGAGACGGAGAGAAAAAGAGAGAGATCGCGTTCCGGTCAAAAGAAGTGCAAAACACGTGCCTCCCATTGCAGATGGAGAAGAGGAGGAAGTACAATGCCTTGGTTGAGGCGGGGAAGGGGAAAGAAGACCAGAAATCGAAATGAAAAACTCTTGCGATCGGCGGCACTCGAGCGAGCGTCATTCGAGCTGTGGTCGAACCCTGTAATCAGGACGGACGAAGTCGTAAAAAGTAGCTGTCGGGGAGTTTTTGCTGGTGTTTGGTGGTTTTAATGGTGTTGGTGTTTTTTCTGTGTTGCGGTTGCTGCTGCCATGGTTGGAGGTTATTAGCGCAATTGGCAATTCATTTGTGGCGCAAATTATGTGCTGGCAGCAGGGCCTTGGAGCTTGAGGAATGAGGGCTGGGGGCTTCAGTTTCTCCTTCCGAGGAAGTCAGTGAAATAAAGAGAAAGATCGAGTTTTCCCGGAGTCGCCCCATGGCAATGAAACGAAACAATGGATGAATGGTTGGTGGCCTCTTGCGCAAGTAGCCCAAATGTTGTCAAAACATTTGCCACATTTGCCCTCGGCCGTCGATCACCAGTTGGACAAAGGATGCGTCGGCCGCATCAGAAACGACCGCCAACTGGGCTCTGAAGGACGCACACAAAGCTGAGTTCTTGGGCGGCCCTCATGCGTCGTCCACTCTCGATCCCTCCGAACCCTGCCTTTTGCCAGTTTAACACCTTTTGGCAAGCTGTTTGAGGTTGTGTCCTCCTCGATTCCCAGAAGATTCGCATCCCATCCATTCAAATCGACTGTTTGTTGTCTCTCCCTCCTCTGATCGTAAAAATTCCGCAATCGCTTCGACACAATCACGCTGTCATTATCCTTAATGAGCGAACGTATTACATTCAATTGGCGCAATTGTCCTGTCGATCCCGATCCTGTTGGTCCGGCCGTCGAATGTGACGAGAGGCGAAACCAAACGGGGCCCCCGGGGCTGACTGTGAATGCGACAATGTGCCTAGTGAAAGGTGAGAATAGACAACAACAACAAAATGGCAACAATGAAATCGAGGACGACCGCAGCAGGAGGAGGGACGATCACAACAAGAGAGACCACAGGATCATGGCACGATCGTCGTCGTTCATTTTGCACGGGATGCAGAGGAGTGACGATGTTGATTCTGATTTTGAGGACTTTCACGACAGAGAAGGAGATATAGGTAGATAGAGTGAGACAGAAAACTAGAGAAAGAGAGAAATGATAATCCATGACTCGGCTCGACTGGGTTTCAGAGACTCGAATGTGTTCCGCCTCCCTGTAAATGGAGCGATTCCTTCTATTTATGCCAGAGTCCTCTATCGACGTTCGTTCTCTGTCGACTAGAGTCCTTTTTCCATCGCTGCAACGATCCCCGCAGGACCATCCAAGAGAACCGACGATGGGCCAACGAAAGGTGTGACATTTGTGAGGATTGTGAGTAATTGTCGAGGCCGTTCGGGTTCGTCCTGCAAGATCTCGTGTATGTCTGTCTTTCCTTTTGATTCTCTGTCTGTCTTTTTGGTTCCCGGTCTCCCGTTTTGCTTCCCTTTCTGTTTATTTATTTATCTGTCCCTCTGTCTGTCTGTTTGTTTGTCTAACGCTTTGTCCGTTCTGCGCAAGATTTATGTGCCGATGACTTTCATGCGTTTTGTATGCCGTGCAAAGTCAAGGAGAGGTGGCAGGTAAACCGCAGATGCCACAACACGTACCACACTGTGAAACCATTCCATGAAAAGGAGCATGAGGCAGAGAATTTTGATTTATACATATAGTGTTTTTTTTTGCATCCCCTTCGAGGCTCCCCCTTTTTTGAGGCTCCCTTTTGAGGCTCCATTTTGACTCAAATGACTCAATCTTTCGATCACACTCAAGTCGATTGCCAACGTGGAACCGCCATCGAACGACTCAAGTGGACCGAGCCGCGCGGTGGGCGTGTCGTCGCCCACAGTAATGCGGTGAAATAACGCCACCATTCGCGGCGAGCTAATAAAGTGAAGGCTAAACATGAATGGATGGAGAACGTGGAGGAGAAGGTGGAGGAGGCAAGAGAAGTAGACGATGAGGAGGAGGCAAGAGAATATGGAGAAGGAGTCAGGAGACGATGAGGAGGAGGAGGAGGCTGGAGAGAAGCCAAAGGAAACCAAGGGAAGGAGGAGAAGACGACGGTGGTCGATCGAAGGTGCGGCTGCGCACATCAGGCTAAAGAAGCGAACACATTAACCGCCTTTGATAAACGCAGCCGCGATTGCAGCAAGACCTACAACAACAACAACAATAAAGCCCTCATCGGCAACCAACAACAACAACAAGAACAAAAACAATAACAATAAGAGCACCAGATTAAATTACCAAAGGGGCCGGAGAGTAGGAGCAGCAAAACAACAAAAAACATAGCAAAAACAATAACAACAATAATAGCAAAAACAATAACGACAACAACAACAATTACAACAACTACAACAAACACACAATATAGGCGTGCAAAAGCGAGGCAAATTTACAGAGCAATTTGGCTCGGCATTAAATTAATAACCAATAATGAGAGCATTGCGCAAACGCCAAAGGATCAGATCACAGTGGGCCGAACTCATTGGAGGGACGGATGGGCCACAAGGGGAGAATAAGATGAGGAGCGCAACAACAAGAACGACAAGAAACATTCGCGAAAAGCATAAAACTTTTATGGCATAATTTACGGCGCAGTGCGAGAGGCCAAAAATTGCAGCAAAAGCCCACGATGCAGAAGCAGTAGAGAATGCAGCAGCAACAACTACAACAATAACAACAACCACAACGAAAAAATAAAAAAAAGATGAAAACCTTCATCAACAACACCGTGAACCAGTGGCACAACAACAAACACCGGAGCAGCGGAAGAAAATCCATTAAAGAGCGCGCTCTTCATTTGCAGCATCTTAATTCGCTATAATTATGGTGAAACAAAAACAAAAATTATAGCAGCTCGACGATGCGATGCGAACCGCGCAGCTTCCGAAGATAACAGAACCGCTGGCCACAGCCAAACAACGGCGAGAACAGCTGTAAATTTATGCACCGCCCCTCGAGGCTGCACTGCGAGAAATACACCGCGAAAAAATCGACTTCCGAATTTGCCAAAAGGTATCATGAAGATTCAAATGAACCATGAAAAACAAAGCGAATCAGGAAAAATAAAACGAATCATGAAAAACAAAAGGAATCATGAAAAACATAGGGAATCATGAGGAACAAAAGAAATGCCATGCATTTGTAATTAAAATGAACAAAGGTGGTCCGAACGACTTCTGGCGACTTCTTCTCCTTTGGTCTGAATTGAGTTCGCGGTGGTCCGAGCCTCGGGCGCCAAGCCAAAGCCAACGAAGGTGACACTTTTTCTCGTTCTCTTCCCTCTACCTCTCTCTTCCTCTGTCTTTCTTTCGGGTTTCAGTTGTTGGACGACTGTTGGAAGGTGTTTTCGTTGCTTCCTTCGCCCTCCACACTTGGTCATGGCCAGACCTTTGACTGATGTGAGTTTAACATGAGCCGCGAACTTAACAGTTTTTCTCGCCCATTAATTCGACCCAGGTTTGGGGACGACGATGGTTGTTATTATTGTTGTTGTTGTTGTGATGAGATGAATGCCCAGCTATTAATTTGAATCCCAAACCATGGTTAATTCGATCAAACATGCGGTGAAGCGGGCACATTTTTGGAATGTTTTCTTCGCTGCGCTCGATTAGGAATGATTTTTTTGTTTTTTTTCTTGGTTAACGCGATATTTTAAATGCTATCTGTTAGTGATTTGATCCATGTTGTTGTTATTCATCTCGACTATTTTGACATTTGCTCGTGCTGGTTGTCAAAGTTGAAAACTTCTCCAAATCGATTTCCAGCCAGACCGACACGAAAGACTTGAGCAACGAACGCGAGACGCGTGAAATCGACGACGCGCTCGTTGCTTAAGTCTTTCGTTTTTCCCCATTTGTTTTTGTTTGGAATTGTGGTACCGAGGAAATTCCGTTTTTAAGATATTAATATAATAGTGATATAACCTGCAGCTGCTTCTACTTTTCTTCCCCACCCCGTTCTTCCTCCTGCCTCGCCTTCTTTTAAACCAACTCACAAACACATCGTAGAAATCATCGGCCCCTCCCGATATCCCAACAGGATATCATCGTCCTCTCTCGATCCCATCGAACAAATGCGCACTTCAAGTCGCACGCATTAATCGCGCATTAGTCAACGGCAGCCCGACAATGCTGCCACCTATTTAAGATCTGCTTAATCACTGTCGCCGCCACCGACACGGCCACCATCGCCCTCAACGCCGACCTCTTGGCCATTGGCCGTAATATGACAGCCAAAGGATCGGCTGCTTCGACTCGCGTCACTCGCGTTTCATTGAACGAGAACCCGGGTATTTATTTCCTTTGAAATTCTGAATTAATTCCCGCATTAAGATCGCGTTCGTTCTACCAAAAGGAAGGATTTCTCTTCGCTCTTATTCGTTTTTCTTTTTCTCATTAAATTTCCACCTACGGCCTTTTTCGGCTGATTTGACAAATTGCGCTCATTTGTTCGGAGTCAAAACATCATCAAAGCGATAAAAATCAACACACACACGAATTAAAACCTTCACCGCGGACAACAACACCAACAACAATAGCAATAACAACAAAGGCGATCCCTGCTCCTGCTGTTCGGGGTGACGCGCGTGGAATTCGGCTCTTGGCCACCGTGTGCACGACGTCCCATGCGCTCCTCCTGTCACGCGGCAGTCAAGACAGAGGGTTGGAAATTAATTTCCAAAAACCTGACAGCGGCGACGTGGGCCGCAAGGTCTCTGAGAACCAAAAATTTTGAAATTTTGCATTCGATCGATTTCTCCTTTCCACTCGCCTTTCTCAAAATGTCGTCCGCCTATCTGTTCTTGGCATCGTGACTTCGATACTCTCCTTGCTTTCACGAGTTCCTTCCCCTCATCTTCACAGACGTGTCCTTAGAATGGAGGCCAGGGATAAGAGTCCCAGGATTAGGAGTTAAAGTTTTATGGGCTTCCTTTTAACTTTTACGATGTTCATTGTGGTTTCTCTTTTCTCTCACTCTCCCTTGCTCTCTGTGGAGGAAAATTGTCTGATCGTGGTTTTTCTTTGCAGGAGAATCGAGGGTGCAGCTTGTTCTAGGATCGATCTTTCATGAGATCAAGACATGGGTTCCATCTGCCGTCATCGAAGCAGGAAGCCAGGATCCTCGCAGTCCCCTCGTGGACCAACTTGTGCAGCTTCGTCGACGAAGAAAGGGTGAGTGGTAAGAGAGCGGGGGGAAAGGAAAGAAAATGCATGAAAAAAGGGGGATATTTTTCAATTTCTGTGAAGCTTGATGCGTTCTCGAGTTGATCTTAATGGGCAACTAATCCATCATGATGTTGTTTTTCTTATTGTTGTTCTCGATGCTAACGAACTGAAAGTGAGCTGCTTAAGTAGGAGCCAACAACAGCAACAACAACAACAACAATATGAACAGCTTAAAGCAGTTCGTTGACTTGACTTGTGTCTCGCATGTCAATCGCTAGGATTAGCTTACAACAACAATAATAATTACAACAACAAAAACCATGACAAAAACAACAAGATGAAAGATCACTACGATGACGACGACGACGACGATGATGATGAAGAAGAAGCAGACAAAAATCCCAACTCAGCTGTCATTTATCTACCAGTTTAACCATGCTTCATTGTTGTTATTTGTGATCGTGTTGTTGTTGTTGTTGTTGTCGCTGCTCCTCATCCGATCTGACAATTCATTCGCCTCGTTTCATCCCATCGCAACCCAACCGTTCAGACCTACCTCGCTCCCTCCCTCGGGCCACTCTCCATCATCCTCTCTCGTTCCTTCGTCTCGTTTCATTTGCAATCGCTTTGTGTGTCACGTTAAGTAAAAGTTAACAAATTCACGCCACGCCGGCCACCCAACGTGACGTCGCCGCCAACGTTGACGACGACGTTGACGTTAACGTCGACGTAGGCCGCAGCAGCATCCCGTCAACAGGCTGCTTCCACGTTGCGCATGCGCTGCCCTCCATCCGCGATCCCAACTTCTTCTAATAAGGCGTCATCGTGGATTTATTTGCTTGTGCCTGGGGTCATTTCTCGCCCCTCAGTCTCCACATTCGGCGACCGTCGCCCTCCCTCTCCCCATTCGTCACCCTCGCTCGCGTTTTGACATCTGGCCGCCGTCGACGCTGCCTTAAATGGCTGCTGAGTCGGCAGTTGGCGGCGTTTTGCGATTTGCCGCAGGTCGTGGGGCCGTGAGAGGCAAAACTGACAAAGACGACGATCGTCAACGATTTTGCTGAGCGGCGACTGTTGCTCGGATCCGATTAGAAACACGTTAAATACTACATTGATCACAATATTTTCGGGGAAGTATCAACCTCATCATTCTAGGATTTTTACAAATTATTGCCTTTTTGTACAGAAATTACTAATTGATCTTATTTGTTAATTTATTAGATTGTTTCAATATTTGGGTTTTTAACTTTATTATGTCTACTTCGAAATCAATCACATTTTGATTTTTGAAGAATATTTTTGTCCTAATTTTTTTTTATTAAAAATCATAATCTCGAAAGTTTGTATTTTTTAATTTTATATTTTGTTCCGTTTCACAATTCTATCGTGACGTGACATTTTTTCTTTTTTTATTATAAAAAATTGTTTTTAAATTTTTTATTTTTATAATACACTGCTTCACTTTTCTCCATTTCTTCAAAACTAAATCTAATACAGAGACCATCCCTTGACCCCTTTCGAACCCTTTCCCTTGATCCGCAATAGCAGAACAATAATCTCAAAGGCTCCTCCTCCAAGAGACCCAGAGTTTGGCATAAATAATTCATAAAGGTTTCGAAAAGAAATCAAATCCCGAAAAACTTCAACTCACATCAAATACAACCCCAACAATAAAACAGAAAGAAAAATAACAAGAATGAAAAAGGAGCAAATAGGAGGTGGAACAGGAGGAGAAGGAGGAGGAGAAGGACGAAGAAGATCCTAGAAGGAAGCACGATTTGCGAACGCATAAAACTTTCAAAGAGCTCCGAACAAGAACAAAGCGAACTTCTTATCTTTTATGACGGCCGAACTTAATGCGATTGCATATTTATTTTACAACAATTTCCTGACCATGCAGGAAACCTCAACTCGGTCTCTTCATCATCCCCCCCGCCCTGACCACAACCACCTTGGGCGAATCGACTGACCGACGCATGACTTGGAAAAGTTTCGAAGGAACGAAGGAAGGACGGACATAACTTGCGCTCACCCATGCATGTGGCGGCGCATGTAAATCCCAGAGATAACGTGTCATAGCGCAGCACTGACAGGCAGCCCATTCCATCGGAACCCACACCATTCCATCCCATCGACCTCCATCCCACCCATCACTACCTTTACCACAACAATAACGACGACTTCTCCAACCCAAACGGAGCTAATTTTATTAGTTTCCATCGGATCTCAACCCCTCGCATCCCCCCATCGTGCCTGACGAAGGGATGCCATTGGTTTGCTTGGTCATCCAGCTCCTGTCTGACGCCCGCCCTCGCCTCGCCCCGCCTCCTGCCCGACGACACGTGCAGGCACTGCCTTTGTTCCTAAGGATAATAAGCTGGCATAAAGATCCTTTCTTTCTTCCACCGAAGTCCGAAAAAGCAATCGGAAAAACAACGCACAACAACGAAGAAGGAGGGAAAAACCACAACGATTGTGTCCTTTTTTTGTTTGTTTCTCCTCCTTCTTCTTCTCTTTCCCCTTTCCAACTGTGTTTTGCCAACGTAGTCGGAGTCAGCTCTTTGACCAATTTCGCAATGGTTTCGCATAATTTGCAAAAGTATCCTTAAAATCATATTTGGAAAGTTTTCCCTCCTTCGTGCTCGGTCTTCTTCGTCTCATCGTCTTTGCCTTGGTCAACCGAGCGACCGACGGACCGACTGTTGCCGAACACCCACACACACATGGACCTGCTGCCATCTCAAAATTACGTTATCCTCCCAAACACACACATAGCAACTACAACCACACAGAAAGGGAGACGCATCACATATGAAGAAAGTTTGTCGGTCGCCCTTTTTGCAGGAGGAGGAAAAAATATTTTATGACAAATTTACCTGATTTGATTAAATTTTGCAAATACTCAGGGATCCACTAGAACAACAACAAATCAACAAGAATATTTTGCTATGGGACTCTTGTAGGGTTTTCAAATAAAATATCCTGCTATCTCACGGATATTAAAACTGCCATCGAGGTAATTGGAAAAATAAATCTGACAACAGTTGCGGTTAACGTTTTTAATAAAGCGCCGCATCGTCCTGTGGGCTCAGAGGAGTTTTCATCCTTGTGGGATTTTCTTGCACACGTCGCATTTGAATAAGTTTTTTTAAGATAACTGAGAAAATCTGAGCCTGTGAAAAAGTCGAATGAGGACTAGAGAGAGAAAAGTGAGGTGATTTCACAAGGAGAAATTATTTTAATATAAGTTAAATTATTTTCATAGAAGCTGAACTTGCTTATGATACAACTAAGAGCTGTATTATAAGCTCTTAAAAGTCCATTGAGAGCTGTATTAGATGCTCTTGAAAGCCCATAGTTGAAGGAAAGTCAACTCAAGTCCTCAAAAGTTGATCAATAAGGATCCTAGAGTTTAGAAGTGATGGAATGTGCTTAAATGATGGAATGACTGGAAGCCAAAACCTTCTAGAAACCCCCACCTCGTTGCCGCAGAGTGGAACTTGTCAACTTTCACCGCTTCACGGCGGCGATCAGTCAAAGCGATCAATTTTGCTGCCAACAATGAAAACACATTTAACGAACACGAGTTGAGATGAGGAGCCTCGAACATGGGGCGAAATAGAGAAAAAACCCACAAAATAAATCAAAATTCACAGCTGCCGATTTCGATGGTGTTATTGCTGTTGTTGTTATTATTGTTGTTGTTATTATTGTTATTGTTGTATTGATCAATAAACAAATTTACGCCAGACGACAATCGACAAGCGCATGCGTGTCTCCCGTCGACATGAAACGTGCCGCCAATTGTCAATTGTTGGTGTCGACGATTATTGGTGAGTTGTTATTGCTATTGCTACGACCGCATCGACCACACATGCGGTCGTTCGAGGGTTAATTGAGCATTAATTTTTGCCAGCAATCAACGATCGAGGTCGAAAAATTGAAAACAATTCCAAATATTTTCAGTTCAATTGTTTTCGCCACATTTTTTTTTGGCATTCCAACGATCATTCGATCGATGTGTGGCGGCGAGCTTCAATGAGCTTGCGAAAGTCTGGCAGCTCTCACGCTATGACCTGAGATGATGGTGTGGCCAGACCAAAAACCATTTACTCTGACCACCTCCATCGCCGTTATTATGGACTTTAAATGCCAGAGCATTTTTTGATTGTGATTGGTGGAAGATGTTGTAATTTTTGTTCAAATTGTTGTCGGTTTTTTTTGTCAAATTGTTGTTCAACATTGTGGCCCCAACAATTAAACCGACTAAAAAACGCGTCCACCTAATTGCGGTGAAATTTCCAAAGATGGCGTCGCCGATGGCCACACACAAAAGAAGGAGATGATGATAAATTGTTGGAGGAGGAGACGAAATGAAGAAAATGTCACACGAAATTAACCGAAGCTGTCAGAATGACAAATGCGCCATTTTGTTAGCCAAACACTCAGCGACCCGCGACTCATCATTGAACGTAATTGAACAAAAACAACAATAACGATAACAGCATAAAACGGAACAACAACAATGGAATCAGATAAACGAACTAACGTGCGAGTTTTCATCAAGATTAGAGCGCCACCAAGTTCGGATGCAACTGTCAGAAGCCAAGCCAATAGAAACAACAAGCGACCAAAACAACTATCGACAACAACTACTATGTTGATGATGATGACGACGACGATGAAACAAAAACAACACAAAAATTGTGCCTGCGCCCAATTATTTTAATGACGGGTTTCAGTTGCGATTTTAATCTTTTTAATAATATTTACAGTAGATCAGCAATTCGCCTTCGCTTCGGATCCCATCGGATCGGATCTCATCGGGTCGTCGGTTCACCTCGCCACGATGTGACTCTTCCGCTTTGGGCCACCGCTGCCGAATTTCGACGTGCGGCTACCTGAAATAATGATTGCGCAGACGCAGCCGCAGCAACAGTCGGTGCGGAGACAGAGGCAGCGAACGGGCGTCAAGTGAAATCGAGGCCTTAATTATTTCATTTCGAGTTCTTCTTCGGGTGGGTCCCGCTGTCTCCCGGACGCCTGGTGGAAGTGTGTGCCGAGCAACACCTTCTTGACACTAAACCGCAAAACCCCGCAATTACCGTGGGTTTCGCCCTGATGACGAGAGATCCTTCGTCAAATCCCCTTGGCGGCGAGAGATTAGGAAACATTAGGAAATCGCAAGGATTCCTTTGAAGGTGGCGAAGGCGATTAGAACGAATTGAGGGAGTTTGCGATTTTTTAGTCATTTGAAGAAATTTTAATAATTTAAAGAATTTTTTGATCTCTTGGAAGATGGTCGTTTTTTTAAGCAGAATTTTTGAATCATTTGAATCATCAATGTTTTATCCTCTTATATAATTTTTATTCATCCCTTAAAGGATTTTATCATCACTTGAATTTTTTTAAAATTTGAAACATTTTTTTAATCACATGGAGGAGTTTTTGATCACTTGAAACATTTCTGCACCATGTGATGAATGTTTCATCTAAATAAAAATACAACTCTTCTTCGAAAGCCTCCAAAGTATCCAAAGCCACCATCTGTCCAACACCACCTCTGTATCGATCAATCGATCTCTCCATCACTCACGACTCGACCTCAAACTTTTACAATTTTGTAAATATTTTCAAGTCAGTGAGTTCTTGGAAAATGTTTCAATTGAATGTTTTTTCACGATGACGACGAATCGTTGTTTTCACGCCATTAGTTTTCGAATTGTTCGATTGGGCAGAGAGGGGAATAAAGTGAGTAAGGAACAAAGAGAAAAGAAATGGAAACAATAAGAAAAGTAATGGAAGCAACATGAAAAGTAATGGAAACAAGGAGAGAAAAGATATGGAAACACTGAGAAAATCGATGGCAACAACTGTGACAACAACATGGGTAACCACATCGACAACTACGATAATGCATTAGGCACGCGTGCTGCGTATGTTTCCAAGTTTCAAGCCCGATCTAATGCAAGGGTTATTGGGACCCAAAGCCTCCTACTACTTTCCTTCACCTCCCATTTGACTTGTCTGTCCGTTCTTCTCTCTTGCTACCCGACTGTCCGTCCGTCCGTCTGTCCATCTGTCAGTGATTGATTGTTTTAACTGCTTCGATTTCATCTCGTTTGCTGCTCCACCTCGCTCATTCCAGCTTGGAGCTTCCCCTCGTACGCTCCATCATCCGCTTGGCACGAGGTTATCAAGAGTCGACATCGTTTGGTGATTTTTGTGATGCAATGGCGAGGTTGTTATTGTTGTTGCTATTTGTGATGTTTTTGTTGTTGCTGCCGAGGTGTTTTGAAGCACGTTTCGAAACTGTTCAAAAGCTAAACTGACGCTGACAACCCATTTGATTAACGCAATTAATTGCTGATAAAAGCCGTCGATCGCTGTTGTTTTTGTTTCACTCCTTCTCCTTCTCCAACTCCCAATCTCTCCCTCTACCTCCCTCTATCTGTCTCTATCTGCCTCCCGGTCTTTTCTCCCACTCTTTGCTTTCTTTGGAGCGCCTTCTGTGAAAGGCTTGGCTTGGCTCAGCTTCGATCCGATCGAAAGTCTGGAAAAATATGACTGTCAAAAGAGATAAACATGGCGCGCTTATCAGTCCAAAAATATGCAACGGAAAAATTCAATATGTCGAGCAGTCGACATTTTTTTGTTTTTCTCCTTTTCTTCTTTTGTTGTTCTGGTTGTTGTTGTTGTTACTCCTACTGCTACTACTGCTGCTGTATTGAGTGTTTTTGTTGTTGGTTTTGTGTCGAGCAGTAAATTCATCACGAAATTCCATGTCATTCGCTATACATCAGTGGATTGTGATGTTGTTGTAGAGTCTGCTGATATTGTTGTTGTTTTTGGAGTTGCTATTGTTGTTGTTGTGGTTGTCATTGCTGTTGTCCTTGTGCATCGTTTAAATAAGCGTCTGGCAGCCTTTTGTCTTTTATTTTTATTTCCTATGGTGTGTTGCCATCTTTCCGCCCACTGCAAAAATCCCAACAAGAACAGCAACAAGAACAAGAACAGCAACAATAACAACAAAAGCAACAATATCAACAACAACAACCACACATCAACTCTCATTTAACTATCAACGAACGCATCAGCAACTGTGACTGGATGTGCTCTTCTCATTGTAGTTGTTGTTGTTGTTCAGATGACAGCAATACCAGCAGCAGCAACAACAAATAACAACACCAACAGCTGTCGCTTCTGTTCGGTGATATTTTACTATATATTAAACTTCGCATCAGAGTTTTCTGTATTTATTATTGTTGTAGTTTTTTGTTATCCTCCACTTGTTCTTATTGTTTTTGTTGCTGTTATTGCATTTGTTTTTTCTAGTCATTTTTCAACTTGAACCCGAATGTTGCATGTGCTGCAGCAACACCATATTTTATCATCGACATCATTGACGTCGTGTCAAAATTGCATTTTTACTGTCTTCCTTTTTCTGATCTTTTACTTTTTTGCATTCACTTCTGGGGTTTTTGCATTTTTTTGCGAAGGGTTTTGGTTTTTCTTTTTCAGACTTTTTTGTTTTAATTTTTCAGACGTTTTTCTTTTAATAATTCATGGTTTATTCACCCCCGAGGCTCGATGTATTTAAAGACATTTTTAATTCGATGAACTTCAGTTCCTCTTAGTTTCATATGCATATAATTATTTTTATGATAATTCCTATATTTAAAATTTATAAAATGCCACCACTGGAGTAACTTTAATGACCCTTAATACCGAAAATATATTTATTATATGCAGTTTTTTAATCTTTCTCTTGATCTTCTAAATTTCGAAAATTATTACTTTTAATCCTTACTTCCTCCATAATATCCTTCGTGCATGTTTCATTGTCAACTTTTCATAAGAATTTTGAGAAACTATAAACTACGATCAAAATTTTCTATCCATGTATCAAATTCATCACCAACTTTAATTCTCATCGGTTCAGACTGCTCCACCTGCATTTTCTTGTCCCCCTAATAAATTGACCCCGTGTCACTAGTTCATGAATTCCAATATTAATTTCCCTCATATGTATATCTGCCATCTTTAACACATTCACCTCCACACATAAACAAATACATGCACGCAGACACATGTTACATCAACATGATCGCCTTGATGTTAATGTTGGTGTCTCTGGTGGTTGATTTTGAGATTCCGATGAGACCAATGTTTCTGTCCGATTAAAACTCCAATTATTAATTTGATTTCTTCTCGGCAGCAGCAGCAACGACAACAACACGAACAATGAGAATGAACATAAAACAACAACAATCAGAAGGTATATAAAATAACAACAATATGAAAGAACAACAATAACAAGAATAATAACATCAACAATGATATGAACGACTATAAAACAACAACAGTAACAACAAACATTTTGACAAACTGTCTTCGATGTCATAAATGACAGCAGACAGCGAGATGATTTGTGCCCGAGGCGCTCCTCGACTTGACGTCGCACTGACAGAAGGTGCTCATCAAGCGGCGGGACGACTCGAGACCGACGATGGAGGGACGAGGGGGAGACGATGGTGAGACGATGGGGAGATGTTGGAGAGACTCTGGGGACACGCGAGGTCTCAGGTGGTGGCAACTGTTGGCCGGTGGTCGGGGTCTGTTCTTTGGAGTCAAATCAAAGGCATGATTTGTCGGAATCAAGAATGTGGTGCATTGTTCCTCGTTGTTGTTCTTATTGTTGTTATTGCTTTTGTCATTGTTGCTAACCTGACTTATGTTTATACATATGGAAATGGTCGAAAAATAAGAAAAAGAAGAAAACAACATCGACGACGATGATGACTAAAACGAATAAAGCCAAGCCATTGATTGACTGGGCTCACAGTTGGAGACGCGTTCCATTTGTTCGACGTGATCTGTGCGCGAGCTGTATTAAAAGGTATTTAGCATGGTGTCGAGGTCATTTAGCAATCGTCTGGCGGAGGAGGAGAGCGACGAGAAGAGGATGGGGGAGGTTAACAAGGAGGATGGTAGAGAGGAGAACGGGGAGGTGGGACTAAAATGGAAACGACATGAGTGTAATTTATAAAATTATCTCCAGCGCATTTGTCAGAGATTATCCGAGGGGCGGGGAACGTCTCCAAAAGAGGTCTCTAGGCGTCCACCTTCAGCCGTTGAAGGCGGCGATCGACGATCGTCGGTCGATGGTCTTCGGTCGACATCTCGGCGACACTTGAGCAGGTTGTGAAACATCGTCGGAGGAGGTTCAACACACACGGGGGACCCTCGCCATGGCCATGGCAAATCGATGCAATGACACGCCGTGTCGATGACGCCCCCGGCACGCCCACGAAAACCAGACGCGCCGCACACAGATCGAGAGGAGAACCGATGGAAACGTGGATCGAACGTAACCCGAGAGCGAAAAACCAATGTTAATTGAGGGAGGGAGAGAGAAGGAGAGGGAACGATGAAGCATAAGGCAACTAATTACGAGCTGAGAAGCGTGAAGTCCTCGCATCCTCGTCAAGGACCTGCGAAGGAGTCGGCGATGGAGGCTGCTCGAGGCAAGGAATGGAAGGGGAAGGTAAAGGAAGGGAACGCATCATTTAACGCAACAAGGGTATGCAAGAAGAAAACTAAATCCAATGGAAGAACACTGAATGCAATGGAATAGAAAGTAAGTGGGAAGAAAACAACGGCGCGAGAACATGTGTGAAAAGCAAGAGCCCGAGGCGAGGCCGAAGAAGGATGTAAGGATTAACGCTCGTATCGAAAGGAACGACGGATGGATGGACAAGTGTGAAACACGGCAGTGCGATCGGCCCCGGATTGAATGGCATGGAAATTAAGTGAGGAAATCGAGAGCGGGGAGCGACTTTTTCACAGTTTCATGCTTCTCGAGTGGAAATCACTTGTCAGCGAGTGGCGAGGATCCTGTATAGAGAATCCTAAAGCAAATCTCAAATCCGGAATTTAAAATACCAAATAGATTCCCAACTACAAATTTCCAAATCGGTTCCCAAACCCAAGACGACCGGGTGTTGTCAGGATTAGCGTGATGGCTGCAGGAAGCAGGCTCGCCGGAGACAGGTTCCCGATCATCGCTTCGATCGTCCGACCCTCGGTGGCAGCCATTTTTTTCTTCTCCCGCCGATTCGCAGTCCTCCGAGGGCGTTTCTTCTTCTCTGAACAACACAAGAAGACAACAAGACAACTCAACTTGACGGCGATTGGCAAATCCCGAGCGACAATAACTGGTTTTGCGCTCGACCGCTTGTTGTCTGGAGATCTTCGCGGTCGGCAGCATCTCCGACGTTGCTAACAATGGGCCAATGTGATCGAAGCCACTAAAGCTAACGAGTCCGCCGTGGCCTCCTCAGCTTCCCTCGTTCTCCTCAGTTTCTTCCGTTCTCCTCCGCTTCTCTCATTCCATTACCAACCAACACCTCTGCCTTGTACTGCTCTTTGAGTGGGAAATTTACGATCCAGTTGCTGCCCACTCAACTTAACTCAGCTTTACTCTTCTCCACTCCTTTGCCTTAGAGAACGATGGAAATAAGTTTTGCTTCTTTTGGTTTAATCTGATATTTCGTCGTTACTGTTCTCGTCTTGTTGGTATCGATGTTATTGTTCTTGTTTGCGATATCATCCAACTCAGTGATCGACGGTTTGCAAAAAGCCGTCGGCGCTCGTAGTTCTGGACATGAGTGCGATTGGCCTTATCTGGTATTTTATGAAGTTTGAACATAACATGATATTTATCTACGAATTTATAAATATTTTTTTCGAATATTAGATAATTTTTTTAAATCGATTTTATTGTCATTTACAAAAATTTTAAATAAATTTGATAAAACATATTTTTAATTTTAAATTTGTGTCTGTCTAATTTTAGAAAATTTGAAAAAAATATTTATTAAAAATGAATTTTTTAAAAACACTTAATATATGTAGAAATCTTTTAAGATAATCATCCGATTCTTGAAATTTTCTGACTCGAAAACTTGATACAAAAAATTAAATATTTTATTTCGTAATTTAAAAAAAGTATTTACAAAATGTTTTCGAAAATTTTATTTAATATTAAAATATAATTCCTTATAAATATAATTAAATTAAAATGTATATAAAATAAATTCATCATTCAGTTCTGATTTTGCTCTTTTCTTCATTATTATGCTAAAATCTTCACTCATTCTCCGGCCTCAAATTTTTCAAGTTGTTATTTTACACAAACTTGCAATTTTGTTATACTTTTGTGTTTTTAATCTCTGGCTTCCACACTGTTTTGATCTGCCGAAATTGTCCGTTAATTTGCATTGATTGCTGCCCCCCTTTTTGGCCTCTTCCGATCCCTCGTGCTCCTTTCGCTTCCCACTGTTTCTGCTCCTTTGGAACATGATTGAAATTTTAACCACTTCTTTGGCTACAAAAACGATCGATCGTCATTTTTGGTCCATCGCATCTGTGTTTTTCTGCTCGATGGCAAATGTTGTTTCCAGTTGTTGTGGTTGTTGTATTGATGGTGTTCCTGCTGCTGCTGCTGTTGTTGTTGTCAAATTACAGTGCTTTTAATTTAACTTTGATGTTGCATGCGGCCAGCACTTTGCAGACAATGTGTTGAACTCTTGCGCCAAAGTGTTGCCGATGCCATCGCCGTCGATAATGAAGATGAATTTGTGGCTCCTTCGGTCACAAGAGAGAGGACCGCTGAAATTATGGAATACGCCTCTTCAGCAGTGGCGGGAAGATTTTTTTTTTGAATGAAAGGTTCCTGCAGAGGTTTCTTAATAATTCTGTGTTTTTACTACAGGAGTTTGAATCAATCCAATTGGTCTCATGACATTCTTTCTTCATGCTTTCACCGTACACTTTTACCATTATAATTTACTGAACGACTGACGGAAAGAGAGACGGGCAACAACTTTTCGTCGCTTGACATGTCGTTAACATATTTTATTTAATTATTGTTATTTTCCTCATTACAGTCAACTCGTTGTCTCTCGGTCAACTCTGTTTATCGCCTCAACGATGGATAATTGTCCTCGCAAAGAAAGGAACACTTGTTATCCATAGTTTGAGCCACTCACCTGTCGCAAATTACCACCAAATTTCAAGATGGCGACCAATTATGCCGTCGGTCATTATTTTGTCGCACTACGGTGGATAGACGTACGACTGCAATCAAAGACAAAGTTGCAGGAAACGATTAGAGGATAAAAGTCAGCGTGTTTTTTCAGGTGAGTCGAAACTCTTTATTTTTTTGTATTTATTTTTATTTTTGCTTCTCTATTTTCATTTATATATTTTTATTTTTTCATTTAATTATCTATTTCATTTATTTTCATTTTTATTAATTAATTTTTTAATATTTTTCCCATATTATTATATATTTTTTTTTTATTTCATTTATTTAATTGCATTCATTAATTTATTATTTTTTAATTTTTTTTCTTTTTTCATTTCATTTCATTATTTATTTATTTCTTTCTCTTATTGATTGAGTATTATTCCTTTAATTTTAATCAAACATTTCAAAAAATGCTTGAAAAAGGAGAAAATTGCGCAAATATTATCAGAAATATTATCAGAAAACACGTTAAAACTCAGTGCAAAAAATAATTTTCTCTCTCTCCGTCGTGTATTAATTTTTCAATTAAAATGCATTTTACACGCTTTGATGCTGCTGATCATGAGCATGATGTTATTGTTGGTGTTGATTTAATTGTTGTTGTTTCTCTTGTTGTATTGTGGTTGGTGTTGATTTAATTGTTTTTGCTCTTGTGGTTGGTGTTGATTTTATTGTTCTTCCTTTGGCTGTATTATTGTTGGTGCTGATTTAATTGTTGTTAGATTTGATTTAATTGTTGTTGGTGTTGCTGCGATTGCACTTTGCTGGTGTTGTCATTGTTGCTATTGCTGTTATAATTGCTCTCGGTGGAATTGTTCGCGTTGTTGCAATCTCATCCTTATCTCAATTCTCTCGCTTATCGCCGCCTGTGTTTCGAGCATGCAATTTTCGCATTTGAGACTTTGTGCAAGAATTTATCAAAACAAACATCGCAGCGAGGAAAAACTTGTGAGAAATTTCGTTGTACACTGAACAAAAGAAAGAAATGCGTGTATTCGCTATCGCAGCCCATGTGTTGCAGACGAGTGTCGTTGATTCGACAAAATGCATTTGTCATTTGTTCGCCATTGTCGCAGGCCCGATGCCACGATGAGAGCCTTTGAGCCTTTGGACGCCGCTCTGATGGATGTCACCGTGACACGCGAGGTGATGGTGAGGGGAGAAAAGAGCAGAGATGGAGCATTAGGTAAATGGCGTCATGGCAAAGTGAATTCACCGATATTTAAAACCACAAAGCATGTTAAACGGAGGGCATGGAGGTTCAAGAAAGGTCCCGTCAGGTTGGTTGGAGTCTCAACCTTGCTTGAGGAGAGGAAGTGGTGAAAAAGTAATGAGATGAGAAGAAGGAATATCGATGGAATGGTGGTAGAAGTGGTCAAGAAGAGGTTGAATGACTATAAAAAATTTTCCTCCGGACTTTTTTTAATAACTCTAGACAATGTTTGACTGTTCTTTGAATCGAATTTAATTTTTTTGAAATCGAATTTCGAGTTTCTGATATTAAATTTTAACTTGAAAAGGTATAGACAAGTTCCCTTTGACTTTTCTTTTACATTAAAAAGGTAATTATTTTGAAAATTAATTCGCTCTTATTCCTCATCTTCTCTTTCTCCAAGTCGCCTTCACCATCACTCGGAATCAACCACGCTTCATTTCACCGCCATCGTTTTTTCTCCGATTCGACCGACTCCACCGATCGACATCGCCCACGTGACATTCGGTCTCCAATTTGTTCGCTGTTATGTAACTCCCCTAATCGCCACTTTGCGCCCACTTGCATCAACAATAATAATAATAAAAACAACAATAATAACAACAACCATAATATTACTAATAGTAACAACAACAACAACTCCATTGCCGTCATTTAGCACTCCTAATGGTGTTGATTTTTCAACGTTCGGTCGCTCGATTTTGTCAACGACGCGTCTCCACCTCGATCGACGGCCACCTCCATCTCCACCAGTCAGCGTTGCCGACTAAGGAAGTCGCATTACCAATCAAAATGTCAATAAATTTAACCTACGCCCGAGCTGCCGTCGCGTCGTCTCTGCCCCGGCCTACGTCGATAGCGCGACTCTGGCAACTCTGACAAAGAGACAAAAACTCAAAAAGGCAAACTTCGCTTCTCCACCTTTGGAGGTAATTTTCAACAATTTACGAGTACGTTTCGGTAACATCCAAATGTCAGATGCCCGCGACACAAGCCGAACGTCTTTCTCGGTCTATCCTGATCTGTCGGTCTTTGTCTATCACGATCTCTCTGTCTTTGTCTATCCCGATCTGTCTGACCCGATCGACCCTCAGTTTGTGACTCGCGCTGCTCGGTTTTTCAACAACTCCGTCCGTTCGACAAGGTGTGGCCACACTTTCGTTGGCTTCAATTCGAAAATCGTGACGATAGACGGTTGAAACTTTGGAATCGATGATTGTTTCTCGACGGCATTGTTACGGTTGTCATTATTATTGTTGTCATTGTTGATGTTGTTATTGTCATTGTTGTTGTTGTTATTGTAATTACGATTGGTGTGCCCAACGTTTTTGAGCCTCCTTTTCCGGGCCTCGGTGTCAACCGACAGCCAACCATCTGGCTAAGTGGAAAAGGCCTTATTTGGCATTTTGGTCGGAACAATAGACAAATTGTCACTTAATTGCCGGCCACCCAGTGATTTGGGAGACGTAAATGGGCACACCAATAACAACAACAACTACAACAACACTCCACCAGCAACAAACTATCGGTGGAAGTGAGGGAGGCGGAGTGAATTTATTTATTTATTTGAATTCTGTGCGCTTCACCGAAAGTGATGTCAAACGCGTCGAACGAAAGTGGCCCCCAATGGTTTTATGGGGCAATCAATTACACGGGGCCCACATGGTGGATCTCTCACTATCTCTCTCACTCTCCTTATCTCTCATTCTCTCTCCATCTAACTCCCTCTACTGGATCTGGTACCTTCCGATTCCAAGCAAGAACTCTTCATTCATTTCAAATCTGCTGCGAAAGTCATGCTGTTCTTACTTCCTCCTTCACGAATCCGTGCGTCTCCTACAGTCTGTCTGTCCAGTTGTCCGTCCATCTGTCTGTCTGTCTGTCTGTCTGTCTGTCAGTCGGACAGCTGCCCTTCGCCTTTTCTGCTCCTTTCCCCCATCGAATCGTCGTGTGATCGTGCTTAATGCTTGTGAAGCTCGTTCTCCAGGCGACTCCCCGAGGTGTGAAATCGTCCTGTTGCAGGCGGTCGCGAACGACAACATGACGAACACGGACACGACACGACAGACTCCGGACCAAGAGCAGAGAATCGCGGTTTATCTCCAGCTCCAGCTCATTGCCTCCCGGCCCTTCCTTCTAGCCGTCATAATCGCTCCCTCTTCGCATCGCTCTTTTTGCGAAATTTACAATTTCCGATTTTCGTCCTCATCGTTGTTGTTGTTGTAGTTGCTGGACATCTCCCCGGGGAGATCAGGGCAAACAAATGTAAATAAAATCACTTGACATACGCCTCATTTTTCATGACCGAGCAGCGGACTTTGTTTTGAGCCCTCGGGCCAAAGAAGATGGGGACATCTTTTCTTTATAATAATAATAATGATGGTGTTGTTGTTTTTGTTGGTCGTTGTTTATTCATCCACGGTTACAAATTGGCTTCAATGTCTTAACAATTTCTTTGCCACGACACTGATCACCCCATCTCTTTCTCTCTCTTCTTGGTCCTCAACTTCCCTCCACCCTCTTGAACGCCCACGATCGCGCCCTGGCTCTGGAGAATCCTGTGGCCGCGAATCGCGCTGACCACGGGAGGCGCCGCGATTCGACGAAATCGGGACCGAGTTGCGCTGTCTGTTTGTCAGAGTCAGATGTCTTTTTCTCACTCGCATCTCCCTCACTCACTCTCTCACTCACTTCGTCCTCCTTGAGCCCCAAGCGAGCCAAGACATGGCAGTCATTAGGAGCGACCGGAAGCATTGGAGCCGTCAGTCGAGTCGAGTTCGTTTCGTGCGCCACGACACGCAGTTTCCAACTGGACACAAGACGCTAAGGTGGAGGAGGAGAGAGAAAACCTCTTATCGCGATTCGAAAAACAATTACGACGAAGGCTCTCTGCACTGAGCAAAAACGAAAGATACGGGAAAAAATTCCACTGAGAAATTGAAATCCTGGAGACATCATGGAGACCTTTTAGCTCAGAATCAGAACCTCATCCAATAATTTATTCCACCACCAAAATATAATTTTTCAAATCGTTTCATTGCACTTCAATGGATTTTCTCTCGGTGCACTAGAGAATTTGACGATAACTCGCTTTCATTAACCACTCCAAGCGTAATATTTCCATAATTATGGACAACAAAACAATATCAACCGAGATCAGTGGAAAAAGCATTGAAATAATACAAAATTGAAATCGTTTCAAGCACTTGGCCACAAGCGACAAGAACAAAAACAATTAGAATAATATCCCAACCAAAATATATATAAATAGAGTTGGGTGCCGAAGCCTCAATTCGGCAATTGCACCATTTGCCATGATTGAATCGTTAGTGGGATCACAACCTCCCCCCATCCCCCGCGTGCCACGACCAATTAAATTCGCGACATCCCAAACTAATTGTTGCCAGATCCCGCCATGGCGATAAATTAAGGCCGCGATGGCCCGAAAATGGTTTGGACGCCATCGCAATCGACGTCGCCGTCATCATCGTTCGCGGCCTAATGAGTTTCTGACCATATTCGTAATAATTTCGGAAATTTGTCAGCAAATTGCCAAAATGGCGTTCATTTAATTGTTGCCAATGATCGGCAAATTTATGCCACCCAAACGGTTAGAGGGGGAGGGTGGAGGGCTGGTCAGAGGTTGGCGCTGAAGATGGCGAGAGATACCGTTTATCGGCGACATGTTGCTCTGGTTGTTGTTCATCGATGGTGTTGATGGCTTTATTAAAAACACGGTAGCAATGATTCCGGTCGGATATTTTGGTCCATATCGAATCATAGGGAATCTCTCTACATCATCGACCACATCTACCGGTGGTCTCCTTTGTCCTTCTCAACCCTGTATTCTTCCACTTTCCACAGACCCTTCCCTGCCCCCTTAAACGACGCCGTTCATCACCTTGTGAGAACTTCCCACACTTCACACTTCTATCCGCGTGCGATCGATCTCGCGCTCTTCATTAATAATTAAAAAGCGATCCCTCGCCACTCCCCCAGTCTTCGCTGCGACCTGCACCTGAAAAACATTTCCGAAATTCCAACGCGGTCGCGCTTTCTCACCCCGGGAACCCTTTCTCACACAGCTGCCTCGCTGTTCGGATCTTCTTCTTTTACCCCTTCCTTGGCATCTTCCTTCCTTCATTTCTTCTCTCCTTCTTCCGAACTCCTTCCTTCCATCCTTCCTTCCACAAGCATTGATTCCTCAATCACTCCTACCACTTCTTCCCCCTCTTTCCTTCCTTCCTCATCTTGGTTTTTCTCTCGATCCTTTCTTTTTGTTCCTCACCCCGCATTCAAATCAACACCAATCAAAACAACAACTAAACTCAAAACTACTAAATAACAACAACTAAAGCCAAATAACAACAAGAACAATAACTTCAAATAACCAAAAGGAGTATAAAAACAATCGGAAATAGTAAGAATACAATAACAACTACTCCTTCAACAACAACAAAACGACGCCTCTTGAATAAGAAGAAGAGCCCTTTGTTCTCCGCCGTCATCACTAAAGACCAGCGTCAGCTAATAAATCCACTTCATGCCCGCTGATCTGATACGAACTTCTGATCTGCCACACATCGCCGAGTCAGCCGCCGCCGCCGCTGCCGCCAGGTCGTGCCGGACCCGGCCTCCTGCCCTCCTCCTCCACCTCCTCCCACCTGCCTCCTTGAGTCCGGATCCTCGCTGAATCTTCTCTACTCGACTCCTCGTTGGCCTCTGGTAGACGGAGTGCCGTCTGCAGCAGCCGAATCGACGACGATGTGGAAGACGCATCGGCAGCCGGTGGAGCAGAGCGCGGTGGACCCTTTAGGTGTCAAGAGCAATAAAGTGCCGGCCTGTAATCAACGCGGTCCTAAATAGGTGTACAAATTACGGCGAGATCCTTAATTATACCAAAACCGCCGCCGCAGCAGTCGATCGCGCATCCTTGTGCGATGATGAGTTGAAGACTAAGACGATCTCCTTCTCTATCGTTCTCTCTTACTCGTTCTCTCTCTCTCTCTCTTGTTCTCTCTATTTCACATGCTTTCCTTCACTCACTCGTTCTCCCTGGCTCTTTCTGTCTCTCTCGGCGGCGACTCACGTGACTGAGCGCGATCTCGGCCGAGTGGCGCAACCACGAAGGACGTGCAACGATTATGCATTCGGTACGGCGCAGACGTCGCTCGCTCACATTTCGATCGATTCGAGTCCTCGTCGTCGATTCATCCATTCGTCCGTCTCCCTCTCCTTCTCCTCCACTTGGACTTCGTCTCGCCTCCTTCACTTCGTCGATCTTCTCCTCATCGATCCTACTCTTGAACCTCTGCTCATCGATTCTTCTCTCGATCCTCGTTCTTCTCTCGATCCTCGTCTATTGATCGTCGTTTGTCTGCGGAGGCAGGAGGCGTTCGTTCAGTGAACAGACAGACAGACATCCACCCGGACAGACAGACATTCGTTCAAAGCTACACCTCGACGAAGCTGCGAAGCTCTCGCTGGTGCACGGCAAAAAATTACTTTTGATCGATTTGATCGGCGCTTAAAGATCAAAGGAATCGCAAGTCGAGCGCAGCGGATCCGCGGTGTCTACGTTTTTGAGGATGAGGGCAGCACGACCGAACGACCAAACGAACGAACGAACGACCGACTGACTGATCGAATGGTCGTCCGTCCCAGTCGTCGACGTCTTCGTCGTCATAGGACGATGGGCTTCCAGTGGGGGTTGGGGGCTCATGGCATGTAAATTGGTTTGCTGTTGGTTTGAGTCGGTTTGATCGGCGATCGACGATTGGCGAGGGTTCGCGGCCCGTTTGGCGTATCAAGTGCAAATCGTGGCTTCGAGCGACTTCACCGAGGCGTTGGTGGAAGATGAGGCGGAGGAGGAGAAGGAGGTAGACAAGGAGTAAGAGGAGGTGGACAAGGAGTAGGAGGAAGGGGAGAGATTAGGGGGGGAGGTTGGAGCAAGGTTGTAAAAGGGTCTCTAATAAAGTCGAAAGTGGGAAACGTTGAGATTGCAAATTAATTTCGAGCGCAGCCAATCGGTCGCCCAACCTCGAAGCGCAGACGAAACGCAGACCATTGAAATTCCGACGAAGCTCAGACCACGGAAATTCCTCAAATAATTGCAGTGACCTCCAGCCAGCTCCGATCTCTGCGTCAAATTGTTTTAAATGGGTCCCCATCGGACTTCTCTTCATCCTTATCCTCTTCCTCATCATCCCTATCCTACCCATCGTCCTCTTCGTCATCCTCCTCCTCATCATCCTCGTCATTCGCTTATCTATGATGAGCGCGGTTTTAACTGATTTCCCAGCCATTACAATCATTTTGCCCCACATGAAGTGCTCGACACCGACAACGACGACGACACCGAACCCATCACCAAAGATGCCAGCACCAGTCACACACCATCAATGGCCAAATGAACCCATCGCCATGGTAAAAGGGTAGGTTTGGGGATGTGAACGAGGAGGAGGACGATGAGGAGGTCGTTGCATTACAAGAGCCACGCATTAAATGACGTCTGGCCGGACGAAATCGGTGAAAACATGCGAAAATCACATTTTGTCGACGGCAAATGAAGTGCAAAAACAACAACGCATTGCAACAATAACAAGGAATTGCAACAACAACAAGAAACTCGAAACAACAATGAAGTGCAACAACAATTTACTCCAACGACAACAACTGGATTTAATGGTGAACCAGGGCAGAAGTGACCAGGGATGCTGCGTGCTGTCAAAAATAATATCGTGGGGATGGAGTGCTTGAGAGGAGGCTGTCGATCGACTGGGTTGTGGACTGTTGCTTGTGGGTCACACGATACTCTTGGGCCATTGGATGATGGGTGCTTTCGACGTTTGATTCTCTCAACGATTGGGTTTTCTTGACGTTGGGATCTCTGAACGATGGATTCGCTCAATCATCGTTGTGTACGCGGAAATAAATGTCGAGAGGTCCCACCTTTGTCCGCTGAGTTTTCCACCTCTGGCCCATGTTTTTTTCACCTCTGGCCCATGTTTTTTCCACCTCTGCCCCTTGTCTGTCCCTCCTCTGGTCCATGTCTGTCCCACCATTGTCCCGCCATTTATTCCTCGGCATTCCTCGCCATGCCCCGCTCCGATGTCCGATGGCCCCGGTGACCACGTGTGCGTGTCCAGATGCCATTTAGCTCGACAACTCACTCCATCATCCTTCCACCCAATACATCTCCTCCCCGCATATATCATTGCGATTCCCTCTTTGTGGGAACGATGGAATTCAATTAAAAATCTCGAATTTCATAGGCCAGAATAATGCGAAATATCCAACTGCGAAGAATGGATTCCCAGCCAACGTTGCCAACCCCATGTTACGCCTCGCTCAATCGAGAATTCATGTGTTTCGCCTCGCACAATCGAGAATCCATTTTCACCAAAACAAATCGATGAAATTGTTGGCACCTGAGCGACCAAAATTTAGACAGAGACAATAATAACCATGATGATAATGATGGCCAAAGAAACAGTTGCCGACTTTCACAGCTTCTGCGGTAGAAAAAACACTTGCCACCGACGCCAACGGAACAACACCAACGCAGCCATCAAGCGAAACGCGCATTCGCCTCAGACTTCTCATCTCCATCTCTGTCTCTATTTCTATCTCCACCTCTATCTTCATCTCCATCGCGGTGTCTATTTCTATCTCGGTCTCTTTGTCTCTCTCCATCTCAGTCTCTGTTTCCCGTAGCAATTCATGTGCCACTCAGTTGGTAGCTAATTTCTGGCCAATTTTCGCATAAGCCATGCTCACATTTAATTTGAAAGCCGCCGATTGGTTTCCCTCCTTTTTCGGAGGAATGCGAAGGAGTCGACTCGGAGTCGAAGTCGGCATCGGGTCTGAGACGTGATTCCGTCGGCATCGTCGACATCGTCATCGACATCACAATAGACATCATGGTCATCATGGTCATCATCATCTTCGTCATCGTAGTCGAAGCCATAAAATGTGACTAAGTCGTTGATGGAAAAATGTTTGTGGCTCTGACTCCAACTCGGACTGTGGATTGACTTCGCGGTCATTTGTGGAAATGAGGCTGCGTCTTGTGTTTGCGCTTGCAGAAGCGATTCTGGTGGATCACGTGGACGACGTCCGGGTGTCACAACTTCTGCTGTGACGAATCGATCAACGGGATGCTGCTGGCAAATTTCGCAGAGGTCCCCGATGGTCAGTGGGAAGTGGCCCAGAATCATTCAGAAGATTTCATATGATTTCAAGCATATTATTATTCAAAGGACTGAGAGAAATCGGCTAAGAATCGGGAATAAGAATTGATAAGAATAAGATTATCATTGGGTTTATTATTCTCCTTAACTTTATCCTCATTGATATACATTTTTCTCATCTGTTCTCTTCCTGATGTCCTTCCACCTCTTGACCACCGGCGAAATCAATTAGAGCCTCGATTTTCGCACTCATTAAAACCCATCAACAGTAACATAAAAAGTCACAAGAACAACAATGACAATAACAATAACAACAACAATAACAACACGACATCGTACTAATTAACCAAGTGAGTCGAATGGATTGAAACGCGCAAAAACCCGCCCATCAACTCAACGCATTTCCATCGCCTCGACGCAAGTCATTTGCGCATGTGCAGCCGTCAGAATTTCACGCAAATCAAATTCACATTCGTTGGGATCACAATTGTAGGGTGAGGGGAACGTATTGGGGACGAAGGTAGGGAGAAGGGAGACGGTAGACGGACGAAAGAGATGGTAGTAGTATGAAGGAGATGGTAGAAAGAGACGAGACGATGGAGAGGGTCGAGAACGACTTCTGCCCACGGGTGATGACGAGTAAATTCATTAGGAGTCTCGCAATTGCCTCCTTCTCCGCCTGTTCGTCCCAAACGTTGCTCCGTGGCTTCGTCGCCAGGGGGCTTCGGGGTCCATTTAGCGCTCCGGCTCTGAAGGAGGCCGACGCATTGTTCCCTTCTTCTTCTTCTTCCCTTCGTTTTTCACATGACGAGAAGTCGCCCCAACCGATCCTGGTTCGAGGAGACGTCGTCGACTCGGTCGCTGGGCAGCTGGGGGCTCAGAGAACTAGAACGAGAGGAGTCGAATCGAAAGAGCTCAACCAGTCGAAAAGATAAGAGGAATTACGGCGATGTCCTTACGAGTCCTGGCAGGACCCTCGTCGTACCAGTTTCACGATCGACGACAGACAGTGTTGAGCTGTTAACGAGCGAAACAACCTAATCACCTTTGAGTTGTCCCTCGACCCGCGAGTCTCAATTAAATATGCAATTGCAATTAAACTCGGTTTGTTTTGCGAATAGTGAAAGGATACGAAGGATATTCTTTCCGCGGATATCAATTCGCTGTCAGTCGCGATTATGAGAGACACTTGTGCGAATCCATTGGAACGTGAATTATTCGCAGCTGTTGCCCGAGGGCGCGAACTCGGCGTCATCGTCGTCTTCGCGGCCAAGGATACCGCAGGATAAGGACGATTGTCAACTCGTCTAATTAAGCCAATTTAAATGAGACCGAGGAGCGAAGTGAAATAACGCAATAAACACGAGGCGGCTGGTCGTTGTTATTGCTTTGTTATCCTTATTTATGATATACTCCGCTGTAGATAGAGAGAAAGAGACGGAACGTAAGGTGTGAGAGGAGTATAAAAATGTGGGGATTTACAACGAATTCGCGTTTCAGTCTGCGGAGTGTCGAAGAATTAACACGATGTTTTATTTGCAACTGAACTCAGGGGAAGCCAAACGTAGGAGTAAAAGTCAAATTCTTAATTTTTTTTTAGTTTTGGTTTTGATCCTTTATATTAATTTAATTGATTTAATTAACTGATATTGAAATCAATCTGGAAATTTATTTCCACATCAGAAAATATTTCTGAATATAATAAGCATACAATTTTGTATATAATCGAACTCAACCCTCTAACTAAAGCTTCTCAAAACCCATCGCGAAGGTTTGGGAACCCCTGCACTAACTCGCACTTCGCGCTAAAAAGGTGCTGACTTACGAGCTGAATTGGACTCGAGGCAGCCGCAACAGCAGCAATAAAAACCTTTCAAGCCTCGAGAAACACGTTTCGCCTCGAGCAGGTGTTGTTGTTCTTGTTGTTGTTGTTGGTGGTGGTGTTGACGATTGCAGTGGACACGTTGTCAGCGTCGAAATCCTGATCCTGCCCAAAGGATAACGTGTTAAAATGATCACAATTCAACAACAACAACAACAACAGCTCCTTTGATCTCATTTCGATAATCCTGGCGAATTATTTTATTGCGACTTTCGAGAGTGCTTTGTGAAATTGCTTCGTCGTCTGGAACTGCAATAACAACAATAACAATTACAATAACAACAAGAATAAATACAACAACAACTGCAACGACAACAACAATAGTAATTACAACAACTCTGTCTACAGCCGCAATATTAACATCCGTAGGCATGCAATTGTGTTGTTATTGGTTGTGTTGCAATTTCAGTTGTTGTAGCTATTGTTGTTGTAATTGTTGTTGTTGTTGTTGCTGGCATTTAAGTTGCGTCGATGACAAGATTCCGAATGTTAACTCGAGGACGTGTTGAAGTGTCAGCAGCAAGCGATAACAACATTTTCGGCAGGACGAGAATCCGACCGAAACCGAGACAGGTGAGGGACAGACATTCAACAGGACGAAGAAACTTTGACATGGGCGAAATTAAAGATAGAGAGAAGGAGAGCGAGAGAGGAGAAGAGAGATATATAGAGGGAGAAACGATGGACAAGACCATTAGCAATCTAAATTAGCAATCAATAAGATGTGTCTTTAGCACTGCAATTATTTCTCTCAAAACCTTTTAATCAAAGAATCTCTTTTTTTTTAATTATAGTCCAAATTTAACCAATGACTCTCCTTTTAATCTAAAAACTTTTTTAAATCAAATTCTCTCCTATTAACTAAATACTCTAATTTTAACCAAAGACTCCTTTGAACCCAGACTCTCAATCACCATCTCTTTCTCGAGAGGAAAGCGAAAGTGTTGCCACGAGTTTGGTGTTTTTCCCCCTCACCGACTTCATAATTTAGTGTCCAAAAGACTCAGCATCTCCTGCTGTAAATCGCAAAACCATTAGCGAGCCAATTTGTATTGTCGAAAATTTTCCAAACGCCCACTCCGAGAGTGAAATTGAATTTTCCATTCCACAAGGGCACGACTTGGGCTTCGACTATGACTTGGACTGTGATTCCGACTTAGGCTACGACTTCGACGTCAACTCCGACTCCGATCGCCGCTGTGACTGCCTCGACTTCATCTTCTTCTAATGGCTTTGCGATTTTTCAAAACCCTTTCGCCTGGGGTGGCGAATGCGAAACCCATCCGTGGTGTGACGGAGGCTGCCCGACTGCTGACTGGTCATGTCTTCGCGCAGTGAGCCTCATGAAATTTCAATTAATCTTGCAGTCGCTCGCTCGCTCGTTCTCGTCCCCGAGTGCCAGCCAGAGCTGGGGTGGGGTGGAGGCAGCTCACATCGTTCGATGGTCGTTGTGGCCAAGTGGCGCCCCATCAACCGGTTATTCCCACAATGCCAATCACAAGATCACAATTAATGAATGGCCACATTGACTTCTCGTTCCTCTCGTTCCTCTCGTTCTCTCTCCATGATTTCTTGTGTGAACCACAGCCTGAATCGGAACCCTCGACCTCCTTGCGCTCCGGATGATTAACTGTGCCAAGTGCTGCGAAGCTTCTGTTGTTTGTTTATCTAATGAAGCCTCGTACCTTGTTCGCCCGCTGGATCGCGAGCGCCTCGTTCATTAATCCATGTAGAGTCTGATTTCCAGCGAAGATCGAGACAGTCCACACAGCCCAAGCGGTTCATCATTCATCAACCGAAGACGTGGTCGCTTCATGTGTGTGCGGCTCGTCAGCGCAGCAGGTGACATTTTCTTGGTGCCCGATGATCCGCTCGGGTGATCCTCGATGATCATCATCGTCGTCGGGGTGATAGGTGATGATCATCATTGTCGTCTGGGTGATCGGTGTTAATCATCATCGGTAGCAGGATCATCGTGTTGCTCCAGCGAGAGCTCGACATGTGTTCGCTTAGGTGGAATCAGAATCAGACCCCGGCTCCCGACCCTGGTCCGCTGATTAATGAACGGAGACGCAAACACTTCATCTCCACGGCACTGCGGCGACGGAGGCGCCTTCGAGACCACGATCATCATCAGCCGAAGGTGAGCGCCAAGCGTCACCAGCCAGCCGTGAGATACATTCGCATTGGCCCCCGACCCCCGGGTGACCAGAGATCATCACACGAACTCCTCCTGTGCTCTCTCTCGGAAATGTTTCTAAGATTAATTGTTGCAATCATTTCATCGCTCTGTTCGTTCGTTCATTCGTTTGTGTGTGTGTGTGTGTGCGTGTGATGTTGTTCCTCATTGATCATTGTTGGCGATCGCATGTTGCTGATATTCACATGATTGAATTGTGTTTTATTTCTCTTATTCTCATTCTATACGGATTTCTCATTCTTCGGGTAGAGGAAGTCTACGGATTTCTCATCCGTCTTATTATCGCAATCAGTTGCTTTATTGGAATAAAATGAATTTTCGAACAAACTGCTTTCAATCAAATTTCGATCACAGATATGGTATTATTCATTTTTATAATATACTTTCTACTTTTGGTTATAAAACTAATTTTGTATCTCTGTACTAATATTTTTTATTATTTTGTTTTTTTTACTATATAATTTTTTACCGATTTTCAGTTATATCTGAAATCTGTAGATCAACAACATTTCATGAACTAAATTTTGGGTTAGAATATTTTTAATTTTATTTTTTTATTTTTCAATTCATCATTATTAATTTTAATTTAGAAATCTTAATATTTTGATATCTTTTTTTTTGCTAATTGTTTAAATATTTTCTATTTTTTTTTTTTATTTTTTTATTAATTGTTTAAATATTTTCTAATTTTTTTTATTTTTTCTATTATTTTGTCTTTCTAATAAAAAAATTAGTAATAATTTGTATATAAAACGTTTTATGATCTAAATTTTAAATATTAATTATTGTTGGCTGCATTTATTTATTTTAAATATTTTCCAATTTTTTTATTTTCTATAAACAAATGTTTCCTTCTTCCTCTGTTTTCATTCCCATGCCTATGTTGAGTTCAGACAAAAACCTCTTGCTAAAACAGCGAGAACTCAAACCATTATGGCCATGTCTTAGATTATGGTCGAGTTTTTATGGTCATGGTATTGCCAGCAGAGTATTATTCAAGGTGCAAAACCCCGCTGCACAGTTTGAAAGCCAACGCAAACAGGCCCTCCGAAAATTATGCAATTTTTCTGTCTTCGTTTTTCCACAAATTCCCTTCCCTGTTTTTTTATATGTATTGCAAAGACACAAACCACGAATTGGGTTTTGGAATTGGAATTTAAAGTGCTGCCAGTAGTGAAATTGGTTTCGTTCAATTCCAGTACGTTCGTCAAAAACTTCCAGATTCTTTCGTCCAATTTTCCAGCTCCGAGCAGGTAAAAGTTTTTGTTATATTTTGCAAACAAAATTTTCGCGGCGAAAATTTCGAGTCCCGACTTCGTGTAGCAACCCTGGAAATGGCGGAAATGGCGACTTTGACCGACCCTGTTATTCGAATACGAGCTTATGATTGGACGCGATTTGAAATTTCAATTCAAAATTTTTTAATTATAATTTTAATAAATATTATTTGTGATTTCATAATCAAATAAAATCAATCAGTATTATTATTTGCGTATTTTGAATTTGTTTAATATTTATTCATCAACAAACAAACAAACAAGTTTCGTAAGTATTTATTTATTTATTTATTTATTATTAATTAAAAATGTTTAAATAAAACAAATAAATACATAAAGGATAATGGAGCAACAAAAGCAACAAAACAACTTCAGGAAGTGCGAGTAGTTCCGGGCGGAAGTGGTGCAGTTGCGCCGGCTGCTGCAGGCGGAAGTGGGGGGGTACTCCACCGAGCGCGTCGCGGAGGCGGAAGTCGCCCAGTTTTTTTTTTTTTTTAATTGAATTGTTGGTTGAATTTGATTTATTTAAATAATTATTTGTGGTTTTGTGTGAGGTGTTGCTATATCTATATATATATCTATATGTATATACTCTGGGCAAGAACATATTGTCGCTCAACTTCAGTCGACAGCCACTTCCTGTTTATCCTTTGAACTTGAATTGTGTTGTTCGAATTAACAACAATTATAAATAAATAAAATATAACACAATAACCAAAATAAAACAGTTTGTAATATTTGGTGACGAAGCAACGAAGTGCTATTTTTTAAGGCCTTTATTTTGGAAAAATTTGATGGTGCTCAAAGACTTGAGAAAATATACAATTATATAATTATAAATCAGTCAGCGTGAATAACACTGACTGATTTGCGGAGGGAGTCTGCTGCCAAAAATAAAGTGTTTATCCAAAAATGGAATTCTGATCACAATACTCCACTTGTGATCACACTTCGATTGAAGTGACTTCGACAACCCTGGTTCAAAACACTGATATCACTGGTTATCACTCATCACCCGCACGCACGAGCCGATTCTCTTATCACAGATTGCGTGATTATCTCATAATTGCAATACCAATGATTGGGAATTTAATGAAGACAAATTGTCATCCGGTCATTGGCCTAATCCTTTACACCAGGATCACTTGTTCTTACCATCTCAGCAGTGATAGCGATGTCACGCCCGAGGTCTTGAGGTCGCTCCTCCGGCTCAAGTGGCGCGCGATGATTTGCAATTTCGGGTTCAACATATTGAGAAAGGCTTCGTCAAAGACTTGCGAACAACGTAGACTAGGTATAAACCGGAGGTTAATTGAATATTCAAACTAAACGCAATGCGTATATAAAAAAGACGAGTATCACAGGTCGGACGGCACGAAGAGGCGAAGAACTTTTCTCATGAAATAAACATGAAATTAAGAGTAGATTCACTAAAATTATTCAAACACATTCCAGGTGGATAAATCTTTTGGAGACCGCAGATTCTGAACCTCTTGCCTCTTTCACTCGGATGCGCTAACATAACCTACTGGGCCTGAAGAGGCCCATGCGAATAAATCGAGAGTTTGTACCTTTTATTGCATGCTATTTCGTAGATATGTGTGCTATTAATATCCTACGATATCTTATATATGATCTCTTATATATTGTATATATTTTTGGCATATATTTGTGCATAGTTAGTCCTCCCGAAAAGGATAATATGAAAGGATGATAGTAAAAAAATATATTTTTTTAATTTTATTTATTTTATTTTTTAATCTAAATATGCATAAGTATGTATAAGAAAATGAAATAAAACTATAAATTCGGACTACACTATAAATTCGGAGAACAGTCATTTCATATAGCATGTGTTCTAAGTGTGCTATGTAAAGACACCTGATCCTGCAGTTAATATAATCAGACACAGTGGCGTAAAAAAGCGAACAAAGAAACTCAAAGACGTTAACGATTTCGTAACGTAACGATTTCATGAAACCGAATTAAGCGATTTCGTCACAGTTATCTTAAGATTTTTTAAATCAACCTCCAACCGTTTGGAATGAGCTCGACGACTACAAAGAAGCTGTAATAATAGTCCAGAAGTTGAGAGTGGTGAACGATACAGCAGAAAGAGGAGTGAAGATGGTCCAAGACTACAACGAGAGTCCCTGCCGGAATGAAGAGGAGTTTCAAGATTTATTATTAGTCATCGCCAATTACAAAAAACAATTTTCAACAAGCGAGAAGAAGCAAATGGTCTAACTTTTATATAACTTTTTGGTATATCTTTCATAGGATCAATAGCAGTTTTTAATACATGAAATCCCATTTTGATGAGTTTTTTGTATAGGGACCCCCAGAAGGGGGGCAGATAGAGGGTAGGTATGTATGAGTGAAATATTGAGAGTTGAAAAATAATAATTAGGACCTGGTAATACATTTGACCCCTCTACGAGTCCTCCCGGAGAAGCTATGAACGATTTATGTGAAAAGTTTCCAAAATTGGACCACTTTGGGGCCGATGCGCTACGTTTTACCCCCATCGGATCGGGAAAAAAAATTTGGCTCAATCATATTTTTACCGAACCTAACCAAATTTGAAAGTGCAAGCTATCTATATCTTAATAAAGCGCACTAAAATCAGGCTAAAGACACATATATGTGGACTGGGCCTACTCAGGCCCAGTAGGTAACTTTCGATGTTGACACAGTAAACAAAAAATTTTCTTCTACCAACTAAACCCGATTGACTCGATTTTTTTTTTCTGTACTCAGAAAGCATAGCGGCAAGAAGTCATGGAATATCAGATCGATTAATAAAGAAACAAAAAAAATATTCATGTTTAAACTCAAAATGGGCCTCATCAGGCCCAGTTGCCCATCCTAGGGTTAAATTCCGATTTCTTCCAAAAAAATAATAAAATATGGTTTTTCTACAAATGTTTTTTTTTTCGAAAACTGCTTACAATAAATAGTCAAATAGAGTTTTTAATCAAAAGTTTACAATGAATTTATTTTAGGTGCTTCTTAATATCATCTTGGTCTTCCGATGCTGAGTACGCTATGTGTATTTACATATTTTTTAATTAATTTAATTTTTAATTTAAACTCGATAGTGTTTCTAACGGTACCATGAAATCCTAACTTAAACCTATACTAAAGTCGTAAGGCTGACTGGACGTTGTGTGGAAAACTTTCTTTTGTTGTTCTTTGGACTCATGTTTCAATTTACAATTCTACTCTAAGTTGACTTCGAGACGTCGAGTGGACGTCGTCGCTATAGTGGTAAATGACCAATTTGAAAACCTATCTAAGACTAACATTACACAGACCTAACCTAAGCCTTTTTAATGGCTTAATATTAGTAAGAATATTAATAATAAACATTAATAAGACCTAACATTAAACATACTTTAAAGTACTTATACTCTAGCCCAGGGCGAGCCTCATTTCGCAGAGAAGTTCTCGAGCGGGCGACTAACCTAATCCTAAATCTGTCTAGACCTGCAAATTAGACCTTGGTTAATTTACAGTATTTTACTTAAGGCTTCAATTCAGTTCAATCAATCTTTTATTTTTTTTGAAACTCAATAATCTGTTTTTTTTTTAACTGAAAATTATTTCTATTTTTGTTTGTAACTCAAAAATCTTTCAAACTTTTTTTTTTAATCTCAAAAATCTTTTTTTTTTTTTTAAACTAAAAATCTTTCTAATTTTTTGTTGTAACTCAAAACGTTTCTTTTTTCCTTTTTTAGACATGGTGCTGCGCTGCCACGTTGTTGCCCACCTGCGATGGGGGTGCAGGCGCTGCTCCCCCGCTTCCCTCCACGGAGCCGCTCTCCGCGTCCGAGTCCTTTATGGAGCCGCCCTCCTCGTCGCCCACCAGGGCGCGGTACTTCTTGGCGATCGCCTCCCAGTCGGCCACGTTCTCGATGCGGTTCTGATTGGCTGCGGAGAAGCTCGTCTGCGAGCCGAGTGGCGACAGGTGCACCGCAGACAAAGCCACGGAGTCTTTGGAAGATCGGGGGAGAGAAAAAAAAATGTAAGTAATGGATACAGATTCTTTGGACTACGGGGAGGACAAGAATTTTGAGCTAGCCTTAGCCAGAGCAGAACCAATCCAGTGGGAATGAACGAAATCACAAGATCAGGGAGAATTACAGAGACAGACATGTGGAGAACTCCTTTCTCGGACGAGACGTGGCTGCAAAACTTCTTCTCTCGCCACCCCCAAATTCTCTTCCTTTCTCGGGTGGCCGAGGGAAGAAGTTTATCACAACATTTCCTACCTTTCTTGATCTTCGATAGCCACTTGGCGCCAGCTTTGGTCCGTGGACTCGCCTGACGTATTCCCATCATCTGTACCAGACTTGGACGCTTCTTTTTCTTCATGCGTGCCTAAGTACACACACAGACACATACACGTATACATAGGCATATATTTTGTGTTCATTGATTTATGGAACGTTATCGTTACGATGGATATCGAACGATTGGAGGATGAGCGAGAGCGATGCGCGCGATTAAGGCAGCGGCGACAAGAGACACAAGAACAAACACAAATGCATGAGAGACAAGGACACAGAATATCTATCAGTCTAAAGAGACTACGGTGCAGATCGGTGCAAATCAGAGTAGATAGTGGTATTGTGTAGACGAGAGGGACATAGAGTGACGAGCGTGGTGCATTGAGGAGGCTAGAAAAAAGAAGAAATAAGGAACTGAAGAGTGCGGTGTTGCCATGTTGCTTTAAATGGGTTGGGGAAAAGGTCATCAGGCGTTCGGGTTTTGATTTTGTTTGTCGTTTGGTTGGTTGGAGGAGCAGCTGTAATACACACTTGATATTTTACCTTGACCTTCTCGACGATCCACATAAACCATGTGGTAACTAAATTAAGCGGCGAGGGCGCGGTTGTGGTGCGATGCATGTTGCGTATAAGCTTTGAAAGGCCGAATTTCCACTCGATGTCGGATTGCGCCTATATAGGTTTAAACATATATTGTCGATATGGTCGGTGATATAATGATGAAGATTTTGTAATGATGCGTTTTCGGATCGTATGTTGAAGTAGCATTCCGTGGGTTTGTGTGTGGGTTCAATAGAGAAATGAGAGTAAAAAATATAAGAGAACAAAAGCATTTCTTCAACAAGAGTTTTCGTAATTTTTCAATGTTATTTTATAGCGCTGTAAAGGAAGAGATAAGAAAATATGGCAACATCATTTCTGCTTCAACCGATCGTTTAAATTATTCGGTTCTAATTACGCCTAATATTTCATGTGTGAAGTTTATCCTAAAAATTTTCAAACACAATTTTTCACAAATGTTTCAATCACAAATATATCGCAAAGTTGCCAAAGTATTTCTGGTTTCTGTCGCTCCAATACCCGGACAACCTTTCGAAATTGAAGATTTTAAACTACCTCTTGAATAGAAATGTTGTTGCAATATTTCGCTGAAAAGGAACTGAACTTAAGATATAAATAAATCATAAGAACAACAAGTTTAACTGCACTTGACGCAGTTAGCATGCGTTTGTGTGCTTTGATTAATCGATACACTATAAGGAAACAACTATTTTCTAAGTAAACTTATGTCCATATTAACTGGTTGTCAATAACGATGTTTTTTCTTTAGTGTGAAATCAATTGTATAGTGTGGTGATGATGTGTGATACTTTGTGTTTTGGAAGCTTTAGTCGTCAAAAAGCTCTCGTATTTTGAAACGTTCGGTTTCAAGAAGCTGTAACTATTCTAAACACATAAATTGTAGCTGCTTATTTAACTATAAACTAATTTCATGCTTCGATTTCTCTTCTATTCTAAACATTTATCATTGCTATTAAAAAGCGGTTTTATTCGAATCATCATTGAGCTATGGTCTTTAAGATACAATACAAGAGTTTTCTGTTTGTATCTTCAAGAGTTTCGTTCGCTTCGTGGAAGCTGCAAGTCTGGGCAGTTGATGGATATATAACAACTCATTTAGTGATCCATGAAACCAAAAGCAACGATCTTGTAGTAATTAGATTCAAAAATTTGTATGTAAAATTGAGTATTTAAAGATTTTAGGATGGATGAGTTCTTCTTCTATCTGGAGGTTCTGATAGCCAAGCACTCAAAGCCTTTTCCGATTTTCTCGATTCGAAGCACTGAAAGCTCTTGTCTTGCGATTCTGGTAACCATTAAGCAAAGCCTCTATTGTCGTCTATGCTAGAGTCTTTGACCGGCTTCTCTTTCCCCCCGGACTTCTCTCTACTTTGCTGTAATGATCAGGATCTGAAACCCCGTCCGTGAATCCCAATGCCGGGAAACATAGACATATCCTTGAGAAAGACATGTCTATATTTCTACCGGCCATTCTGTATAATAAAAATGTGTGTTCGATAGTGTTTCTAAATGGGCTAAAAGAGAAAGAACCTCTGGACAAGTCATGATAATATGAATAATATTTAAGAGTTTATACATAGATATTGTAATAGTAGTTGTTAGAGTAATGAGGACATCATTTTGGAAAAGAATAAAAATAAATTAGGAATACTACCTGAATTCGCTGATAGGTGTCTGACATCATAGCAATCAGTAGGTTGATCAACACAACCACCGACACCAACATGTACACGCCGAAGACTATCTTGAACAGATACTCGACCCAGTAGGGCTGGGTGACCGTGGTCAATTGCAGAATTTTGTCGACTTGCGTCTGGTCGGTCGTCGTTTGACCGAACACGGCGAAGAAGAGCAGCTCGAACGAGTGGATTGGATTCAAGCGCACTATCGTCGTCGAGGTCGGGAGGGTGAGTGACATGTTGTATTGCGGTGGTGGTGATGAGTTTCCGGAAACACGCCCCACCCGGTACAAAATGTCACCACCGCAACGACGACAGCGGCGAATCGCGCACATGACATTCGTGACAACCAGTAGCGAGCCCGACGAGAACCGCGCATGAACCGAAACCGAAAAGAACCACGAACGAAAAGACAACGAATAATCGAACGGACGAAAGAATGAATGATGAACACGACGACCGATTGTGAACGGAAACGGAAGAGAGAACAAAGAGATGGCGATTAGTGGGGTCTGCGGTAATACCAACCTGTATGCGTTGATAAGTATCCGACATCATGGCAATGAGCAAATTAATGAGGACAACAACAGACACGAGCAAATAGATGCCGAAGACGATCTTGAATAGGACCTCGGTCCATTCGGGCCGCAGATGTCGCATGGGATTGATGTCCAAGGTGGTCGTTTGTCCAAAGACGGCGAAGAAGAGACGCTCAAAGGCCAAGAACGGTGTCATCGGTCCTTCGTTTGTTTGTTGCAATGATTTTTGGATCGCAATTTTCGCAGTGATTTTGCAGTTGTCGAGTTAAAGTGAAGGAAGGCGATTTTTTGTTTAGGTTAGTTTCATGGGTTATTTTTGTATTTGTATACTATGGTACAACTATGCGGCTGCGCGTGGAAGTTATTGACAATTGTGACGGGAGTGAGCAAACACATCAAAAGCAGCGCATTCCAGTGGAATTCATCGACAATTTACGACTTCTCCTTTCCATCATCTTGATCGAATTGATTCTTTTAATTGGTTTTTTCTTGGTGCCATTGGTGTGTGGAAAGCAGCGAAAGCATCAACAATTGTTGTTATTGGCATTGTATACAAGGTACAATAGACCATGGCAATGTATGTTAGTTGTACAATCTTAAATCTTCTAAACATAAAGTTCATGCGTCTCTTAATTTACAAAGAACATCAAACACTTAACGTGGGTCAACCCATCAAGAGAGGGTCGACCCAAAAGAGGGCAAAAGGGCAGCCAATTCCAAACAAATTCTCCAGCATTCCAACACAGAAACAATAAAATAAAATTTAAACGAAAAGACAATATAAAGACAAATTCCGTGCAGTTTATTAAAAATAAAAGTAATGTTCGAAGCTTCAATTTTCAAATGCTGGAATATAATGATCCTATACAACCGATAGTAAATATAGTAGACCTGTAATAGCTTTGTTATCTAGTTATATCTTGTAGACTCTTTAATTTTTTTCATAAAATTTGTGATATTTGACTTAAAAATCCTCATAAAGCTTTTGAACTTACCTACTGGAGATTTATTTATTCATTAACAATTTAATATTCATTCTATTCAAGCTAAACTTATTGAAAGAATAATTATTCAATTGATATCTTGACTAAAAAAATTATCTAAAATAGTTTATTTTATAAATTATGCATTTATATTAAATATGTACTTTAATTTCCAGATTAAATTTGTGCTCAATCATATATTTTTAAACTTCGAAAGGATAGTGATCATATCTTTGGAAATACTGAAAGGATCGTGATTATTACCAAGGTAAGTCCAATTATTTCCTTCTTGTTATCTCCATACATCGTATAATGTTAGAGCATAAAAATGCATGACTTCGTGCTGAAGCTCGAAAATAAAACTACAGTCAGAGGCTTATGAAACATTGAATTTAAAAACACTGAGAATTAAATTATATTGAACATTCCAATTATGCACATGCGAAATTAAAGTGAATAAAATAAATATACACAGAAAGAAAATGAGAAATAAAATAATAATAGTAAAAGTGTGAAGAACACTGAGAACATTGAAAAACAATACGATCTGGTCATTCCGCACAAAATTGCGATACACTTATGTATAATAATAATCCTGAACAAAACATCAATTCACAACAACAAGGATGCAAGGATGCAGTAGGACGAAGTTGAGTACAGATAAAACATGCCCGAGAATAGATATGTATGTAAAACAGTAAAACATCGAAAGCTATTTGGGAGAGGGGGGGAAAAAACTTCGTCCCGGAGTTGCTGAAAGTGAGAAAAGTTTACGACATCGAAGGCAACACTGAGGTCTAGGAAACGAATGATCATTCGACCACAGCCCGCTGAGGGGCGGTGGGTGTGGCAGGCGCTAGCAAAGGACCGATTGGACTTACGATCATCTTTGTGCTTGCGTCGGAATTCGCTGCGACTGTCGAGGTAACGATCCGTGGGCGGGGGGCGTGGCGTGGGCATGTCATCTGCGGGGACGGGGACACACATGGAAATAAACGATAAGAGGACATCTATATGGAGGTGGCTGTGGTCTGTACTGTGGCTCAGCATGCATGGAGACATAGGCCTCCGTTAGCCTTCGTCTCTCTCTCTCTCTCTCAGGCAGATACTTATCAATACAGTGTTCGGTTCAAATGGTCAAGGATCAACAGAAAAATTGGGGTCTTCCCCAAACTGCAATCATTGTCGGATTGTCCAACGTGAGACTTACCGTCGCTGAAGTAGCCGCGGTTGCGGTTCTTCTTCTCGAAGCTGCGCAGGTCCTCGGGCGTGAAGTTGGCGAACGACTGATTCAGGGCGACGATGTGCATCGAGAAGCCGAACACGAAGATGGCCAGCACGGCGAGGAAACGCGCCAAGTCCTTCAGCAGGTCCCCGATGATGATGGCCCACGGCCCGAAGAGGTGATGGAACGAGAGGAAGTCCAAGATCTGGACGCACGCCAGCAGGAAGGCCAGGGCGAAGCACTGGTTGCGACAATAGACCAGCGTCGGCCAGTACTCCTTCGAGATAAAGGCGAACGCGACCACGTGCACCCCAACGCCGGCCATGCCGAGGAGCAGCACGAGCAGCTTTATCGATCCCAGACCCGACTTGTCGGACGGGTTGGTCAGCTCGAACAAAAGCAGGCCGCTCAGCCAGATGAGCAGCCCGATTTCGTACCAGTAAGGGACGAGGCTCAGCCGCAGCACGGGGTAGATCGGCGTGATGGCCACAATGCTCAGATGGATCATCAGGTAGATGTGCGACGTCAGATAGGACATGAATTTTATGATCGGCACCTTGTTGAACTTGTGCCCCATGGGGAAGGTGAAACCGATCCACACGGGCGGGCAAACGATGAAGGCGACTAGCAAGAGGAGGATTTTCCACGAGGCCCAGGTGAGCGAGCCGCGCCAGAGTTCCTGAAGAAGAGGATGATATTTTTAGTTGAGGTGGGCGGCAGAGTTGGGGGCGTGGCTCACCTGCAGATAGCGCTGCACCACCGTGTGCGCGATCACCTCCTTCTGCTCGTTCTCGATCAGCACGTCGAGGAACTCGATACTCCGCTTGTCGATGGCCTGCAGGATTTTGCCGGCCGAGTCGGCGCCCGCCGCCAGGGCGAGGAGTTCGGTGCCCATGGCTTCGCACTGCTTGCCCGCCGCCACCAGATCCTTAGCACGCTCCTTCTCCTGCACACCGGAGGAGGAGAGAAGTTAATGGGATGAATTCAAAGACAACTGATCGACACGCACCTTCGTGGAGAGGTTGATGTAGATGTAGGAGAGCTTGGCCGCCGTATCCACCGGCGCTGGGGAGACGAGGACGAATTCCTGGATCGGTTTGTTGTTGTGATTCTTCGAGACCACCATCAGATTGTACACGAAGCGCTTGTCCTCCATCAGGCCGTACGTGTCGTGCTCCTTGTTCATCAGATACCGCAGCACGTCGTTGTGTCCCTCGGAGGCGGCGAACCAAATCGCCGCGCACCCGTAATTGGTCTCCGACTTGGGCGAGGCGCCCGCTTCGCAGAGCAGCTTCACGACATCCAAGTGCCCGGCTTTGGCAGCACAATGCAGTGGCGTCCAACCGTTCCTGTCGGTCGCGTTTATTTCCGCGCCCTGACCCAGCAAAATCTCGACCATCTGAAAGTGACCGTGCATCGCGGCGATGTGCAGGCCGGTCCGGCCGTGACGGTCTGTCGACTGGAGGAGTTCTGCCGAGCGACTCAGAAGCAAACCGACCACTGACATGTGACCACCGAAGCAGGCCAAATGGAGAGGGTTGTAGCCCTGCCAACAAAAAGGAGAAAGATTGATCAATAGACGTATAGATTTTTGGGATCGTCAACTCACGTTTTCCGTTGTTGCCGCGTCGACTTGGACGCCTGCCGAGTTGAGGAGCAGGCGCACCACGTTCTCGTTCCCGGAGAACGCCGCCAGATGCAGCGGCGTCATCCCCGACTCGCCGCCCAAATCGCCGAAGAGACTCTGGCCCGTGGGCGGCTCCGACTTGACCGTCGCCGGAACACTGGTCAGCAGCTCGCGAACCGTGTCCGCCTGCCCGTAGTAGGCGGCCACGTGCAGCGGCGTCAGACCGAGCTTCTTGCTGGTGATCCGCAGCGAGTTCGTGCTCTTCAGCGCGTCCAACACCTGGCCGTGGCCGTTCTGGGCCGCCAGATGGACGGCCGTGAAGCCGGCCTTGTTCTCCTCGGTGCAGGAGGCGCCCGCCCGCACCAGCGCCTTGACGACGTCCGCGTGCCCGCCCTCGGCCGCCAGCTGCAGCGGCGTGGCATCAGTCAATTTATTTCTAGCCGAGATCACCCCCGACCGATCGAACTTCATCAGCTCCTCGATCACCTTCACCGAGCCCTGCATCGCCGCGATGTGGGCGCAGGTGTTGCCGTCCTTGCTGGTCGCGTTCACCAGCGACGGATGCTGCTGCAGGAACAGTTTGGCCACTTCTGAGTAGTTGTTCTGGGCGGCGACGTGGATGGGCTTCTGGCCCAGGTCGTCGGTGGCGTCGATGTTCGCGCCCAGCTCGAGCAGGAGCTGGCAGACCTCCATTTGGCCGCTGGCCGCCGCCAGGTGGAGCGGCGTCTGTTTGCGCAGCGTCAGGATGTCGATGACGGCGTTGTGGTCCTTGATCAGGAACTTCACCAGGTGGGTGAAGCCGTTCATCGCCGCCAGGTGGAGCGCCGTCCGACCAACACGCGACTTCGAGTTGATGAAAGCCTTGTTGGTCAGCAGCGCGTCGCACACGTGCAGATATCCGCGCTCGGCCGCCAGATGGAGGGCCGAGCGGCCCTCGGTGTCGAAGACGTCGACGCGAGCGTGATTCGCTAGAAGGTTGTTGACTAGTTCCATGTGGCCGCGGTGGCAGGCGATCAGCAGCGGCGTCCAGCCGACCGAGGACTGGCGGTTCATCGCCTTCTGGATGTCGGTGGGGTTCATGTGCGAGACCATCTCCATGAGGACGTCGTTGTTGCCGGCGACGGCGCAGTAGTGGAAGGCGGTCTCGAGGGCGGTGCGCGTCTGGATCGTCACGTCGGCGCCGCTCTCGAGCAGCATCCGGACGATCTCCTTGTCCGACTCGGGGATCTTCACCTCGTCCTTGGTGATTTGGCAGGTGTAGTGCAGGGCGGTGGCCCCGTCCTCGTTCACGGAATTGATGTAGGTGGTGGCCTTGTCCGGGCCGTGCTTCTCCTTCACCGTCTCGATCAGGTGGCGCACGATCTCCGGGTGGCACGAGCGGCAGGCCATGTGAAGCGGTGTCTCGCCGGTCTAAGGGAAGTTCGTGTCAAAAGGAATTCATCAAAAGTTAATCTTTCAAAATTGTTCTATCAATAATTATCCGCAAAATGGATTCATGTAAAATTATCAATCCAAATTGATCTCTTAAAAATTAGCCAACAAAATTAATCCATCAAAATTTATCAATCAAAACTGATCTATCAAAAATGATCCATCAAAATTGATCCATTGATCCATCAAAAATGATCCACCATATTGATTCATTAAAACAGCAGAGAAATTTCACTCACATTGGACTTGTAGAGCGGGTCGCCGCCGTCTTCGAGTAGCTGCATCAGCGTGGCCAGATTCCCGTGCTGCGCCGCCACGTGGACGGGCGTCAGGCAGTCGTCGGTTGTCAGGTTGGGACTAGCGCCGGACTTGAGCAGCATCAGGGCGCATCGGTCGCCGTCCTTGACCCGGGCGGCGATGTGCAGCGGCGTCTCGTGAAGTTTGCCGCCGCGCACGTGGACGTCGGCGCCGAAGCCGAGCAGCGTCTCGACCACGGCCGGCTTGGCCGACTCGACCGCGATGTGGAGGGCCGTGTAGTTCTCCTGGAGGTGGGAAGAACGATGTTAGAGTTGTCACAACAAGCGATGGAAAGGATGATAAAGATGTTACAAAAAGTAGTGGAAAGATGAAAGTAAAGTTGCAATAAAGGATGATAGTAGAAAGGATGATCTTACAACAAGTGGTGGAAAGGGTGAAGAGTTTACAACAACAGCTGGAAAGTTTGATGTAACATCAAGTTATGGAAAGGAGAGCTTACATTCGTGGTCACGTCGACCTTCTCGCCCTTCTGCAGCAGGGTGTTGATGATGCCCGTGTGCCCGTAGGCGGCCGCCGTGTGGATGCTCCTGGCCCCGTTCTTGTTCGGCATGTGCAGATAGACGCCCTTCTTGAACAACATCGTCGCGCACTCCGCGTGTCCGTTCAGCGAGGCGATGTGCATCAGGGTGCTGCCGTCCTTGGTCCGCTCGAAGATGCTCGCCTTGAACTTGTCCGCGAGTATCTCGATGATGTGGGCGTGGCCGTTCTCAGCGGCCAAATGCATCGGCGTTCGATCTGGAAGAGAGCGAAAACCAAGGAATAATTAAATCATTTCATGTGCTTCGTATTCAAGGGTTCGCCCAAGGTCTTCGACTACTGACCTTGGTTGTCCGCGATGGAGGCGGACGCTCGAACGCCATAGAAGTACTTCAGCAACGCCTCGTCGCCCTCGGCGGCCGCGATGTGCAGCGGCGTCTGGCCCTCGCCGTTTTGCGTGTCGACATTGGTGCCGTAGTCGACCAGGATCCGCACCATGTCGACGTCCCGCCGTCTGGCGGCCAAATGCAAGGCCGTATCCCCATTGGCCGTCGTTGCCTAAACGTGGAAGGAGAGAGAATGAAAGTAATAGAGAGTATAAAAGTAACAGAGAGAGTGTGTAAAAGTAACAGAATGAGAGTGTGAAAGAGTGACAAAGAGAGAGAGGATCGTCTCGTGAGGTGACGAGTGGCTGTCGAAGCGGGGTCAATGTTGTAAATGCTCAGCATGGGTCCTTCGACCGAGACGCAGACGCCTCCTTTCACACGAGACGCAGACGCCCCCCTTCGCCCAGCCCTGAGTGAGTTCAAGAAAGTTTCCCCACTTGTTCCACTTTAGGGCTTTTAGTAGGGCTCGCGACGTATGGCGGGAAACCGTGTGCTGGAAATTCCAATCCATACTTGAGTCTTGGTCCCGCCTTGCCAAAGAATTCTCGGAATACCGCGATTTTTCTTGATAGTCCTCGCCACGGTGTCCCAGTCAACACGTTGCGTGACGACGTCCTGTCGCAGTGAATACACGAAAATTCAATCAACACGCAAAACTTCACCCTGCCCCGCCCACCGCAATTCGTAATTCGCAACAAACGACGGCCTCCTCTGGCCGGAGCAACAACGTCTCCAGTCGCTGGCAATTAGGGGAACGCGGGTGCAATTTCGCCAGGTTTGGCGCGTAACCGCATTAACATATGACGCAGCGTTGCCAGACCTTGCGGAGGCAACGACATTGCGTGGCTGCCCTCGTGGCAAGTTGAAAAAAAACACACTCACATGCGCCCGCAAGTATGCAATGGCCAAAGCAATTGTTTGCCAATTTCAAGGTCGCCGCACCCGATGCAGACAGAGACGGCCTGATGGGTTCTGTTCCTTTCGAACGCGAATTTATTTACGACCTGCAGTTGGGGAAAGACCGGTGACGATTTATGAGACCGTCTCTCGGCACTTTGAATTTCAAATGAGTAACTTATGACTGCATCAATTTGAGGAAACTCCTTTTACCTCCTTCGCTTATTTGTCACACCTTTACCACACATTCTCTTTTAGTTCCTTAAACATTAGTCTTTTATACTTTAGTCCTTTATACTTCTGTCCTTTATAGTTTAGTACTTTAGTCTTTAGTCCTTAATTCTTAAGTCACCCTGTAGTCCCAAGGCCTCTACTCACCTTCAGTTGGTCTGCCGTTTGTGCCGACAGCAACTCTCTGCACATCGACTGATTTCCAGCCTCGACGGCCAGTAGCAAAGGAATTTTTCCTCTCTGTGGAGAAAGAGAGACATTATTAGATTTTATTTTTCTTTGTATTATTTTATTTTTATTTTAGATTATATTAAATTATTTTAGATTCGCATTAAATACATAATTATCATTAAATTATTTTTGCATTATTATCGATTATATTAGCTTAATATTGCAATATTTAGAATTCATTTTTTTCATATATGATATATCAAACTTTTATACCCGCAGTCGGTTTGAATCATCACTACATTCTCCTATTTAAATCCTTCTCCTCCCTTCTTCAAAATTCCAAAGATTCTTTGTACTAAATCGTTATCAAAGACCCTCAATTAAAGGAAATTATTTTCGCCAACTTTGCCGCCGATGTCTGCAACAGTAGTAAGTAGCAACAACAACAAAAACAACACCCTCAATGGATTAAGCTTGTCGAGCATATAGTGTTAATTGCAAAGACAGAAGAACAGACTAGAAGCATAAAGTCAGACACAGACAGGCAGACAGACGAATAGAAAGGAGAATCGAAAGGAGACAAAGGAGAGACAGACAGGAGGAGTCGCCTTCGTGCCGTTGGCCCACTTTTGCTTTCCCCCTCGCATTCAACGAAAGAAGGAGGGAGTGAGTCAGACAGACAGACAGATAGACAGACAGACATGTAGAGTGGGGCTTTGTTGTCTGGGCGAAGACAATGGGTTGGTTGGCAGTAACTGCGGGTAACGGCGTGAAAGCGATTGTCAGCGATTCGCCGCCCCTGTGACCCGGGGGGTGGGGCCTGCGTGGCACTGTCTGCGCGTCGCCTCCTTCGTTAATACACATTTAAACAATTTGTGCTGTCAGGACGCTGCAGATCGAGCCTTTTTCCTTCGGCTCCTCATCCTCCCGCTTTTACTCGTATTCCTCTTCCTCCTATACGTGCGTGTCGAATACGTCGACAGTGGGACGGATTCAACTTTTAGCGTCGTCGTCAATTGTAGCGATTGCATTGGAATTAACTCCATTCAATCGGAATTTGCACCACTGTGCAATGCAGGACTCGCTTCGTGACGAATGCCGCATTAAATCATTTCGAAATTTCGCAGTCTCTCCGTCTGTCTGTCGGTCTCTGCTCCCCTCCACCCCCTCATCCACCCCTCTGGCCCCATGTCAACCGTCCCTCGCTTAGCAGCGGTTGCGTGATAATCGAAAATATCTTTTTACACCCCAATCGTTTAGCGGGACGCAAAGGGTATATTGCTATGTCTATCCGTCTGTCTGTCCGTACTCAGGTCGTTGCATCGACGCCGCCGCCAGGGCACCGTCTGAATGCAAGTGGATCAAATTTCGAAACGAACTTCTTTCTTAGCTGACTTTGGAAAAGTTCTTGCTTTGCTTTTGTATTCTTCTTGTTACAGCCCACATTTTCCCATTTCCATCGTTCGACTCTTTATCGATTTCTAATGGCTCCGGTGGGGAGCAAGGGCGCAAAAGCTATGGAATTTTTGTCGTCGACGCTTCTGTCTGTCGGCTTCTTGTACACGAATTCGTCCTGTTATTTTTACTATTTTGTTTACGTTGGCACCAGGTGGCACCACTCAACCCCATCGATGGATCACAGTCACACTGTGTACAAGTGTGTGGCTGTGTGTGAATCGCATTTGTTGAATTTTTCAGGTATTTTTTTGCCTCCCGCGAGATTTCATTCGAAATATTTTTCCTTTTTCATTACAGTTATTTCTTCATTATTTTCACCATTTTTACTCTTTGATACTCACTCCGTCTGCCTTCAGGCGAATGTCCTTTCCGGCTGCGGCGAGAAGAGCTCGCAGGATGTTGGTCGCGGTGCCCGTCTGTCGACTCGATACCAGATGCACGGGGGTCTGGGCACGTGACTGAAAGAATCATCAAATTGATTAATATAAAATTCAAAAATTTATTTAAAAAATAATTCCAAAAATTATCCAAAAACAGTAATAAATCGTAGAAGAAAATCCTTTGACAAATCTTTTGGAAAACTGTTTGAAAATTTTTTTCAAAATTTCTTTGAAAAATTCATTAAAAAATCCATTGAAAAATCAATTTTAAAAATATTAGAAAACCCTTTGAAAAATTCATTAGAAAACTCTATAAAAAGGCCTTTAGAAACCCAATGGAAAACACTATGGAAAACCTTTTAAAAAAGCCTTTCAAAAATCCTTTAATAAAATCCCATCACTACCTTGAAAAAGCTCGATCTCAGATTCAACTGGAGACCTCTGCTCGCGAAATCCCGACTGCAACTGAGTGCGCCTGAAGCAAACGGTTGGTTCCTGGTTTTCGCCAAGGGCCTGAATCTCCAATCGCTGCAGATCGAGATTGATAGACATTCCGAGAGGCAGTCGGAAAGTTGGTCACGAAAGTCCATTGGTTGGGAGGGGGTGATGGGGGGTCGAGCGGTTGACAGGACATGGAAAACTTCAAAATTCGCAAATTCGTTGACATCTGAGTGAGTTGAATGCGAAAACCCAATGAACTTTTGATGTCCTTCAGTAATTCGCTATCCTGCGATTGTCTACAAGTGACTGACACTCATACATATACACCCCAACAAACACATGAACACGATAATGACAACGTCAAGCAAAAGTGCACCAAATGAAACGAACAAAGGCGGGACCCACGGTGAATCGAATTCTAAATCGAATCCCTTGTAAATTATGAGTGAAAATTCCCACGTGTTGCTCCCCCTCGCCCCTCGAGTACCTCGTCTCGACGCCACTGGAGTTGGTAACGATTTCACTTGGTTACCGAAAGTTGTTTATTTACAAAACATTTTATTTTATTCTCCTCGCTTCTCCTCATTCTCTTTCTCAACCCCAAAGAGGGTAATTTGAATCTTTTCATATTGTTCCGAATTCTCTGCATAGTAAAAGTTAAAAATTGCATTGAGAACTCCAACAAATTGTATGTTATCCAAATCTTATCTTGAGTTATCTTCGAGACGATTTTCTTTGACATATTTATATTGAAATTGATTGAATATTTATAAATTTAGTAAGACCATTTTCGCACCATCTTCGATTTCATATGGATACTATCGAGTGTCTCACTATAAAAAGCTATAGAATTCCTATGATCATAATTTCACATCCCCAAGAATTTCTATTTTCACTTTTCTAATCCAGTATAGTGAAAGGAAAAGTTGCATGTCTCATTGTAGGGAAATTTACGAAGTTAAATACCTAAATCTTCCAGCGTTCGCTGGGCAGAAATTAACCCAACCTTGGTGAAATTAATGGGTCGTACTTGAGGTCACTTGAATGGGCGAGTCCGACACGCGACTCGCTCCTCCCCCCGCTCTCCATGTGTCGCCATGTGACCCACTGCGGGTCGTGGTGCGGCTGGTCCGTCGGCTCGTCGCATGTGATGATGGTCGACCACCAGAACTTGGTCGTCGTCGTCTTGACCTTTAGACGGTGACACGCAGGAATTTCTCTTGCGCTCCAAGATTCAACCGGGGAGAGGATAAGGGAGGGATTACATTTTTTTAAATTCCAAGAACACATAGAATAAAATTCCAAGAACACGTATTTACAAGAACACTAATAGAAAAATTCCAAGAACTCTTTTAGAAAAACTCCAAGAAAATTTAGAGAAAAAAAATTGCAAATGCAAGACTTCGCATCGATTTTTCATTAATGAGACTTCTATTCGTGATGAGGATTCGAGAAAATTGGTCAACGGGGTTTTGCAACTCTTTCTCCGGATTTTTGTGAATTAAATTCTTGTTATAGTTTATGTTCTTATTGCTGTTGTTGTTTTTGTACTTACCCCTCCGGTGGAGAATGGATCCACGCCACGCTTGTTCAGCAGGAGTTTGACGACATCCTCTCGCGAGTACATGGCGGCGATGTGGAGAACATTGTAATTATCCTGAAAGAGAGAGAGAAAGATGAAGTGAGAAAGAGACATATTAATGTGACAGAGAACGAAAAAAAGAGTGCAAAGCAGACCCCGGTAGTGAAATTTCGATTATTTTTGGGTTTTCAGTTTCTTTTTGTTGCTTGCTTTTTGTTTCTAAAATTTTGTGCAATTTTAGTTCTGTTTTTTGTTGGCAAATAATTATATATATAATTGTAATTATATTTGATGGTCTTGGTGTTCTTCTTTTTTTTTGCTGTTCCTCTTGATTTTATTGCTCTTCCTCTTGATTTTATTGCTCTTCTTGTTGTTGTTTTTCTTCTTCTTGTCGCCTTTTCTTCTCCCTGTTCTTATTGCTCTTCTTTTTCTTGTCGTTCCATTTGACGCTTGTGTTCACCTTAATAACTTTGTAATAATACAGAGCCTAATGAAAAGTGCTCGACTAATGAAAACCACCAGACGATCGATTAAAACTAATGTTCACTTTGAGGATAATGTCAGGATTTCCTTTTTAAGAATAATTAGGAAATCCCCACAACGAAATTCTTATTCATTTGACTCAACTCCTATAAAACTCAAGATCTTGGGCTTCCATTATACCAAACAAATAACTCGCTGGCCATTGAACTCTTCTTGTAACACGAGAAAGCAGAGCTTCAAAAGCAAACGGTGTCAAATAGCGAAACCTCCTACTGAAGAACCCTTCGCCATACTCTTCATTGCCTCCATCTTTGCCAGCCTTAGCACAGAAAAGCGTTCACATCATTTTCTGCTTCACTTCCGCCGGAAACAAGCCACTCGTAGGCAGCGCGAAAACCACTGCATTGCCTCGGAGTTCTTGTGTTGGTTTGCTCTAAAAGCATTTCCGGTTTTTTTTATTATCCTCCGATTTCGACAAGAAAATGTGTCAAATGCCGTGAATTATTATCACTGTCTCTCCACGATGTGCAGCCACTTCCGGTCGCCATGGGCCGGACGGCAAAACCCGGGTGCGTCGTTGTCAAGTCGAGCGGGTGTCATGTTCGGCTCGCTGTTGGGCAAAAACGAAACGAACGACGACGACAGGTCGGCTTCTGCGGCGCTGCATAAATTAGCCGCGACCACTTCCGGTGGCGGCCCTCGATGTGAGCGGAAACTTAGCGGTGGGTGACTCAAGGACATCGAGGCGACTTCGTAGCGCTTTAAAATGAACTCTGAACTGAAAGGTTTTCCCTATACATTGACTCGATTCGTTGAGTTTATTTTTATTTTTTTCAAATGAGTTCGACTTTAAAATCAATTTCTTGGAAGTCAGGGTCATATTTGATGCATTTCTCGCATGCCTTCTAATGACCACCTCGCTCACACACACACACACACTCGCTCACTTTGCCCGATTACTTTGCATCACGTAAGCTCTCAACCGTCAACATTGACCAATATCGCGGCGAGCCGTGCCTTGACATGGAAGAAAATCGCTTCCACGTGTGTGTGTTTTTCTGCATTTCGCTCTCATCACGCTGCACCGACCACTCCCCAGATTGGAAATCAGTTCCAATCGCTCTTCGATGACTTAACGACGCCTTGACCTGATGAGGAACCCCTTCACCCTCCCTTCGTTTGGAGCTCAAGAAGAAAGTGGAGCAGGACATGCTGCTGATGATGATGATTTAAGTGAATTGAATTAAGTGACTGCGACTAAACCTCTCTAGGTCACTGCTAATTACGAAGGCACGGCCTAGGCCAAGGGGTGGAGGAACGTTCTCATTATTCCGCACCTTCGGAACCCCTCCTCAAGTACCCTCCGGCTGAAGAAGAGGGGGCGTATGTGTGTGAGTCATGGGTACTCCTAATTGTCCGCCCATGACATGAAGTTCCTTCCTCACCCACCCACCAACGAAAGTCAGCTCCAAAATTTGGAATTTCGGCTGACGCCCGACCAGTTGCGTCATGCAAATCCTATTACCACTGACGGCCCTTAATCACTAGCCGGTGACCAACTGCGATGACATTTCGCCAGACGTCAACACCGAGGGCAGAGGCGTCGGCATCACCGTCTTGGCCGGTGACAAATGGGTCGCTTAATGGGCGCAAAATTATACGTGAAGGCATTAGAGGACGGACCCACCTTGTGTGGGGAGTGAAAGGCAAACTAATTATCGAAACGAATAGAGGAGGAGAGAATAAAAACTGCATATTAATGGGGGGCGCCTCACTCAGAGATGCTCCACGTGTGTGTGTGTGTCTGCATGTGGTCATGTTAATTAGAAGTTATTTTTGCTGCTCCCCATCAGCCATGAAAGAAATAGGAGAGAACCTTGATAAAAGCAAGAAGAAAGAGAGAAAGAATGAAACTACTTGCAGCGTTTAACAAGTTGTTGATTAATGGTTTCTTGAGCTGCAAAAAGGCGGATCATTTCTCATTTCGCGAACGTGCTTAAGGTCAAAACACCATCGACCACTCCACTAACACCAACTCCACTAACACTACCAACAACTAGACTCCAACAACACCAATACCAACAAATATAATGCATGATGGTCCTGAGTCAACATTAATGAATTTTATTTAAATTATAAAATGTTTTATTTTCGTCCTCGTCATAAATCCCCGTCGATCCTCCGCCATCACACGGACATGTGTACCCAAGTTTAAGTGTGTCAACCCAGGTCCGAATCCCCCCCCAAAGGGTCACAAAGTACATGTTTATGGCTCGAGTCGCCCGCTGCGACGTTCGCCATTCGTTGACGCGTTTTCACTTTCGCTGACCAGTCGTCGTCGTCGTCCGATCCCTTCATTTCGGGAAAATGAAATAACGTTTTTCCGTGTTTGTTTTGGCGATTTCTTCGGTGAAAACTTTTATTTTCCTCTGACCATTGCAATTGGGTCAAGGATATTCTAGACTCGAGGCTCGACGCAAACTTAGAGTTTGCTCGTGTCCAAGGTTCCGGCCCAGAACAGAACCGACCAAAGTCGGTGGTGGGTTAACCGAGGTTGAGATTCTCTCAACAGGGGTTAATACAATGGAAAAAAAGAGTTCTAACCGGAGTGTTTTAATTACTCGCAAATAAGTTTCGTTATTATTTACACACTCGGAACAGACCATGCGAAGGTTAGGGTTCAGTGCGGAATAATAGAACTCGGTGTATTCATGTGATGTTTAAACTTCTTCATTATTATCCAATTTGAGCTTTGCGAGTAAAAAGTGAATCTTTTTCATTAATTTGCAATATAGAAATTTCTACTTAATTTGATCCTAATATCCTTCAGATCTCTGTCTCCGATCTCTCCATTACTTCCAAGTCCATTAAATCCTCATCTTTAGATCCATTGGTCGTGTTTTTGATAGCCTATATTTCTCTTCACCACCGCGTACCTCTCTCCGCTTTCGTCGCTTCTACTTTCTGGGTCATCTCGACAAGTCGCCGGTGACCCCACGACCACACGCCCCCACATCCCCGCCACGCCCAGGTCAGTTACCGGCCGCTCACTCAACTCTCAACGTCTGTCACCGGCGCATGAAGAAAGAGAAATTGTATTTCTTTAAATGAATTCATTATCCTGACGCGGCCGCCGATAAATTTCGCCGGGTCAAATTCGTGTCGCCGTCTTCTTCGTCTTCTACTACTATTTCCTATAGGTCTGCCGAATGTTTTCCCTGATTTGCTTCCAGTTACTGCGGGGTGTTGCGTGATATTTACTTCCTGTTTATTTGCTTTTCTTCATTCTTAAAGACCTGATTTTCCCGCGTATATATTTATGTGGGTATGTGTGTGATTGTATATATGCGTTATCGGTGTTTTTGTTGTTAGTGAATTGTCCCTTTGGCGGTGATTTCAGGCCTAATTTTATGGGGAACATTTGTGCGGCGTCTTTTTGTTTTTTTGGGTTTTTGCTAGACTCCTTACGTGCTTTTATTGATTTGGCACAATTTCCCTGTGACGCGGAGTACAACGATTCTCCCGGACTGCAATCGATATCACGGATCCCCCTTTATAACGGACCCTCTTTATATTTAACACGTTTAAGAAAAATTAGTTGCAGGATAATAATAAAGAAAGCTTCTACTTCTTAGGAGTTTAAGGCATCTACTTTTACATTTATTTATATTATAGTTTTAATTTTATAGTTATTAATGTCATATTTATATGATATATTTAATATAACCACGATCTTACATTATTTCTAGCTCCAACATCGGCTCCCAATTCGATCATCCGATCCATGATGGACGACTTATTGTCCTTGGTCGCATACATCAGAGGAGTCATCCCGGTATTCTGAAAAAATTAAAAAGAGGAGTTGAATATAGTGAGTTATAAATAAAAAAAATAAAAAATAATAATACCAACAGTTTTTTCTGTTAAGAATAACTCGTTGTATAAAAAAAGAACCCTGAGATGACATTCTTCTCCCCTCTCCAAGCCTCCCATTTCGCTAATAACTGGCTAATTATTCTCTGAGCCATCTTCATTATAAGTTCTTCCCATTGCAAGCAGCTGCTACATATAAAATTATTCCCGAAACCCAAGAAAAGAAACTTATTTCGGAAAAATTCAAAGGGTTGCGGTGAATTCATTAACCACCGCCAATTCCTATCGAATGCGGTAAAAATAACGAAAGAGAGAAATAAAATCAATGCGATCCCAACGTGAGGATTCCAATAGTTTGGCAATAAAAGAAAACAACAAGAGAAAATAACCCTCTTTCCTCTTCCCTTCGCGAGAAATGAAAGCACTCAAAAATTTCGTCTCCATTATCAACAAAATATTGTTTATACCGCGACAAATGCGCGTCCACGGAAATCGACTGCCACCGTCGAAGCCAATAATGGCGGCTTTTCCGCCCAACCCCTGGTCGATGGCGGGAGTCGGGTTGCCAACGACGAAATGCATAAAAATCAGGTTATCATTCGGCAACCTTCAGGGACGACACAAGACTCAAACAAGGAACCTTTGTTTTTTTGTTGTTATTGTGCCTTGAATTGCAATTGAATTCATGCAAAGTAGTTTCTATTAGTTACAACAACTCGGAAAACTCCGTCGACTACAACAGTAGACAACAATAATATCAACAACAACATCCACTACAAATAGACATTGCTATAAAATATGACTATTTTGGGCAGCAAGTTGGGGTCGTGGAAAGTTTCTTCGCCCGCTCGAAGGAGCTCCTCTTGCGGCCCGGTTGCCATGCCGAGACCGCAAAGGGGTTGCCTCGAATGGGGTTTTGTACCGCGACGCCGCTCGCCATTGTCTGCCCCTCTTTCGATCCACCCCCAACTCTCTCTCTCTCTCTCTCTCTCGGTGCTTCCGGCGGAAGAGTTTTCCGCGCGAAATTAGGTCACGAAGGGCGGAGAACCCTCATGGCTGAGTGAAATATTCCCCGAAAGAAGAATTCCGGATAATTTCCAAATGCTCTGCGGCAGCCTACGGGAACCTACCGTGTCGTGGACGCCGGCCAGCGGAATGTGGTTGCCGTCCTCGCCCGCGTTCGCCACGTACTTCTCCAGCTTCTTCAGCTCCGGCTCGATGGGCGTCCACTCGCTCTTCATGGCCAGCGCCAGGACCTTGTTCGACGTCTCGCGTATCGAGGCGCCAGCGCTTGGGGGCTTCGGCGCCGGGAACCCATCCAGGTCCTTCTTGTCGCCATTGCTCGAGGTGTCGTCCTTCGGTTCGCTTTCCGCCTTGCTCGCCGGAGTCGCACGGTCGCTGGCCGTCGCCGAGTCGTCGGGCGTGACGTTGGCCGTTACAGCCGCCGAGGACGCGGCCGTCGCCGCCGCGATTGGAGCCTTGCGTCCGGTGGCCCCACCACGAGCTCCACCGCGTTTGCCCGGCTGCGACATGGTCTAGCAGCAGCAGCACAAGTTTCGAGCGGGAGTTAAAAGATTTCTCGCGACTTTGATTTATAAAACTATATTAATTCCACACTATGTTTCGGAAACATTTTCGGACACTATTCTCGCGAAATTTCTCAATTCGATGCTCGTTTCGACGATGATACAAAATAACAAACATTCGTTGATTACACAACAATGCAATTGTTGCTGTAAACGTTGTTCTCTCGAAACAAATTTAAATCCTCGCGTTTCTTCGTATCGGATTTTGTCCATAACGGACAGCGCATTGATTTTTCATAGCAATCCTCGATATTTGCACTTCACACCGAGGTCAGCGGATCGAATCCTCACAGAAGACTTTGGAAATTTTCACACTCAAGACCAACGCATTCCTTGCACTCGATTTGTTCCCGATACTCGTTTAATTTCCACATCCTTCGAATATTCGCGACGAACAACACATTTTTATTTTTTTTTTGCTTCAACCACGGCGCCCTTCCGTCGCTTTTGTGCTACTTCTTTGTTAGCAGGACCCCTTCGTTACCAAAAAAATTATTGGTAACAACACACACACACAGACACAATCACTGGAATCCGCTTTGGGCTCTATGGCTTTACAGGCTGCCCCCTTGGCGCGTCTTGGGGTCGGGGTGAGGAGCCCTGAGAGGTTTTCGCGGTTCTCCGTGGTCTTCGAAATCCAACCTTATCCGACGAGCGCCTCCGAGTTTCTGATTCCTTCGACGAGTCGCTGCCGTGTGGCACCCTCGCGACCATCGCGACGTTGTTAAGACGCTGCCGCCCCACCGTCGCCCCTCGTCCCCATCGGGCCATGTGACCGGATGCCGCCTTGGCAACCTGACGAAGCCTCGCGTGGCGCCCGCCCGAGGAGTGCGAGAACGGATGAGATTTCTCGCTTTGTTTACAATTGTTGCTCCTCGAAGTTGGCGTCGCGTGCGATTCGCGTCCGTTCGCACTCGTCGTGGGCTCCTGATTTGATTTTGGCGCGAACCACGAGACGGCTCTTGAGGTGTTTGTTTACCGGTCGCTCTCGGGCCGGACTCGGGCTTTATTTACAAATTCTTGCCACAACAGCAATTTGTTTACTTTGATCTCTTCGAGCTCCAGCCGCTGGCTTCGTTAAGTTTTGAAACCCCACTTCGTGCTCTGCGCCTACGTTACTCCGCAGCTAGACATTTAAATGTTCTCTCTCTCTCTCTCTTTCGTTCTCTTTCTCTTGTATAAGTCGGCAGATTTGCATAAAGGCCGCCGTAGCGAGACTCAGTTTTTGTGCCGCATACTTTTAGAGGTAGTATGCAAAAGCATTTCATTGGATTTATTGGAGTCTCTCCTCAGGTTGGTGAGACCTCGCAGGAGGATAGCTTTCGCAGGATATGCTAATAAATCGCTTGACCGGCAGCGGCTGACTGCAAGGCTGCGAGGTGTCTCCCTACATCAAGGGCCAATAACCTTCTGGGCTTATAAAAGTAAAGTATCCTCTCTTTTCTGTTCCTCACAAACATTTTTCTCAATACCAAGAGCCAAATAAATTTTTCAATAAATTAATAATTTTTTCAAAAATAAACACATTCAATAATATCCAATTTTTTTTAAAATTATATAAAGTTTTCAAAAAAATCTAAATTAAAAAAAAACCCAAAAATTAAATTTTTTTTTAAGTATCAAATACTTTAAGTGAAATTTAAAATCTACTCCAAATAAATACAAAATTTTTGTAACAAATATAATTTAAAACGAAATACAAATTTTACTAAAAAATCCAAATTTTTTGAAAATAACAGAATTTACTCCAATTTTCAAAAAATACAAAATTTTCATAATAATGAAAAGTTTTCTTAAATTTCAAAAAATCTACATAAAAAAAAAATAATTTATTCTAAACAATAAAAATTAAAAAAGCAATATATATATAGATTTTTTCAATAAATCAAAATTTTACAAAATATCCAAAATTATCAAAAACGTTTCATAAAAATTGATTTTCTTAAATATCAAGAAATCATAGAATTTTCTCAAAACAAAAATACAAATTTAAAAAAAAAATCAATAGTTCTAAAAAGTAAAATAATATTTCAACTTAAAAAAAACAGTTTTTAACAAAAGTTTATAATTTAAAAATTAAATGTATTAAATTTTTTGATTATAACTATGTGGCTAAACTTTGACTATTGGTGCGTTTGGTGAACGAGACTGAAAAAATATTAATGAAAAATTTGTCGTCACGCATCTTTCCAATTCATCTCCGTAAAAGCCGTATAACAATAAACGTCTGTCTTCGGACAGGTACGGTTGGCCAGATTCCTACAATCTCTCTACCCGACTTATTCACTTAGTAATATAATATGTGTCACATAACGCTTCGTGGGCATGAATATTCATATAATAAATAATTTCATTGCAAATGAGCTGTCAGAGATGCACTGAATATTACCATATTTTTCAAACTTCATATCAGTTAAATACATGAAACTAGCATTAGTACGTTCTTGTAATATACTCCTCACTAAGCACAGGAAGTCGTATAGAGGCATCTTATTTTATGACGAATTTTCTGTCTATGTGAATTAATTGAGTACATGCTGTCCTTACCCAAATAGTACATTTTTATTATGTGCTACATAATGTAACTACAAAGTTATTGTCTACAACTAAGTTTACATTTAGAACATTTCGCGCAACTTGAATTTCTGAATCTTCCCAGATGTGGTCTTGGGGAAATCGGTTAACACTCGCACGTACCGTGGAACCTTGAAGTGGGCTAGTTTTCCCTTGAAGTATACCCTTAGTTCATCAGCAGTCAGAGACTTTGCACCGTCCCTTAGACGCAGGAAAGCGCAGAGCTCCTCCCCCATGCGCTCATCTGGAACTCCGACCACCTGTGAGTAGAACAATTATAATTTAATTCACACATAATCCTATCTGCTCATACCTGTGACTCGATAATGTCCTCGTGGGCATCCAGAAGGTCCTCGATCTCTTTGGGGAAGATGTTTTCACCACCACGCACGACCATGTCCTTGATACGCCCAACTACCCGGCCCACTCCGCTTTCTTCCAGGACAAATTCATCCCTTCAAAAATAAATATCAGTAATTATTCACCTTCAAGGTGTTTTTCTTACCCAGTCCTCAGCCAGCCGTCCTGTCCCAAAACCTCGAGTGTCTTCTGCTCATCCTCGAAATAACCCTTCATTGTGAAGTATCCTCGCAAGCACAATTCTCCAGGTTCACCGAACCGAACGGTCTCCCCTTTGGCGTTGATCACCTTGGCTTCTGCGTGATCGTACAATGGCCCCACCGTCTGACCCGATTCCGCCAGTGACTCGCTTCCGTCAAAGGAGAAGGCGACTGCCGTGCCCTCAGACATTCCGTAACCTAAACGAAATCCGCAATTGGGATGCAACTCTTTGCTCATCTTAGTGATCAGGTCTGGAGACCACGCAGCACCCCCGACGACTGCAATGTCCAGACTCGTCAGGGACTTTCTTAGTTTGCTTTGCTTGTCCAGCATGTCCACGTACATAGTGGGAGTTCCCATAACAATATTGCATTGTCCGCGTTCAATAATCTCCAGGGCTGCGGCCGAGTCGAAACCTGCACTTGGCAATACCATCGTTGAGCCATAGTCCAATGCGCCGATAATCGTCACGATTCCGAAAACATGGAAGTATGGAATCGTGACACAGATTCGTTTCGGACCCTCATTCAGACCTACACGCATACCATAATTGTGACCATTGTTCACGAACCCGAAGTGGGTCAGCACGGTGGCCTTCGGTTGACCCGTCGTGCCAGAGGTAAATTGGATATTGCAAGCAGACTCCGGAGAAATCCCATCTAACTGAGCTCTTAGGTGATGAATCTTCACCCTACTCGGAGTCTCTTCCATCAGCTCATCGTAGTTGTAGACCCCATCCAGAGACTTGTTGGATTTGACGATGATCGCCTTCAGGTCAGGAAGCCTTTCACTACTCACAGACCTTCCGCCAGATTTCAATTCAGGCAGCAACCGACTCAGAACTCCCTGGAAGTCCTGCTTCCCGTGCTTGTCCATGGTGATCAGAGCTCGCACCCTCGCCTTCCGCAGAGCGTACTCCAACTCAGGTGCCTGCAGCGCCGGGTTGATGCAGACCAGCGGAAACCCGCCCAGTGCGGCGGCCAGGAAGCTGACGTACCATTGTGCTGTGTTCGGCGCCCAGATGCCGAGGTGCTGGCCCCGCTGCAGACCCAGTTCCTGAAGGTGCACGGCCAGGTGCTCGGCCTGAGTCTGGGCCTGCTCGAAGCTTAGTCTTGCGCCTTCCGGGACCGAGAGGAGCGCCGTTCGATCGCCGTATTTTTGCACCGCCCGTTTCAGCTGCTGACCTATGGTCGTATAGACCAGAGGCTTCTGCCCTACCTTGTGGAAGTAGGCCGACTTCAACAAATTTAATGCAAATCTATAAATATTCATATGTTTAGTGAAAGTAATATTACCCGTTTTTTCATTGGGGACACACTGTGACCTGTGACAGTAACAACACATTGAAGTTCTTCTTCAGCTGTTGAATCGGAATTTTGTTTCGAATCTAATTTTTGTCTTGTTTTGCATCCTTCCATTTGTACCGAATGGTTTCTTTACGCGTGCTTTATTTCACAACCTTTTGCGTGAGCAGCTCTCTCGAAACTAAGTCTATTTTTCAAGTTCCCGCTGTACTAATACGTTCCTATTATTAATACGTTCGTATTAGTACACTTTGCACTTTCGATGCAATCATGGATAAAATCTTGTTTCATTAACCCCGATAAAAAGGTCGACATGAGAAACATGAATTAATTTATATATTATTATTATAATTTCTAAATATATTATTATTATAATTTTTGTTCTTTCGAATGGTACGTTTAATTTCAAAAAATATATATATAAATGTCTTTTTCGTGTTCATATGAATTAAGACTTTGACTTTATTTTGTTTGGCATACTTTTAGGAGTAGTATTTGCAAACCATTTCCTTTTCTCAATACTGCGAAACTTTGCTATTAACATTAGCAGTTGCTCTTACAGGTTCTGTCGCCTCTCTCTCACTTACTCGCTTCTTTTGCTCACATGTTCTCCGAGGTATGTCGATAACCTACAGATTAATACTGTATGATCGCCGTCTAGTGCAATGTCAAGTATAAACACACACTCATTTATATTGATTTATTTAATCAAAACTCCGTGGAGTAAAAATGAGCTAATTCGTGATGAAAGCGTACTCGGTTGAATATAATGGATCACGTCATATAGACCGATGAATACTTATGTGTGATAAAAAAGTTGAAGTACTAAATTATTAATATTCGAGCCTCAAATGAAATAAATGAACCAAAGAACTCGCTGCTTTCATATACAGTCACAGTTTCTTAGAAAATCGGTTGTATTATAGTACTCGTTAGATAACATATTTAAGGCCATATTTTAACTATTTGTTATAGAGAGTGTCCTATCCATGGTAATGTATTTGAATATCGATCTGCCATTTTTTACAAAAACATGAGTATTTTTATTTTCAAATCTATATCTCAGATAAATGCAAAACTATCAAATAAAAATAAGACTAAGCTTGAAACATTTCGCGCAGCTTAAATTTCTGAACCTTTCCAGAGGTGGTCTTGGGGAATTCGGTGATCACACGCACGTACCGTGGAACCTTGAAGTGGGCTAGTTTTCCCTTGAAGTATACCCTTAGTTCATCAGCAGTTAGAGACTTTGCACCGTCCCTTAGACGCAGGAAAGCGCAGAGCTCCTCCCCCATGCGCTCATCTGGAACTCCGACCACCTGTGAGTAGAACAATTATAATTTAATTCACACATAATCCTATCTGCTCATACCTGTGACTCGATAATGTCCTCGTGGGCATCCAGAAGGTCCTCGATCTCTTTGGGGAAGATGTTTTCACCACCACGCACGACCATGTCCTTGATACGCCCAACTACCCGGCCCACTCCGCTTTCTTCCAGGACAAATTCATCCCTTCAAAAATAAATATCAGTAATTATTCACCTTCAAGGTGTTTTTCTTACCCAGTCCTCAGCCAGCCGTCCTGTCCCAAAACCTCGAGTGTCTTCTGCTCATCCTCGAAATAACCCTTCATTGTGAAGTATCCTCGCAAGCACAATTCTCCTGGTTCTCCGAACTGCACAGTCTCTCCTAATGCGTTGATCACTTTGGCCTGTGCGTGATCGTACAATGTCCCCACATTGTGAACCGCTTCTTCCAAGGACTCGTTGCCGTTATGGGAGAAAATAGCTGAAGTGGCCTCTGATAATCCGTAAGCAACGAGCAATCCGCATTTGACGTGCAAATCCTTGACGATCTTGGTAAACAGTTCTGGAGAACATGTGGCACCTCCGACGACTCCAATGTCCAGGCTGGTCAGGGACTTCTGTAGGATGCGTTGCTTTTCCAGCATGTCGACGTACATTGTCGGAGTCCCCAGAATCATATTGCATTGCTCGCGTTCGATTGCATCCAGGGCTGCGGCCGAGTCGAAACCTGCACTCGGTAATACCATCGTTGCACCGAAGTCCAGAGAGCTGATAATGGTCGCGATTCCGAAGACATGGAAGTATGGAACTGTGACACAGATGCGTTTCTGCGCCTGATTCATGGAGGCACGGAAACCAAAAGTGCGACTAGCATTCACGAATCCAAAGTGGGTCAGCACGGTGGCCTTGGGTTGACCCGTCGTGCCAGAGGTAAATTGGATGTTGCAAGCACTCTCCGGTGAAATTTCTTCTAATTTGGCATGCAGGTGTTGAATCTTCTCTTTACTCGGGGTCTCTTGTATCATCTCGTTGTACTTATAGACCCCATGAAGAGGACTCTCGGAATTCACAACGATCGCTTCCAGGTCAGGAAGCCTTTCACTACTCACATTCCTGCCGCCAGATTTCAATTCAGGCAGCAACCCACTCAGAACTCCCTGGAAGTCCTGCTTCCCGTGCTTGTCCATGGTGATCAGAGCTCGCACCCTCGCCTTCCGCAGAGCGTACTCCAACTCAGGTGCCTGCAGCGCCGGGTTGATGCAGACCAGCGGAAACCCGCCCAGTGCGGCGGCCAAGAAGCTGACGTACCATTGTGCAGTGTTCGGCGCCCAGATGCCGAGGTGCTGGCCCCGCTGCAGACCCAGTTCCTGAAGGTGCACGGCCAGGTGCTCGGCCTGAGTCTGGGCCTGCTCGAAACTTAATCTGACGCCTTCGGGGCACGAGAGGAGGGCCGTTCGATCGCCGTACTTGTGAACCGCCCGCTCCAGCTGCTGACCTAGAGTTGTGTAGATCAGAGGCTCCTTCCCCGCTCTGTGGAAGTAGGCTGGATTCTGAGAGTACCTGGAAGACAAACTTCCGATTGTCTTTAGTCGTCTGTTTCCCAATCTCTCACGAGGACACTTACTCTCTTTTCGTTACTAGTTCTGAAATGTACACGGGTCGATAGTTGTTGCAATGGCGATAGACAGCCTGTGCAAATAAGTTTCTGCTTTTAATCCCAATCATAGTTATTCATTCGGAACAGACTTAAAAATATTCGCAACAAGTTTTTCAAACCGCTTTGCAAGTGTTACTGAACTATTTTTTCCTTTGGAAGCTTTGTCGTTGCCCTAGGTGTTGAAGACGTTCATTCAAACCTTCTTATCAATCTACCAGTTATGCTTTAGTGCGATAACCTATTAGCAAGGACATTATCAAACACTCTATGACGAAAATTAAACTGATTCGTTGTTGTATGGTCGATTAATTATCAATTACAAAATGTCTTTTTAATTTACATTATGGGATTTTTGATAACTTTTAATAACATTATGGTTAATAATAACTGTGTAACGCATTCGAAGAAACCTTCGATATTATAATGTCGGGTACCATCATAAATTTTATCGTCAGTTATTGTTCAGTCGATCGAGGGACACGTTCTCCCGATCTACATCGTGTTGACGATTTTCTTTCATTGTCATTAATATTCCTCAGCGATGATTTGATGATCACGATACTGATATTAATAAATACAGTTTCTGCGAGTTGGTGCCTTCAATGTAGCGTCTTCACATCTCGAACAGAATCCAGAACACACCAGGTGATATGGGGTCACTTCGTGTCCACTTCGCAGTCTGTAGTGAAATCAGTTTTTTAATAAATTAATTTTATTATTTTTATCAATTTACTTTTCTTTCGAGATTTAGTTTCTGATTGTCGCAAATAAGTTGGAAATTAATGTTTGGAATCATATCATATCATCATTGATTCTTTCGTTAAATTTTATTGTAGAGCTTACATAGCTTCGCCTATGCCTAAAGTAGAATTTTTACTTTTAATTTGTCACTTTTTGTCGCTGCTTTTTGGGCTATGTGGCGTGAGTAGAATTTGAATATTAACTAAAGAGCACGCTCTTCGACTTAAATGATTATTTTAAAATTCAACATAGCACCGTTCTCTTTCGAATTTGTTTTGTTATCGAACTGAGGTGGAAACAAAAAGTAAATACTCTACTTATCTCACAATTTAATGCATATCAGTAAATAATATCCGTACTATACTAACTAATGTGCACTCAATTAATGGTTCTATTCTTATCACTAATTATTACAGCACTTTATTTACACATTCCTTCTATTTGTTTGAGTACTTTATTTATTTATTTTTTATTTCTTGCCGTAAACATAGATAGTCTTAGAATAGTGACACCCTACAATCACGAATTATATATTATAAGGAAACTATAACATATTTTAGGTTTCATGACAAATCCAATATAGACTCTTTTTAGTATATTATGTATATGTATATTATACTCCCTGTAGTATACGTATACAAACTCATTGTATTGCGATTTAAATTATTTATTAGATTAATCTACGATTCTCTATTTAAATACAACACAAGCAAATTGATAAAAGTGCCGACGAAAATCAAACTCATGAATATAATTTTATACCCACCTGTCGATTAACTAGCACTGATTAGTATGAACTCCCATTGAAAGCGGTCGATTACAACGAGATTATAAATTGCTGATATAGTGCTCGCTGATTTTTGATGTAATCTCAGACACTTCTTCACCCAATTAATTATGCGACTCCTATGCTTCACAAGCACATATTCCGATCTCTGTGACTGACGTAATAATTGTTTGCGCGTGTGCGTGTTATTTTAAATTTCCGGTACTGCCCACTGTCTCTCTCTCTCTCTCTCTCTCTCGCTCATCCTATCTCAAGTGTACTCTTTAAATTCATGCATTTGCATTTTGTACGTTGTTCAAGTCAGTAGGTTGTCTCCTATGTCAATATTAATTTCGCATTCAATAATTTATTTCTCTGCCAGAGTTTGTTTTGAAAATGATCAGCCGGTGAAGACTTCCACCAAACATTCTATATATAATCTAAAAATAGATTTTTATGCCGGCGTTTGATTTGAATTTATCAGCCGGTGAAGTCTTCCACCAAACAAATTAAATTTCTGCTTATCATTCTCTTTGTTGCTGCTGTAAAGAAGATTAGATTAAACTATGTCTGGGATGCCGCGAAAATTTATGGAGAGTTCAATTCTCTGAGAGAGAATGAGAGTGGTGGAATGAGAGATGGTGTGATATTGAGCACCACATGTCGGTAAGGGTTCGATAAGTGTCGATGATAACGGAACGGCGTCCGGTACATCTGGTGATGGAGATATAAAACCGGGGCTGCCGTTTTCGAGGTTCGATTTAGTAGTATTATTTTAGAAAATCAGGTAGAATTGAGGTAGGTAGGGGGTACAATGGATTACGAATCCCACATAAGTCGGCTTTCTGTTAATGTCAAAAATTATGGATACCTTAGTCTCAACAGTTTGTGTATTTGCAATGTTTTTCTGAATTTACAAAGATCTTCAACCATTCCAATTCGGGTTAAACAGTGCCGAAATTATAATAGTACACATTCTAACATTATCGGCAGCACTGTTCGGAACAACCGCTCGTTCTCTCATCGTACGAGACTTCAGTTACCGCCGGACTGTTCACCGCTCTGCACGATCGATCGCTTGCTTCCGAGTGAAAGAGGCAAGAGGTTCAGAATCTGCGGTCTCCAAAAGATTTATCCACCTGGAATGTGTTTGAATAATTTTGGTGAATCTACTCTTAATTTCATGTTTATTTCATGAGAAAAGTTCTTCGCCTCTTCGTGCCGTCCGACCTGTGATACTCGTCTTTTTTATATACGCATTGCGTTTAATTTGAATATTCAATTAACCTCCGGTTTATACCTAGTCTACGTTGTTCGCAAGTCTGTGACGAAGCCTTTCTCAATATGTTGAACCCGAAATTGCAAATCATCGCGCGCCACTTGAGCCGGAGGAGCGACCTCAAGACCTCGGGCGTGACATCGCTATCACTGCTGAGATGGTAAGAACAAGTGATCCTGGTGTAAAGGATTAGGCCAATGACCGGATGACAATTTGTCTTCATTAAATTCCCAATCATTGGTATTGCAATTATGAGATAATCACGCAATCTGTGATAAGAGAATCGGCTCGTGCGTGCGGGTGATGAGTGATAACCATTATCAGTGTTTTGAACCAGGGTTGTCGAAGTCACTTCAATCGAAGTGTGATCACAAGTGGAGTATTGTGATCAGAATTCCATTTTTGGATAAACACTTTATTTTTGGCAGCAGACGCCCTCCGCAAATCAGTCAGTGTTATTCACGCTGACTGATTTATAATTATATAATTGTATATTTTCTCAAGTCTTTGAGCACCATCAAATTTTGCAAAAAATTAAAGCCTCAAAAAATCGCACTTCGTTGCTTCGTCACCAAATATTACAAACTGTTTTATTTTGGTTATTGTGTTATTTTTTATTTATTTATAATTGTTGTTAATTCGAACAACACAATTCAAGTTCAAAGGATAAACAGGAAGTGGCTGTCGACTGAAGTTGAGCGACAATATGTTCTTGCCCAGAGTATATACATATAGATATATATATACATAGCAACACCTCACACAAAACCACAAATAATTATTTAAATAAATCAAATTCAACTCAATTTAAAAAAAAAAAAAAAAGCGAAAAATTTCTTTTAGTTTTGACACGAACCATTTCGACAACAAACCATTTCGACAAACAAACAACTTCGACATTCGAAACTATCCGATAAACGAACCATTTTCTCTTCCACTAAGAAACATTGCATACTTTTCAGCTGTCGTCTCTTCTCTCTTTGCAGTCTCGCCACACAGACCTCGACGACCAACCGGAAGCCGAGCTACTGGCACCACGTCGGCAGCCAACCGCTCGTCTACCGCAACGTCGGCCAGGAGCTGCAGCGCTCCGCCTTCGACTTCGCCAGCACCGAGGCCATCGTTTCGTACCACGAGGCCAAACGGCACACATTCCGCGGCCTCCTCGACGTCGTGGACCGCATCGCGGCGGGCCTCCTGAAGATGGGTCTGCAGCGCGGCGACTACGTGGGCATCTGGGGCCCCAACACGATGCAGTGGTACTGCACGATGCTCGGCGCAGCGCGCGCGGGCCTCGTCTCGGTGGGCATCAACCCCGCCTTCCAGGGGCCCGAGCTCGAGTACTGCCTGAACAAGGTGAACGTGAAGGCCATCGTCATGGCCGAGACGCATCGGCGACAGAACTTCTACGACATCCTGCACAGCATCTGCCCCGAACTGCCCGACGGCGTCGACGGCCGGATCCGCAGTGAGCGGCTGCCGCATCTGCAAGCCGTCGTCGTCGACTCGGCGTCGCCGCAGAAGGGCGCCCTGAGCTACGACCGACTGCTGGGTCACGCCGACGCGGACGAGGTTCGCCAGATCGAGCGCCAACTGCAGCTCGTCTGCCCCGACGCGCCCTGCAACGTCCAGTTCACGTCGGGCACCACGGGCCAGCCCAAGGCCACCGTGCTCAGCCACTACAGCTTCGTGAACAACGGCCTCCACATCGGCACCCACAACCAGCTGGCCGGGCAGCGGATCTGCGTCCAGGTGCCGCTCTTCCACGCCTACGGGGTCGTCATCACGATCATGGCGGGCCTCAGCCACGGCGCCACCCTCGTGCTGCCCGAGGCCGGCTTCAGTCCGGAGGCCTCGCTGCGCGCCATCGTCGACGAGCGCTGCTCCGTCATCCACGGCACGCCCACCATGTACGTCGACCTGATCGCCAAGCAGAAGGAGCTCCAGCTCCCGCTGACGACCGCTCGCATGGCGATCACCGGCGGGGCGCCCTGCTCGCCGAAGCTCTTCATGGACATCAAGAACGTGTTGGGCCTGGAGGAGGTGCGCACCGTGTTCGGCATGACCGAAACGACGGCCGTGATCTTCCAGTCGCGCCCGGGCGACTCCCAGGAGCAGGTCCTCAACACGGTGGGCCACCTGCAGGATCACGTCGAGGCCAAGGTCATCGACGAGCAGGGCAACACGGTGCCCTTCGGCCAACCGGGCGAGCTGTGCGTCCGCGGCTACATGACCATGATGGGCTACCACGGCGACGAGGAGAAGACCAAGGAGACCATGGGCTGGGACAAGTGGCTGCGCACGGGGTGAGTTTTCAAAAACAAATACAATATGTTTTATGTCTCAAATCCTGCTTCCCTTCCAGCGATCAATTCGTGCTCCAGGAGGATGGCTACGGACGCATCGTCGGTCGCCTGAAGGAAATGATCATCCGGGGCGGCGAAAACATCTTCCCCAAGGAGGTCGAGGACTTCCTCAACACCCACCCCGACATCCTGGAGACTCATGTGAGTTGATTTTTTCCTCGATTCGATATTTCGATATCAAGACTAAAATCTCTATTTCGACTCTTCACCAGGTGATCGGCGTGCCAGACGAACGTATGGGTGAGGAGCTGTGCGCCTTCGTACGCCTCCGCGGGGGCGTGGCATCGGTGTCACGTGACCAGCTGAAGGAGTTCTGCCATGGAAAGTTGGCCCACTTCAAGGTGCCACGATACGTGCTGCCCGTGGACGACTTCCCCAAGACCACCTCGGGCAAGATTCAGAAGTACAAACTGAAGGAGTTGTTTTGCCAATCGCAGAAGGAGCCCGCGGCTTAGGGAAACTTATTGAAATGATTGTACATAGGCTTTTTATAAATAAACTACTACTAAACTGTAACTGTACTGTAATTTTAAAATTCGATGTGAGTTTCATTTGTTGAGGGATCGGCTCAGTGGATGAAAATCAGTAGCAAAAATCAATAACAAAAAAATCATCAAAGGGGAATCGAACACAAACGCACAATGAATTACTAGGCGCCCAGCATCTGCAGAAAAACGACTGGAGTCGCTAAAAAATTAAATTTCGCGACAGTTTTTGCTCTCTCTCACCTCTATCACTCTCTCTATCATTTCAACTAATTTCTGCAATGACCTTTCTCTCTCTCTTCATTTGATTGAATTTCTATGATTATCTCTCCCTCTCTCTCATAATTTTATTGAAATCTGCAAGCAATTTATTTCACCTCTCGTTCTTTCTCTTGGTTTCATTAAATTTCTGCGAGCATCATTTTCTGAATGGACCGATGCAGGGCTGCCAAATTGTCATCAATAAAAGTGTAAAATTGCACTTTTTAGAAAAATCTTCCTCCACCTTAAGTTAAGTGTTTTTCTGATAAAATATAGTGACGGAGTATTTTATTCGTGGTGAAATATAATCCATGAATTTATGTGCAATCGGCATCCCTGGCTGAGAGCGATCTCCCAATCACATAACGGTAGTTGGAGCACGATGCTGGTGAGCAGAGGTGCCAACGGTTGTATTTTATTGCTGATTTATGTGTGACTTGATTAATTACGAGAGGAATGGCAACCCTAGAAATTAATCGAATAGAAAAGGGCGCGACTCTTTCTGCTCTCTTCTGATCGCCTGGTGTTCGGTGTGGGATTTCTTGAGACAAACGGAAAAATCTCCTCTTCACAATTCCTCATCCTCATTGACAATATCACGCTTTCACCTCATCATCATCGAAAACCCACCCAAGGAGTGAAAATAAAAATCCACAATGGATGTCAGCTTGAAACAATTACTTTATTTTATTTGTATTTTAATCTTTAATAATAATTGCAAAAATTTGTGTTTACTCAACATTCGCATCGAAGCGTCCGCCACCCCGCCCACTTAGTGGTTGGGGGAGGGCGGAGGCGGCGACAGAACCGCCCCATGGTGCGCTTCGAGGCGTAAACTTAAAATACATTGGTTTTTACACATGATCATATAACATTCAGTATGCTAGGCTCTTAATACAGGGTAGATAAGGTAAGGACACATGACGACGGGCGGTTAACGTAATCACTAAACGCTAAATTATAATTTAATAATTGATAATAATTAATATGTAGTAGTTGTTGTTAAATTGAATTGTTTAAATCGAATTGAAATTTATGTAATAACAGAGGTTTGGGGTTTAAAATTAGACCATAAAATAACTTAACACGACATCGAGTTGTTTCTGATACTAATAGCGGTTGAGTTTCTGTTGTGTGAGTGAGTGTGTGTGTAAAGATGATGATGGGCTTTAGAAGCTCCAGCAGTACAATGGGGCAAATGGGTGAGATAATGCCTTGGGCTCTAGAAACTAAGTTTTATTTTCAGTTGATTTTGTTTATTTTCATAATTCTTCAACACGCTACCAAATAACATTACTTCATTAGTACTTTATGATTCTTGTTCCTCTTCCGATCCATCTGAGTCTCAAGAGGCTTTCTGGTTATTCATGCATATTTAGCTTTTCTTGTTTTGTATCTTAGACATCGATATTATATATATATTAATGCTCACTTGACATGAATGTGTTTCATTTTCATAAATAAAATGCTTAAGAATATTTTGTAGTTTTAAAAGATGTATGTGTTTTGCTCATTTCTCTCATCATCTTTCTATAGTTAGCAAAATTTTCAAAGTTTTTGAACTCTCTTCAAACCCCTATGAGGGGGGTCCATGCAAACATCTCTTAATTTACGGGTGTTTCTATCAAAACGTGCTCACTTTCGCACTCTTTCTCTCGCTGATTCTGATTCTCTTAAAGTTACATCACTCTTTTGTTTTCTCTTAGACGGCTTCTGTTCCAAAGTCCTTCCTCCATCCGCTCCATTCTAATCCAGGTTTGCAAAAAATTCCTCATCGAAGTCCTCGATTGGTTTCAATACAATTTTATTTCTCTTATTGTTGCAATCAAAATAAAATATTTACAAAACATAATTTTCCAATTAAAACAAATAGCTCTCATCTTTCTCTCTCTCTCTCTTTCACACATTTCCTTTCTTTTTCCCTTTGAAATTTCCCTCGTTCGTGATGCCTTCGCTCGATTCGCGAACTTAACTTAAATTTCTAAATTTGCATAAAACTGTGCTCTTATAATTCTCCTCTACTCTCCTCTGCTCTTCTGTTCCTGGTGCGCTCTCACGCCGGTTGGCTGGTTCTTGTTCTCTCTCTCGTGCTCGCGGTTGCTCTCTTCCGTGGGCGGGGTGGGCGTTGCCACGCCCCCGAACACATTCGAGCTCTCGCTTGAGTTGAGTTCAAAATTCCACAAACAATTCAATTCAATTCGATTTGTTATTATTGTTCTAGTTGAAGTTGTTGCTGTTGCTGATGCGGTTGCTTTTGCTGTTGTTGTTGATGATGCAGTAGCTCTCTTCAAGTGCAAATCTTAGAAGCTGTCTTCGTCATCCTCATCGTCCTCGTCTTGTCATACCGTCGAGCCGTTGCCGGCGAACGCGTCCGCCTCGTCGGACCAACTGACCTCCATCGGCGTCCCGTTGAGGCTGTTGTTGATCTTGTCCAGCAGCAGCACCTCCTCCAGCGACATGTGGTGGTGGTTCTTGATGTGGTTCAGCGACGTCGAGGAGCCCGACGTGGCCGACGCCGTTGACGACGACGTGGACGCCGCCGAGGAGGTGGCCACCTCGTCCGAGGAGGCCGAGCAGCCCTCGTCCTCGGAGTTGGTGCCCGAGACCATGGCCTCGCCGGCCGACTCCTGGATCTCCTGGCACTTCTTGAGCGCCTTCAGGTCGTGCACCGAGGGGTGCGTGGGCAGGGCGCGCATCTCGAGCCGCTCGCCCGAGTTCAGGGCCGACGTGTCACACGTGATGAGCTTGTGGTGCGAGGAGCGCCGGAAGAGCGCCTCCTCGTTGTGCTCCGCGGCCTTGAGGGTGGAGCTGCGCGGCCGGATGCCGTAGGGCGAGCTGGCACCCATCGGCTCCATCCAGACGCCGCCATTCGGCGCCAACTGATCCGGGTTGCGAGCGGCGCCCGCCGAGCTCTGGCGCATCATCTTCTTGGAGCCACAACTCCTGGAGCTGGGCGCGACCGTCGAGGGCTCGGGGCTCTTGACGCTGACGGACTTGGAGCGGATGCGCGAGTTGGCGCGGCCCAGGAACTCGGCGGCGTCATTGGAATGTTGGCGAACCACGGACGTGGCCGACATCGACTGCGACAGCGGGTTGGGTCCGACGCCGTTGCTGTTGCTGCCAGCCGCGGAGGGGGCGGCGGCGCAGGTGGCGGTGGCGCTCATCGAGAGCTGGCGGCGGGTCGAGGGGCTGCGCTCGACGGAGCGGAAGGAGCCGGCGCGCTTGACCATCTTCGAGGCGGCGGCCTCGGGGGTGTCGTCGTCCATCTCGAGCACCCAGGACACGGAGTCCGTCTTCTCGATGACGCCCTTCACGATGGGCGACGCCGGCGGCGAGACGTCCACGCCCTCCGGCTGGAAGGCGGAGCCGTTCAGCGTGTTGCGGTTGAGCGAGCCGAGGCTGGAGTGCTGGCTGGTCTGCAGCTCCTGCGACGAGAGCTCCTGCAGCTTGGCCTCGACGATGTGCAGCTGCTCGGAGCGCTGCTTCAGCTGCCACTGGAGGGCTTCGTTGTCGTAGGAGAGGCGCGTGCGCTTCACGTTCTCGTGGTTGAAGGCCTTCTGCACCTCGTCGATCTGGCGCAGGAACTCCTTCTCCTTGTCGGACTTGATCTCCAGCTCCGACTGCAGCATCTCGTTCTGCGACTCGAGCAGCGAGATCTTGGCCTGGAGCGCGGCGCGCTCGTCCGCGTCGCGGATCAACTCCTCGTTGTGCTTGGTCAGCTTCGAGATCTCCTTCTGCTTCAGCTCGAGCACGCAGCGCAGCGACTCGGCCTCGCTCTGCAGGCGCGTGATCTCCATGGAGGCGGCCGAGGCCGAGCTGGAGTTGCGCGGCGAGTGCGAGCGGTCGAGGCTGTCGTTGATGCTGCGGCGGGTGGAGGAGGAGCGCAGCACGGCGATCTCGTCCTGCGACAGGTTCAGCTTGTCCTTCAGCTCGCGCTCGCTGCTCTCCTTGTTCTCGCGCAGCCGGTCGAGCTCCTTGTTCAGGACGCGCAGCTTCTCGCTGAGCTCGCGCTCACGCTGGGTGGCGGCCTGCAGCCGTTCGGCGAAGTTGTCCTCGGCGGTCTGGACCTTGTCGCGCAGGTCCTGCTCGGTCTTCTCGAGGCCGGCGACGCGTTCGAGCAGCTCCTTCTCGCGCTCCTCGGCCGCCTGCAGGCGCAGCTGCTTCTGCGCCAACTTGTTGTCCATCTCGAGGCGGTAGCAGTCGAGGGATCGCTTCAGGTCGGCGTCCTTGGCGCACAGCTCGGCTTTGAGGGCCGACATCTGCTCCTTGGCCAGCAGTTGCATCTCGGAGAGGTTCGCTTGAGCTGATTTGAGGAGAGAAAAATTAGTTTCTGTTTCCATGATATTGAGGATTAGTAATCATTACCTTTCTCGAGTTCGCAACGATGCAGGGCCTGGAGCTCCTCCTCGCGCTGAACGAAGTAGGCTTCCTTGTCGCACAGCTGGTCCTGCAGCTCGGTGCAGGCGCTCTTGGCCTCGTCGAGCAGCTGCAGGGTCTTGCATAGATTCTCTTTGGCTTTGGTTCTCTCCGACTTGATCGCGGGACATGCGAAGGCATCGAGCTGGAAGAGAAAGGGAGGGAGTTTATTAAAAATGCGTTCAAATCCTTGAGAGAAAAGGAAAGCTGTAGAGGAGGAGGATATTTCTGAAAGGCAGTCTTCGAATTCTCTCTTCACTACATTATTGATTGCCGAGGAGATCTCGGAAATTTCGCGAATCCCTGCTGCATTTAATTGCTCTTTAATATCCTTGAGCGGACGAGAGGAAATTCTCAGGGAAGAATAGAGATAGCCCCTAATAAAGTTTTAATATACGCCATAAAGACGGATCGAGCACGATCTCCGGGATCGACTGTCTAATCCTTAAACTGGATGTTGGTCTACCTGTAGCTAGTGTTCGTGTGTGTGGGCTCAGGAAACGAAGTCATTAAAAACATATTTAATTCCTGCGAGCGAAAAACCAATGGAAATTTTCACCCGCGATCGCGAAACAATGATCGAGAGTGCGAAGTGCGAAACCAAGGAAAATGATTCACAAAGAGCGGGGACAATAAAAAGAGTCAACTTATCATGGATCCTTCGCGGAGAGAAAACGAGAATTTCCAGGGAATTTGAATTCAAAATTCATCAATAGTTTCTTTTTCAAAATTATTAGAATCAAAAAGAAATTCCCGAAAGAGAAAATAAATGATGATTGCTGCTCCATACCTTATCGAATGTCGACATGAGGCTAATATTGTCCGCGTAATTGGAGTTCGTCGGCGAGGACCAAGAGATTAAATCCACATCCATCATGGTCTGGGCCGAGAGTTTCTCGTTCGTGAAACTGAAGTTCTCAAACATCGTTATATTGACTATATCACTGATTTGTGCCGATTGTCGTTTTGGGGCTTAGAGCGACTCCGAATATATTTTTGGAAAATACTTGGAAGGCGCTGATTGCGTGTTGAACACGGGAATACTTTGAGTACACTGAGGAAGCAAACCGATCGTCGTCCTTTATATAGCGGAAATGAGGATAGTTGTTACCTGCGCTTTCGATGGTCATGTTCGAAAATTCGAAAATCGAATCTCTCTTCACAGGCAGACAGGTAAGGTAGAATCGTGTTAGTATAGGAAACTATTTGCTTGTTTGCGAGCAAATACAAGCTCGCGGTCCGACGAGACGAGAGCCTGTGGTCACATACGATACCCGCATACACTCAAACAAGAAAACGGCATTGTGGTCATAAAGGGCCGGGATTTTCCTCGCTCGCAGCGCTTTTGATATTTGTCTGCGAGACCCACAAGATAAGGCGATCAGACCGATCGAAGGAAACCCTTTCATCCTCGTTCGGGACCGAGACAGAGACAAGGATCGGCCCCTGCACCAAATTCACGCACCGCGACTGCGGGGTGTTGCCGCGGAGGCGTTCTGCTCAACATCCACACCCCCGAACCCTTCGTGGATCGATCCCCGACCAGCGAGCAATCGGGTCTTGGCCGAGTCCGTCTCGGGCTGGCACCGCCCTGAAGAGTCGTCTCGTTTGGGTATCGTCCTGGCGAGATGAGACAGAGACCAGACCGGGATCCGAACCCAGGATTAGACTGCGACGACGGAGCACTTTTTGTAGGAGGTTTTGCAACATTGCGGGAGTCCAACGACAACCACGACTGAGGGGTGTGTTTTTTGAGTGAACCATTTGGAAATATTTCCTTGCCATAGTCATATTTGAAGGAAGCATGCAAAATGTGAGGACAACGTGTGGTTTCTCTCGTAAGGCAAACGAAACAAAAACCCTTTGCCACTAAGTACGGTAATATCGGATCCGCTCCCGCTGACTGAGGGTGGTTCCACCGGGGTCTGGACGACTTCCGTAAGTAGTTTTCGCCCTCCTCCTCCTCCCTGGACTGGGAGCTTGGACAGCTGTCATGCATGACTAACATCTGGTCAAGTGCTGGGAGTTTTCTTTGGAATCTTTGTTGGAGTAGAACGAATTTCGGACGCCAGTTTTACTGAGGTAGAGTAGACTCGTTTTGCGAATGGTAAAGAAAGTTGGTGGTTCGGATTTGTGAGGGAATCGGCTGGGACATGGATCGCAATTTTGAAATCGATGAAGATTCTCAAGAATCTCTTGGGAGTCAGGAATATATTAGACGAGTAAAGGTTCATAGTTAGATACGAATTTACGAAATACCATGAAGTTTTGGAAAACTTATATCTACTAAATTAGATTATTTATTAAAAGAGCTCAGTTGATTATATTTGAAGAATTTTGTAAATTCTCTATGAAGGATTTGAAAAGGGTTATTCTACGAAAACTTCTTAATCAAAGTAAGAAAAATGTCATTCATCAATAAGGATCGATAAAGATAAAACCCAAAGTTGAGTACTCAGTTAAAGTAATGAACATTATTTTTTGAAGGTTGAATATACATTAATACAATACAGGATACTTTTATACTGAAGCATCACTTTGAAAGGTTCCATTGTTCCATATGCCATACAATTTCAATGGTAAACCCTACCTTCTGCAATGATTACATGAAGACAACCCAATGTTCTTGGACTCCCTCCCTGCCTTCTGAATTTGCTTCCCCAGTGGCAAAGGTAGCTATTAGCAATAAAAAGGACATTATCCCCGAGAACTCCGGCGATTATAGACAAATTACGGGAAAATGTATGTAGTTAAAAATAATATTTACTTAAATCAATCTGTGAATTTTCACGATTTGGTGTGAAAACCGAAAACATACTCAAGAACTAACACACACAGAGAGACTTAAATGCATTGCTAGGAACTACTACTCGTGGACTCGTGATTGTTATTTTTACAGCACATCATCCTTGGCTCATGGCATCGTGCTTGCGTTTATGATTATGTCAAATCCGTTGCAGCAAGGATGGCATGCAAATGAACTAGGAGTGGGAGGGAAAGGGACAGAAAGAGAAATTCCGGTGACTTGAAAGTTCCGACAACAACAAGCAACGAAAAAAAAATCCTCGCTGTTGTTCTTTTTCCCCCGTGTCAGGAATTTCAAGTCACATCAGTGAGGATTTCGACCACGCTCAAATCCCACAGGTAAATCTGGGTACGGTCTGCAAGTCTGTCTGTCCGTCTGTGTGTCTGTCTGTCTTTCTTTCTTTCTTTCTGTCTGTCCGTCGGCGTGTCTGAAGGAAGATAACAAACCACCGTGTGGATAGCCAGATAGTGGGAGCGAGACGGAGACGCGTCATCTCATCTCCCTGGCACGAGACATGACGAGACGTCGGCCACGACTCCGTCCGCCTGACATTTACGTCATTAATTCGCATCCTCGCCGAGCGAATTTGAAGCAGACCCGACGGCGAAGGCGACAGCGACATCGGCGATCAAGACGACAGCGACAGAGATGACGACTCCGACCCCGACGGCGACTTTCGACTCGACTCGCCCCGACTGACCTCTATTTAATTACTCTGCGACGTTTGTCCATTATGTGTCGTGGTCAGCGATCGTCGCCCCTGGTCTGCTAACGATATTGTAATGATTGTCACAGACACAGATCGGTTTGACTTCTCGATTAAGAGTTAGGATGCAGGACACTGGCCCGAACACAGGGATAAGGGGTTAATTGGAAAATCATTTAACACGCGCCCATGATTCGAGGCCATCGCTAATCACCAGTGGAAGCTGTGACGATGTTTACCCTAAAGGATCTCCTCTCAATGTTCATTCAGCTTCCATTCGAGACAATTATTTCTGATGTTAGATGGTGGAACTGTTTCAATGACTTCAGACTCCAGACTTCGACTGTGAGGTCGACGGCATAAAAATCACCGAAGATGTCGAGAACAAATGAGTCACAGAGACAACGACAAACGACAGACAGCAGCCGACAGAGAGGACATTATGTTCATGGCGCGACAGAAGGCGTAGACATCGGGAGGATGGGTTGGACCATGTCTAGAAGTCGTTACCAAATAATGATACCGCTTTGATGAGATGTTGATGTAGAAGATGATGAAGATAATGAGACGAAATATTTACTGGAAGAATTTGAAATTAGCGAGTTCAGTAATCATCTGGGGCAATTAAATGCACGACGTTAACATGATCCATATCCGGATCTAATTTTAAGAGAGACTCATTAATGAGAACCAAAAGGAAGCACATTAAAAATATATCAGGATGCCGCATACCACAAAGTACCTAAGTAGACTCCTTTCGCCTGGACCAAAGCTTGTTTTGATAACCACGAAATACGGAGCATGTCTGCGCCTACCTAGAGAGAGTTAAGATGAAGCGGTTTTTGCTGTGGGACTCGAAAGTCAAAACACAAAATCATAAAAATATTATATGATATTTTCGCGAATCGTCATTCGTGGGATGTGCTAACAGGTAAAGAGAGTGCCGAGGATCCTTGTTAAATGATCAACAAATGTAGTTTTAATGATCTGAAAAATACCTGTTGCGATCTGAAGGAATAATGGAGGTTTGATGAAAAAGTAGATCCTGGTTGTGGATTCAGTGAGGGAATTAAAGAGGACTCCAGAACAAACAAGAGAAGTTGGGAAGCTGAAATCCGGAAGAGTTTTATGAAGGACAGGAGAAAAACTTTTAAGGTGAACAATTTTACACTCTCGATAGACACATGGAGATGTGGAAAGCCTGTTGAAATTCATAAGAAGATGAGAAAAGCCATCAGTTCGAAAACCCTTAAGCTAAAGCTAGGGTCCAGCACCATCTGGCGAGATAAACCCCTTCACAAGTGTCGCGTGAACTGTGAGAATTCACACAGAGACTTTTTATACAAAGCCATTCGCAGAACTGCAGCCACATTTCGCTCAAAGGCAATTGTTATAATTAATATAATAGTCGAGGGAAAGGATAAATGAATGGATGGATGGACTCATTATTTTATGAATATACCAATTATGGAAGGTCGGTCAAAAGGGGTTCCGAGACCGAAGAAGAAGGAATTCAAAAAAGCTTTGAAATTAGTGGACAATGAGTGGAAGGATTTGAGATTAGACGGATGTGCAGGGCTCTGAGGACAGCTGCATAGAACGTCGTCTATAACTCGATCCGTCTCTATTTAGTGCTTAATTAGGAAAACAATGCGAAAGGATAACTCCGAGGGCTCAGCGTGCGTTGGCACAATTAAACAAAATTAGCTCAAATCTAAGCCGGGCTTATGGCAAATTTCTCAAACACAGGCGAAAGGATGCTCGCAAAGATCGGGTCCTGTGCTCTACTTAGGGAATTATTAGAGCAGGTTGAGAGTGAGGGAGAAAGGGAGAGGAAACGAGAGGGATAGACGAGGGCCTGTCGAACAAGACGATGCATGCAAATTCCGACGTGTTCGATCCTAAGCCCTCATGTGTGTGTGTCCTCTGTTATAGATCCTGATCAAAGGTGACCATTCGCAAAAAATAAGAATTTGCCTCACGTATGTCTTTACATAGGTGTATCGAAATGTGTGTACGTGTGTGAGGTGACCCTAATCCGGGTGCTGCGGGTCAAGTTGGCGCCAACGAGCATCGTAAACGTTTTGTTCACCCGCCTTTGTTCCCATTCACCATTTTGACAGCTTCGCCGAGTCGAGACGAGCTCAAAAACTCTCTGCTCAGTCCCTGCCCTGATCGATCTTGTTGCACCTGCCGACTGCTCGACGAATCCTTGCGAATCTCTTTGTTCGCCGCTCACTTCTTTGTCTCGCGGCCTCAAAAGGACTCTCGACTTGACGACACTGAGCTTCGACAGAGAAAAAGAGATGATTCTCTGAAGGCTGATGAAGGCAGGTGAAGAGCGGGGAATTTCAGAATTTCAACCACAAAGACTGGAAGAGACTTTTAGGTCTTTTGGAGGTAACTAATAGTTCTATATACGTTGTTTAGAGTTGAAGGAACCCAAAACTTTCTGGTAAATTCATTTGGGACCACTTTGCGGGAAATCATTAATTGACCAAAATTAATTAATAATACTCACGTCGAACACCAAGTACTGCAGCAAAACGCCCATCGCCTCGATGCCCTTGTGTTGCTGTCGCTGAGCCTCGGCCGTCTGTTGCAGATGCTGCTCCAACGACTGATAGTCGAGGCGTCCGTTGCACGAATGCCGATTGAGGTGCTTCAACTGCTCCAGCTCCAGACCGCTGATGAGTGGCTCCAGGGCTGCTGCCGAGACCGCGGCCTCCAGCGAGTGCTGCGCCTGAGGCGACGACTTGTTGCTGTTGTGGAGCAACTTGCGTGTGCCGGCCAACAGCTTCGAGGAGGTCTTCTGCAAGGGTGGAGAGAGAGAGACAGAAAGAGAGAGAGAGAAAGTGGTTAATTGAGTCCTTCGAAGGATATCCAAGTCTATTGTTTTTATTACCTTCTCTGGATCCTTGTGGTTCGACGCGGCCTTTCGGCCATGTTGTCCATGACTCAGAATCGGTGACGATGTTTGCGAATTACTTCGCGTTGTTGTTGTAGATGGTGATTTTGTCGCCACATGATTGTTGCCAATATTATTGTTGTTGCCCTTACTGTTGTTATTGTGTGGATGAAAGACGTTCTCATGGTTTTCGATCGGGGTCTGCGGTTTGCTGCAGTCTCCACCACCGCCGCCGCCATTCAGGAGATCGACGCCATTTTTGGTGCCGGTGGGCGTCGACGGTTGCTGCTGCTGAGTGGGCGTGCCAATCAAACGATTGTGATCTGGAAAAAAGAACACGAAAATATTTAATTATGAATGAATGGAAGATGAAATTTCATTTTAATTTTTTATTTATTATATTTTAAATAAATTTGAAGATTAAAAAAAAAATTAAATTTTTTTTTTTAAATCAAAAAAATTTTTAAATGAACATTTTTTCAAATAAATAATAACAAATTTTAAATAAAAATTGTAAATGAATTTTATTTTTTAATAAAAAAAATCATTACATTTTCCCGTTTTCCGGAGTTTGTCGTAATCGTTGGCAACACCAACATAAATTCCCTAAAAAAACCAATATTGCAACAACAGTAACATTTTGGTAATTATTGGTTTCTTTGGCTCAAGCAATTGATGGACAACAACAGAGAAACTAAACTAAAACAATATCAAAAAGTCGTGATCTCCGCCGTCGTCATCGTTTGCGGCTCCGGATGTTGCCAGATCGATGGGTAATTAAAGCAAAACTCTGCTTGTCATTTCGCCTGAGTGACAGGTCGAGGATGATGAAGACAAATTGTCGGTGGACAATCAATGGGAACAACAACAAACAATAACAACAAAAACAAGCGTATCGAAAGCAACAAAATCATCGTCGGGTATTTTGATTTCAGCGAAAGTTGGCAACGCGCGAAGAACTGCCCAAAAAAGAGCACAAATAATTCATGGAAAAAACAGCTTCGATTTCGAGTTCGAGGCGTAGTTGGCAACACCATCACCGGGGAGAAATGTGAACAACCTGATCGCGGGCGCGTCTCCAATTAAATTTCTCCATCCATCGACATCCGGCGCAGATGTTTTGGGTGGCAACGCCACCAAGCGTCCACCTGTCAGAGGTGATGTGCGGCTCGTGGTGGAACGAGCAGCATCCACGATGACGACAACAACTGAAACAACGACGACAAAGACGACGACAAAGACGACGACAACATGTTGCTGGAGCACGATTCCTCGCATTTGCAGAGCGTTGCCAATTAATTGTGCAAATTATTTGTCATTGCAGCGGTCGCTTCCTGCCGTCGTTTCAACAAGGAACAAGCAAGGCAACAACTTGTGGCAATTTATGCTAAACCCTGGCAAAACCAAGTTTTAGTCTCCGAAATGAGCTTCGACGATCGTTTTTCTTCCTGTCGCCTGGATGGGGTGCCAGTTGTTGTTTTTGTTGTTGCTAACTTCTCTTGTTGTTGTCGGCATAAATTGGTCTTAAGTTGTCAACCACTTCAGCAGGCCATAAATCCACATTCAAAGCGTTTAAGCCAATTTTCCATCGCTGCTCGTGCTCAACGGCCAGTGGTTTGCATTGTAAACGGCTTTAATTGGCCGAAATTGGACACAACGACATGTTGGCAACACTAATCGAAGGGGGGAGGGGGTCGAGAGAGGGGTGATGATGATGAGGTCGTTGAGGTTTTTAATAACTTGCCAAATGTCGTTTGAACGATTTCCATTCGAGAGACGATAAAAAGAGTGAAATATGGATTGTGGAATAACCAAATTTAACCAAGGGAATAATTCTGGTACTTTCCTAGTGTGGGTTCAAAGATCATTGAACACCACAGTTCATGAAGTAGTGAACAATCCCCATAATCCGACTTCCTCCCCAACCCTCAATGACTCAGGAATTCCACTCCGAGTCGAGTCAAGTCCATTCGAATAGAGCATGAAGTCATCTTGAATTTAATTTCAGCCCCGAGATTCATCACTTGATTCGTTGTCGCGCCCACCGAAAGACACGCTGGTCACTCGGAGGAAAGCGTAAACAATGTTGTCAGAATCTAAAGCTTTGGGTCGAATCAATTGTTGTTCTGGCGGCCGTTGATACTGATTGAGATAGTGATAGTGAATGTGATAGTGACAGTGATTGCACAGAACGAGCACATGTGGGTCACGTCCGACGCCTGAACGCGATGTGGGATGGAATGTGGATCAGGATCAGTGCGGATTCTTGGCAACGACAACAGCAACAGTCAGATCTCTCAATCGCCGGTGATTTCGATAGCAACAACATGTTGCCAACATGCGAAGAGTCGGTGGCGAAAAAACCGCTCATCAGATCGTCGTAAAAACCCTCCCCCGGGGAATCAATGTGGAAAACGCATCGACGGCCAATGGACCCATGGTGGTGTTTTTTCTCTGTTTGTTGTCCACTGAGATTTGGTTTTTCAGCGCATTTCGTCAATGGACACGACGGCTTCACCTCAGGTTGCGGGAAAACACGTTGTCGGCTCAACGCAAGTCAACGCGCGGTCGCTGTCGGTGTCGCTGCACATGTCGAGAGTCCGTCCGTCTGTCCGTCAATCTCTCTGTTTGTTCGTCTATCTCTCTTCGTGTCCGTCTCTATCTCTCTTCGCATCCGTCTCTCTCTGTTTGTCTATTTGATAGTTTGTTTCTCTGTTTGTTGTCGTTGTAACAGCTTGACAAATTCGGCTTGAAAAAGCCAAGCACCAACAACAGCAGCAACAGCACGAGAAAAACCCGCAAGCAACTTGCTGTCAAAGGTGCGAAAATGCTTGCGACAACATTCCACGCCGGGAAAGTCCGTCCATTCATCTGACAAACTGTCCGCTTGTCTGTCCGCCCGTCTGTGCTCGTTTCTCAATGAAGCGCCCAACTGCGAGCATTCGCAACATGCGGTCCTCTCCTCTCCCCTGCTGGCCGACCTCTGAGGCAACCGTCATTACGACGTTTGGCCAACGAATTCCTCGGTTCCAAATCGAGATGAGATTGCGTCGAAAGGCGGGCGGTCTCTAGAGACTGGCAAAAACAGAACAGACCACTCCCTCGTCCCGCTGTGTCGAAGGAGGAGGCAGAGGAGGAGAAACTGGAGCTGAGCTCAGGTCTTTGATGTCCTACGATGTCTTTGAGGTCCTTCGATGTTCCGATGGTTGAGAATTCTGAACCTTTACCGAGTGGTCCCTGAACTTTTCACATCGCCATTAAGAAGGAAGACGTCGACCTCGCCTTGGAACCTGCTGCAGCGTGGCACAAGTCAGTGCCTTCGCCTACTTCGACCCGAGGAACCTCAATTCTTGGACTCGAGAGACCTCCATCCCTCGACTCGAAGGACTTTCAGGACGACTTGTGGAAACCCTTTCACGTCTCTTGGCTGGGAAACTACGCGGTGGCAATTGACACAAACATTAAACAATCGACAGGCTCACATCGAGCTCTGCTCTGGTCAATGAAGTCGTCGGTGACGAGGACAACGAAGGAAACGTCGGCCACGAGGACGATGAAGTTATCTTCACGAGATATTGTTATTAGATATAGATATAGAGTTATTGTCCACGAGAACGACGCAAACAACGACGACTTCGCACCTTTTTCCAGACCGAGGTCGACAGCAGGAAGCAGCGGGTGGCGTGTGTCGTAAATTCCAAGTTCAGCTGACGGACAGGCGATGGATAGACGGACAGACGGTGTTCCTACGGTCAGTAATACGACGGCAATTAGAAGGACACTTGTCGGCGACGACAGCCGCGATGTGATGACGGTACCTGCTCGTCGAAGGATCGGGATCCTTTCGGGAAAATTAAGGCTAGTGTGAGAAAAAATTCTCGCTCGATCGAAAGTGGGGAAAAACGCGCACCTCAGGGTCGTGGACCAAGTCGAAACTCAAGTGTTTCGCTCCTCGACGATGACCTTGGTTCACTAGTTTGTTCAGTTCAGTCTTCTGCTGGTCCTTGGCCGAGCTGTTAATTTGCGAATAATTCCAGCAGCAGGATGTCGTGTGCCGTCCCGCTATTGAACAAACGACCGGCACGAGGCGAGACGAACTCTTAACGAGGCATGTCCAAAGAACAAGAAGAAAGCGGCGACTTGACTCAACGTTAAATCATGCGGAGGTTGGAAACGGCCCGAGCCTGACATCAGATGTAGATTGGACACACCAAATTTCGATTTGGCTCACAATGCCTGGCCATTAATGGTCATTAACGACCTCAGATCGAATCGGGCCCAGATGTTCGACCAGCCCTAGAAGTGTCAATGAAACAAGATTGACAAGAGCAAGGTGTCAGACAGACATTCTGCATAAACAAACTTAGATATGTCCTTCCGATCTTCATGACATTGAGATCAACAAAAATTTGAAAGCATTTATACAACGAAAGATGTACATCGCATATGTTTCGCCTTGAGAATATTTTGTTGTCTATAGAAATATTTGGCGAAAACAAAAAAAAATAAAATTTGCAAATTATATTATAAAGTATATCTGTGGCCGTCGAGATATGTGGAAATTGAGTTTTGTTGATTTTATTTTCTTTTAAATATAAAAAACTCATGTTGAAATCATTCCGCTATTATTGGTGGTATAAATGTTTCTTAGTTTTTATTCGTTTCTCAATTCCTTTCTATAGCTTCCTCCAGAGGCCTTCAAATCGGTTTCACTTCCCTTTGGCTAACTGGAATATCGGACGCCCATAGACCTTGCCCAAGTTCCGAGCAGAACGAAACATCTGACAACTGACCTAGAGAAGATTTCTCCACGTCCAGCAAAAACAACAATCAACACCCACCCCAAGCCCACAGAGATTACTCATAAACAGTTGGCAACTCGGGACGATGATTAATGGCGGGACAGAGAGAGAGAGAGAGAGAGAGAAAGAGATGAATTTTAATTCTTCTTTGATTTCATCTTTTGTTTGTCTGATTTTATTTCATCTTTTATTTGTCTGATTTGGATTCGAGCGCCGGAGTTTGTTGTTGTTGTTGATGTATGTAATTGTTGTTGTAATATATACTATTTTTATACCCGCCACAAGACCGACCGACCGACCGACCGTCTGACCAGCAGCAATCGCCGGTCTGCGGACGGTGGACGCGCGCCGAAAATAATCGCTCCGAAGATGGATTTATTTTTAAATCTTCAGATGAGTCGATTTTTTACACTTTGCACTCGTGCCAATTCGGCGCCCGGCGGCAGCCGAGCCTCGCCAAAGAGAAAGCGACAGCAAATGTGGGAGAGAGACAGAGAAAGAGAAGTGCGCGCTTTTTCGAATATCGAATTTGGATCTTCGAATCAACCTTGAAACTTGAAAGCATCGTGGAAGCTGCAGCTGCCGGCGGTCGTCATTTGAAGAGGATTTGAAAAGCGAATGCATTTCCTTCTTCCTCGATCGGTCGGTCCACCAATTGACGGACAGACAGATGTATTGACAGCCCGATCGAATGACAGATCGACAATCGGATCCGAGCGTCGATTGATCGGGGTTCGCGTCAATCGTCGCGGTTCCAGCAGGGGAGGATCGTGCATCCGGTCAGACTTGTTGACGCTCGCATAGACAGACAGAGAGATAGACAAACACTTGTATTTTATTTACATTTCAAGTGCGAAGGAAAGGCTTTCGTATGAATGGTAAAAACTTATGGTTTTGGGGATGACGTCATTGCTGAAATGCAATTTTTTTCGTTTTACACAAAAAATAAGTATGTTCTGGCTTTGGAATATGTCTGTCGAACCCAGTGTCGATGTTTTGTCTTATTTCATTGATAAAAATAGCCACATGTTTTACGCTCCTCGCAAAACTCATAATTCGTTCGTTTTTGTTGTGCTCCTTGTGTTTTCAATAAATTAAGACAAAATAACGAAATACTGAAAAATAAAACACTTGAGGTTTTCTTTGTGTGGAATTTTTTTATAAACTCTTCAATTGTCCGTTGGTCTGTTGTTTTTTCTCCGGCCGGCCATCTGTCTATCCGTCTGTCCAAATGGGCTGACTGAACTTGTTGTCCAACGGTTTAACATTTTAAATTCTTAAATTATTTTGGAAGACAAACAAATTTCGCCGACTTTTTTATTTTTTGAAGATTTGCAGACAAATTTATGCGACCAACCGAAAAAATTTAAAAGACCGAATGAAGACTCATCATCGAAGGAAAATGTCATATCCAAAAATATTTCAGAAAAAGTGAAGAATGAAATTTTGAATTGTTTTTATGGCACCGATTGCTGGAATTGCATTGTAATTTTCATTTACAATGATCGCCAGACAATCACGCCATCAAAAACATGCCTACACCAAACATGTCTCCAACAACCATGTTCCATTACAAATATTTTCTCCCCCACCACGAAAAATAAACTTGGGAGAAATTTAGCCGAGCGTCACGTTTTTACAACGTTGTAACAAGAGAGAGATGTAGAGAAAAAAGAGAGATCGACCTTGGCCATCAGCGAAGGGATCTAAATTGACAATTCAGAGACAGAAATTGGCACCGGCTTCAGGGAAAAGTTAAGTTAATTTCACCGATCGTGAGCTCATGTGGAGGCCACCAAGCGAAGAAAACTTACCGCCAGATCCGTCGCTTTCTTGTGGCCAGGAAAAATCGACTTCTTCGGTATCATCCTCCTCGATTTTTTTGGTATCATTCTCATCGGCATAACCGATATCGATCTGATACTCATTGTCATTCTTGTTTTGATTGATTTCTTGGATCTCACCATCATCGACTCCTTCGATATCACCCTGAACGTTATCACCGATCTCGTCGTCTTCGCCGATTTCACCCTTAACATAAACATTATATTCAACTTCTGGATCCAGCACGGACTCCTCTTCTTCAGAAGGTTCTTCATTCATCACATCAGATGTGATCTTCTCCGAAACCTCTTGTTCAACATCTATATCAACCACGATGTTTTCTTCCATCTCTATATCAACCAGGTTTTTTTCCTCTACCTCTATATCAACCTCTTTCATCTCCCCCTGTATACCACCCATTTCTTTCTCCTCCACATCATTCTCATGCACTAGAATCTCATCGTTGCCCAGGTCCTTCGCCTCCGAATAATGACGAAACACGGGCGATCGCACGCAGAACTCACGCTCTCCATCGACTCCCAGGACTCCGTGTTCATCGTCGTCTTCACACTCGGATGACACCGAGTTCAACGTTGACACCGACTGGAAGCGGGAGAAGGAGGACGAGGTGGAGCAGCGTCGACGTCGATGCTTCGCCCCGCATCGACGCCGTGACGGCACTCGACGCTTGCGCTTCCAGGCGAACGCGCTGAGCTTCTGCTCGCAGCCGAACTGGACTTCGACGCGCTGGAAGTCGCCGTAGTTGATGCGACAGGTGACTTCGTAGGACTCAAGGCCGCGGTGTCGTCGTGAGGGCCGAGCGGAATCGTCGGAGCCGAGGTGGAGGGCGGGATGAGGAGGCGGAGTCGATGAAGACGAAGACGTCGATGTCGTGCGATTCACGATCTTTGAACGGAAACGAATGCATCGAACGTGTTCTTGTTGTTGCTGCGGCTGCTTTTGTTTCTGTTGTTGATTATGTTGCTGTGGCTGCTGTTGTTGTGATGACGTCTCTTGCTGCGGTTGAGAGCTCAGAATACAGGGTGGACGACGGCGGCGACATTGTTGCACAAGCGGCTGGAGGGGAGGCGTTCGGCGGCGGTGACGTCGACGGCGTTGCATCGTACCTCGGTTAGCATGATACGAAAACAGGAGCGGAAACCGGGACACAAGTGGTTGTTGTTGCTAGAATTTGCGTGTTTCGAGTATTGTTGTTGTTGTCGGTGAACATCAGCTACGAGAATCCATTGAGAATTTTTCGTTCAAATAATTTTTCTTATCCTGTTAGTTTTTTTTATTTTTCGTTTATTTCTTCGGTGGTTTTATTGTGATTTTTTGAATCGAAAATTGTGAAAATTTTTGAAGCGAACGAAACGGTTTTCGAAACGAGTATTATTTTTGTCAAAATTCTGAGTCAAAACTATGCTGACGACGTTGTCAAGAAACACGAGGGTGGAGATTTTTTTCTAATTTTGGGTGATTAAAAGGTGTTATCGGTTGTTGGAGCCAAAGGCCGGAAGACGCGCTTCCGGCGAAAGGTTTCCTCCTCCGCCTCCACCCACACGATTAATTCGCACTTGTGGTCGGGGGAGCGACCTAAACATACAGGGTCCGTCAGCCCACAACAACCCACTCGATCACTTTTTTCGAGAGCCTTCGCGCGTTCCACCGGCTCCCGTTCGGTTTTCGAGATATTCTCGTCGCCTTCGAGAACTCAAACAATGCCCACGATCAACACGAACAACGAATGCAAACGATTCGATTCGATTCGCGCGTCCCCTTCGAACACTCGAGCCGGACTAATGCCCGAGTTTTCGAAAATTAGACGACGAGAAAACTTCGAATACGCCGCAGACGCCTCAGAACCGACATCGACGACGACAACGACGGCGGCGGCGATGTCGACGACGACAGCGACGACTGCAGCCAACCACAATAATAAGAAAAACAACAATAATAATAATAACAACAACAAACAGTTCTTCATGTGCCAAAAAATCATTGTTTTTTCGAATTTCTCTCATTGAAAACTCTCGCTCGCCTTCTCTCACCAGAGCTTTTGCCGAGTGTCGGAGGCCCTGCGACTCTCCCCCTTCTCTCGTGAACCCCCCGCCCCCTCGCACTCTTCGGACACTTGTTTCGCATGCGTAATGAGCAGCAGCGACGTCGTTGTCGGCAGAGGCAGCGGAAAAACGCGTGAATGAACGATCGACTGAAATTTAGTTGTTTATTTACAGCGCTCGGTGGCGAAGCGACGGAACGAAGCGGGTGGTGGTGGGTCGAGGCGGTAGGGGGACCAGAAGGGGGGACGAGGAACTTTGGGGGAGAGGTTCTTGGTGGTTGAGGGGGGTGGGGTGTTGTGGCTTTTGTGTCCCAGCAGTCCGGCAGCATGACGTCATGCCGTCCATTTACATCGATGGCCTCTGGAGCCACTCGATTTGGATGCCATGAATGAGGGGCCATTGGACAGACATATATGGACAGACGTCTGTCTGACACATGGATGAGAAAAACAATCGCACTCTGATGACGCGACATCGTCATCTTTCTCTCCTTCTACTTGTTGTAGGCAATTTTTAATCACGCCGAAAGCTTTCGTTTCTGCACAAGTTGTCGCTTGTTCTAGGAAAGCTTCTTCTAGACTATAGTCTAGATTTTGAAATTCACAGCTTTCGCAACCGTCCACTTCTTCTTCTTTTTCGTCTTCGTGTTTTCTGTTGTCGTCATCGTTGTCGTTGACACTTGACAAATTTCATGAAACGACGCATAAATCATTGTAAGCCTCTTAGAAAGATGCCCGGAGCATGATCGAGACTATGGAGGATGATTTCACGTAAGAAGCATGACTCGTTGAGGGTGTACGAGAGAGAGAGAGAGACATACAGGGTGATATGGTTTGGTAGTCTTCTATTACGATAGACTTCTCTTATGGAGGATACAAGTCAATGATCACTTGATATCTAATATTTTGGAAGATCAGTTGGAAATTGTGTTGAAAGCATTTCTCCTAGATGGTTTAAGATCACTGAGTGAACTCTCGACCCAATTAATACTCATCCTTCATCACTTAATCACTTAATATCCTATTTCTCACTCTGACCGATCATCATTTGTGATCATTTGGCGAATATTTAATCATTTGATTAAATATTAATAATTTCACAGTCATTAGAGAAAAATTCAATCGTATGCTTCATAGAGATCATCAAATTTGATGATCGTTAATGACAATCATTTGAGACGATTATCATCAAAGATCGTTGGATAGAGATTTATTTGAAATCACGATCTATTGACTGGCTTTGAACGGAACCGATGAGTGCGATATAATTTTTATTCATTACAATTTGATATTTCATTTTTATATTCATCCATTCGAATTTATTAAGCATTTATAATATGTGGGAATAATTAATGAGCGCAACAACAATAAAAGAGAAAAAAAAGCAACAATACCAATGGCTATTACAAAAACAATGAGATCGGGGTAAGCACCGCATCTTAAACGGTATTTATTTATTTATTTGAGCAACGAAGTATGACCGCAATTTTCACTTAACTCATCGCCAGGAGCGGCAATAACAACAACAACAATGTCTACAACAACAATATCGTCAGTAACAATAACATCAGGAGCAACAACAATAATATCAACAGCTACAACAATATCAGCAGCAAGATCAGCAACAACATCAACAACAACTAGCAACATGAATGCAATCGCATACCCCGATACTCCCGCTCAATTTCTCTCTCTCTCTCTTTCTCCCGCCCGCTCTTTCTATTCTCTCTCCATCTCTTTCCTTCGTTTTGTCTGACTCTCTGTCTCACTCTAAACAAACAACGACGGACGCATAAACAAACGGCGCCAAAGCAACGGCGGCCCCAACGGCTGTTGATCGCCGAATGTGCAACAAAGCGCAGCAAATTACGTTGTTGTTGCTGTTGTTTGTTGTATTGTTTTTTTTGCTAATGCTACTCTCTCGATTGTATGGATATCTCGTATGGAACACGTTCATCGAACGAATAACGTTTAATTTATTAATAAAGCACCCCACAATCGCCCCCTCGCCTCCTGCAACCGCTTCGCGTAACGGAATCCGAGATGGGGCTCAGGCTGCAACGACGAGGATCGATGAGGCTGGCTGCAACGGATGCTGGTGATAATGCTGTTGGTGCTGGTGGTGGGGCCGACCCTGGAGAATGGTGAGGGAGAGAGAGAGAGATGTAGACGCATGGGTCTACAATTTGTGGTCGATCGGATTTCGATGTTTCCGCGGCGTGGAGATCGTTGCTACAGACGGAAGAATTAGCAGAACAACAGTTATGTGCTAAGATTTCATCTGAGATCCGAGTAGTTGGAAGCTCCACTTGGCGGTTGGAAACAGAGAGAGATGATAGTAGAAGAAGAAATGAGAAGAAATTATGGTTGGAGAGAGACATTATGGTCAGAGAGAGAAATGATGGTCGGAGAGAGAAATGATGGTCCAATAAAGCGATAGATGTTCGTCAGAATGAACAGAAAATAAAGTCCAAATGATGCTGCAACAATCAGAAGGAATCAGTTAGAAAACCAAACCAATCTCTTGCCCGTCCCTAATTCACCGACAATCTCTAATCAATTTCTATGAAATTATAGAGAGCGATCACTTGTAATATGATTGATTTTATGGTTTTATAATTGCTGCTGCACGATGGCCTCTCTATTTGATTTTTCTCTTATCTTTCCCCTCCACGTTCTCTTCTCTACCTCCAATTCCATGTCAAATGAAAACACTATCGAATCCCATTCGTCTCGATCTCTCAGAAGATGGTCTTAATTGTCCGTAATATTTTCGAAAAGTAAGGCATCATTAATTAATTACACGCATTTAGTGAGATGCCAGATGTTGTAAAATTGGGTTCGAGGTGCAAAGATCAGGTCTAATTAACACGGGTTTAAAGGCCTTGTTGATAGATTTGAAGGCAGTTGAAGTGACTTATACAGGGTGTGTTGGGTGGATTTAGTTTCGAATGTGAACTCCTCTTACTCTCAGGTCCTGTGTGTCGGCAGCAGCAGCGGCCACAAAGCCATCCCTCATACCACCGCGACATGCGTCCAGTCATTCCACAACTTTTACACAAACTATCAAAACACTTTCTTCTTTGCGCAGAAATTAAGCCCAAAACTCGAGAGAAGTGAACGAAACGCGGAGATGAATTTTCAATTTTTACCGCATCGCCTAACAACTTAATAAACTATAATTTCGTTAACTACCAACCAACAACAATCGTAAGAGCAACAACGGCCACAACACCAGCAATAGTAAGAGCAACAACGGCCGCCAATAGGAGTAACAGCAAGAAGAGCAGCAATAAAAAAGCAACAACTACTGCGGCAGCAACAACTATCGGCGCTTCACCGGCCGCCAACAGTAAAAGCAACAACTTCACCAATTGCCACCTACTCTTCTTCTCGGCGGCCGGCTGGCCAACAAAGTGGAAGCGAGAAAGAGCGAGGGCGGCAGCGTCTGAAAATGATAATGATGAGGATTCGTAGTAATAGGAGATCAGCGAACCTTAAACTTCAGCAGCAGAGGCCGAAGTAATTGCAATGAGAGCTGCTAACCACAAGACGATTGGGGGCGGGAGGCGGTAGGCGTGGTAGGACGGGAAAGTGCGAGGGGAAATGAAAGTTTCAGTTGCCAAATAAAGACGATCTTCATCAACATGAGTCGAGTACTCAAAGCACTACAACCCATACATCAGTTTAATATCGGTTTTTGTGCTTTTTGCAAATTGTGCTTCTTTGCAAGCCGTGCTTTTTACTGTTGACCCTTGTCTTCGTCATCGTATATTCTAGCCAAATGCCTTGGGAGCCAGAGAAATCAGAGCAGCAGACGATCTCCACTTGTCTCAATCTTAGGAGAAGAAGACAGACAGAGAGCTACTAGGAAGTAAAAGAACATAATTAGAAGTTCAACTACTTGGGGCATCTCTTAATGGCTCGCAACGTGCGATGGAAACCACTGGCCATAATTGAGAGATGTCAAAATCAAATTAAAAGTGATTTCGCTTTCGAAAAACTCTGCTGCGTGTTTACACAATACACAATTCCCGTAGAACCCACGATCGGATGAGAACTGAGACCACTTGAAGATAGAAACAAAAAACCTCTTGTGGGCCTGGGCCTTTTCAAAGTAATTTGTTTAATGGTATGTTGTTGAGGTTGGTTTCTGTTATTTTTTTGTTCTATTGACGTTGTTGTTTTACTTGTTGGCATTCCTTGGTTGAAGTGTATTCCTTAATAATAGAACATCAGTTTCTAGTTTGTTCCATAAGAAGAAAAAAAACTTTAGTTTGATTTAAAAGAAGAAAAAAGTTATGGTTTGGTCCATCACAAGAAAAAATATTTTTATTTTCATTTAGAATGCGAATAACAATAAAATACTCATCGATACCACCCTATGGTACAGTTTGAGAGGCACGTATAACACTTTCCTGCATCTCACTGTGACACACATTTCTCTTCTTTTTGACGGCTTTGGCTTTGTCGTTGTTATGCAACGCTTGCTGCAACAACAATCGAATGAATGACTCAACGCAGGACATCCCCAAAAAATCAGAGCAAGAGAGCAGACGAAAGACGAGAGAGCAAAGATGGAAGAACAAGAGAGAGCGACGATGGAAGAAGAGAGAGCGTGCGACGCATGAAGTGCGGAGAGAAAAAAAGCAGCATGTTGGGGACGCCTGGGCCGGACAGATAACGTGCTCAGGACGACAACAAGGATGACTCATCGTCATTGTCGGGATTTTCCGTTGGCAACAAGAGTTCGATGTTTTGGGGATGAATGAAATGGAAGCGAGAGGACGATGGTTTCCCCAGCGCTATTGAGAGGATCTGATTTTGTTATTAAACAAAATAAACTATGGGTATTTTCATTAATTTCGATATTAGTAGAAATGCAATTTCAATCGAACTAATGATTAGTTTTTAAAGGCCAATCAAAGCTCTTAAATTTTCCATCTGGCAACTTCTGCCTATGAGAATCTCAAGGATGCTGCAGTCCTTGTCGTCCCCCCCTTTCTTCGATGCACCGCGAATTTTCTGCTCGTTTCCGAACGATTTCTCGCCCGAAGCCACGACAACAACTATAGCCACAACAACCGGTGGCCGGGGATGCCAGACGTTTGGAAAAACGGAGCAAAGCGCATGTGCGAGATTTTTGTCGTTAGTGGGGACGAAAATAGATGGAAAGCGAAACGAAATAAGTTTCTGAAAGAAATGCAGCAATTGTATAACACTTGATACCACTAACTGTTCTACAACAAATTGGCCAGAATAGAAAACAACAAAAAAAACTGTGCCAAAAGCATGTTCTCTAACGTTGTTGCCATGAAAACGCCACCCAACCCGAACCGACCCGACCTACCCCATCGAGAGCACGTCGGAACTGTTGCTTTGGGGCTCTAACAGTGATCGCCGCGAGGTTCAAACTTTACGCCAGGCCGGCCGGCAATCAATCATTCCATCAATCAATTTTGACAAACGAGTTCGAGCTCCCCGACTGAACGGTGTTCAGGTTCAGCATCGAAGGGTCGGAGCAGAGGAGCGGTCACGTAAGAGGTTGATACACTCTCGGAGCCAGGTTATGACATCGCACAAAACCGAGTCATCGAAGACCGTAAACCAGGTTCAACTACAACAATAACAACAACAACACCTACAATAACAAAAACAACAATAATACCAACCATTCATTCACCATCATAAAAACCGAAATCAAAGCAAAGTACAAACTCTCCGTGATCCCATGCGAATATATCCAAAGGTGGAAGGGGGCGATGTGGAAGTTTGGCGAACGGATATGTGAAATTTCCAGGTAACGAGCTTAAATAAATATTTATAGCAAAGTCGCATAATAACTTTCGACATGGCAGCTTGGCGAACCACGAACAGAAGATGATTATGATGATGATGAGTTCATGAGAGGGTTTCGTTTGCTTCCTCCTTCTGCCGTCTTCGAACCCCGTTTCGCCAACTGGCTTGATTTGCGGAGCCTGAAGCTATTCTCGGAAGAGTATGACGAAGTACAAGTGACAAAGGCATTCAATTAAACAAAGACATAGATTAGAGACAGCGAGGTAAGAGAGATATTAGAGACAAGAGCGAAGGAGGTGAAAAGATGGAGACATCGAAAGACAGACTGACAGACAGAAAACTATCGCACAAATACCGACAGTCCATCATCTATCGAGGGCCGGCGTCAATAAAATAGTCTCCAGCGGAAGTTCACCTCACTTCATCCCGCCCCACCCCATCTCGTCTACTGGAAATGAATATTGAAATGTTTGATCGTCTGATGGAGATAATAAAATTTTTATTACCCTTCGCCTTGTGGAATATTTAAACGCCGGAACATGTTTGTTTCGATTAATCCAACATTAGGTTTATGTGGCCTCGGTCTACGTCAAATAGATCGATCGAGGCCAAGAAGGGCCGCAGTCTTTGATCGCACGGTTCTTGGAATTCGAACTGCGTCACAGGAAACGACTGCGGTCATGATTCCAGGTCAGAGGTTATGGACCCGAGTATTCATCCATCTTCCCGCGACACATGACACTTGTGGCCGATGGTGTAAAAAAAGTATTTGAGGTAGACACCGACTCCAGCACTTGGCTAATGAATCGTTGCCGAGGGTTTCTAACATCTCCGGAAGAGCCGGAGGTGAAGAAGAACTAGAAGTAACAACAGAATAAATTTGAACGTCGAGGAAGCGAGGAGATGAGAAAAGAAAACGCATAAATTACGCGAAGAAAACACCAACAACCTCAACAACAAGAACACAATAGTGAAGAACAACGAGAATCTCAAAATTTGGGTCATCGAATTTCGGAAAGAACGAAAACTGCAGAAACGAATGGGGGAGGGAGGGGACTGAGGAGATCGGGGACGTTCATTATACAGCCATTGTTAGAGGAAGAAGAGGTTCAACGTCTTCAGAGAACAATAGGTTTTCTCAAGCTACATAGAAATATAAAAAAAAAATTGTTAAGAAAACCTAACAACAAAAAGTTGTTAAGAAAACCTAACAACAAAACAGACTAAAATCGAAAATGAAGATAATGGGAATGATGAAGATGCGGAGCGTTTAAGAAGCCATTAACAAGAGAAACTGGTTCATTTGCGGTCTCGGCCACGCTCTGTTTGCATCTGTTCGATTTCTATTCCAGAGAAGAATAATTGATTCCTGACCCAAGAAAAACAACACACCAAATATCGATGCTTCTTTCTGGAATATCAAGAAGATGAACGTGTTTCGATTACCTCATGAGTTTGAAAAGGGGGTTGAATTTTTCGAATCAGTTGATTACGAACACTTTGAGACTATTACCATTCACTATATCGAGGATTCCTCGAACTCACCTCCTTTCTGTCGCCTGGGCAGGCGGAAAGAGTTCCATAGAAACGACTTCTTCCTCAGAGCTGGAGCTCGGTACAGGTCCAATTCACTATACGATGAGGCTGGAGCAGCCTGGCGTCGTTGTTGCTGCTGATTATGTTGTTGTTGTTGGTGGGGCTGCGACGACGGTGGCGGCGGCTGAGTCAGCGTTGCCAAAAGATTGTTGGCCACATACTTGGGATTCTGATTTTTCAACTTCTCCTCACTCGACGACTGCAACGTCGGGAACTCGCTCAGGTGGAGTTTGTCCGAAACCGGCTGATGTTTCTGTTGTTGTTGTTGTTGCTGGCGTCCTCCGCCGATCAGAAGTTTTTGCGAATTTTTATGATTTTTCAACATTTGAATGTTGGAGGCCTGAGACACAGCAGCTGTTGTCTGTAAGTTCTGTGCTGAGCCGTAGAACAAGGCGACAAAATCGTTCAGGCCCATGATTCTGCTTGGTCTTATTCTTCTTCACTTGCGTTCACTTCACTTCTATGCGATTCACTCGTGGAGTCACTTCTGGCACTTGCTCTTCTTCTTCTTCTTCTACTTCACAGTCCACTCGTCCAATGTTGGGGGTGTTTGGCACGCGACAACAACACCCAAAGAGAGAGAAACATCACCGAGAGAGCGAAACAAGCGAGAGAGAAACTGACACGAGAGAGAAATCGGAAATTACGAGCGATTGAAGAGGCTCGGCTGCCTGTAGAGTTGCCACCCTGCGGCCATCGTGTGTATCCTGAAGTGTCCTGGCGAGAGAGCGAATTATTCCAGGGCCTGTCGAACAGTTGAGTCAAACTGTTATACACAGACTGAGAATCACTGAGCGGAAGTCGTCGAGGGAAACCCTTCACTTTTGTCTCTGGTCAATGGAGCATCCGCGGCTTGGCTCTTGAAGGGATTCACCAGGGTTCTCGATGGAGTATATAAAGCAAAATCCACCACCGTTCTACCACGCGTAAACCGCTTATGGAGGACAAGAGAGATATAGGAAAAGAACGCTCAAGTGCAGAAGAAACGACGAAAGAACGTTCATTTATATATACACGAAGAAAGAACGCTAATTTATATATCGAAGACATATAACTCCGATCTCAATCGATCCGAAATGATTCGATCCGATTCGAAGCGAGGCGAAGCGAGCGGCCGAGACGTTTGTATGGTGAAGACCACGAAATGCGACTGAGCCGAGTTCGTCGGAACGAACATTGAATGAATGAATGCGTCGAAAGAGCCCCGAGTTGCTTATGGCCAAGACAGAGTTCGGCGGCAAACGGAGAGATAGGCAAACAAATAGACAGACAGAGAGAGAGAGAGAGAGACGGGGACAGACAGAGACGTGGACAGACGGAGGACGGAGGAACGAACGATGGGGAGACAGAAGACGGACGAATGGTGGTGAGACGGAGGGACGAATATTCGGTTAAACATGGAGCAAATGCGAGTTGTAAGTTGGTAATAAAGAAAACCGCAGCTCAGACGGACTGAGACACAGAAAGACAGACTGAGAGGCAGACAAACTGAGAAACAGACAGACATACAGAGGAGCTAACGGACAGTTGGACGGACAATTCCTCAGGCCGACAGACAGACGGACAGACAGTCGGTTGGTAGCGACAAGCCAACGATTTGTTGCTTACAACAAGGTATAAAAAGCGAGCTGTCTACGCCATACAACAAATAATAGAGAAGAATACGTTAGAGAAAAAGAGAGAGAGAAGAAACAAATCACAGTAAAGCGAAAATGTAGCAGAAAGTAATTCCCATTGAGGAAATGAAATATTGACAACGGCCCAATGTGGAGGTGTCTACATGGGGTGAAGAGTACTCAAAAAAGATTTGGTATAGAATAATGATCAGTTTCAAGATATCGAGGTTTAAGGTACACGTGGGTTCTGATCTTCCTCTTAAGAGATCTGAAACCCATTCGATGGGTGGAACTTTCTAAGTTTGGACAAAGTCGAGGTCCGTCTTCTTTTGAAAGCTTCAAATGTCTGTCTGTCCCACCCGGCAATTGTAATTCAATTATAAATTCAATGGTTTGTTGACCATCGCTTCTTTCTACAAACAACTTTTTAAATATGATTTTTGTTGACCATCGCTTCAAACAACTATTCAACTATGATTTATTTTGTCTTTTCGGTGTTTCCCCAATTTTCTAATTTCTCCACTTCCAAAATATGTCTGACGCCATCTGTTCCGGTCCATCATTCCACCTGGCCATCTATCTCTCTGTCCATCTCTCCGTCTGTCCCTTCATTGACGAGATGAACTTTTATTGGGTTTATATTTTCACTTGCTGCTGGAATGTTTTTTTGTTGCTCCTCCCTCTCACCTTCCCCCACCTGTCGCAATTTGTTCCGTTGCCTCCGATGCGTTTCCATAGAAATTCACACCAAAGTCTTGTCCATCCTTATCTCCTACTCCTTCTCTTCTCCACCACTGTCTTTCGACCTCTCATTCATTCATCATTCACCATAGTTCTCTAGTACAAATGTCTCCGACACACTCTTCATCTGCCTACGAGTCTTAGCTTTGTCTGAGCCTCCGATTTAACTTCTTCGTGTTCATCTTCTTCTTTATCTTTGTGTTCGTCTTCTTCGTCGTGTTCGCCTTCTTCTTCTTCTTCTCTTATTCTTTATCTCAGCTTTGCCATTGTCTCTGGCTGTCTTCGTTTGTCGTTTTCGCTTCTTGACTTTCTTTGCGTTTCGCCAATTAGGCTTTTCACCTTTTCTTCTGCCACCTCGCGTGAATGCCAGACAGACAGACGGACGGTCGGACAGACGAACATAGAGACTGTAATTGAAAACCGACTGACGACAGAGTGAATAGAGGTGGAGTGAGTGAGGGAGAGAGAGAGGGGGATCTGGAACTAGCTACCTGCTGCCACAATTGCCGCGAATTAAGTTATTATGTTGGAACCGAATGGAGCAACGAGACAGATATGGATGGAAGACAGAGAGGAAGAGACAAGAGAGAGGGAAAAACAAGAGGGAATGGAATAGAAAGAGAACGACAGCGGTTGATCGAAAGAGACAGCAATAGCGGTAAGTGGCCTATGGACGAAAGACACATGGGAGGCATGTCGGAAGAACCTTTGCGGGCCGATTGACGAGGCCAACGATTGAGGCAGACAACATGAGACAAGGTGCGACGAAATGAGAAAGGAAGAGGTGACAAAGTTTGTAACTTTGTTGTAACGACGACAACGACAAGCGAAGACGACAACGACTAGTGATCTAGGGTTTCCACCGTTGCCAACTTTCGCCTCGACGCCGCTTCGGGGAGTCGCGCCGACCTTTTTAATGAGAGGCCTAAAAAACCGCACGCACTCGCCTCGATTAGGCTTCAGCCATTGAGCCATTACAGCCACAACAACAACGATGACAACTCACTCACAGTGGTGGCCACAATTGGCCAAGAGACGAAACCAACGTCCACCCGACAGACGACCTGGACGTGATCTATTTTAGGGACTCACTGTTGTTGTAATTTCAGTTGTTGGTGGTCGATTGATGGTTTCGATGATGCAACCGATACGCGGAAACAATTTGACGCGTTAATGAAGCGGCATTAAGCGAAATTAAATGAAATTTGGTGAAATTAAAATTAAATTAAAAATCCATCGAAAGCCTCAAAAGCCACAGCATGGAGGAAAATTCGAAATTGGATTCGCGGCGTAGACAAAACGAAAGTGTGGCAACGCTTTTCTCCATTGGGATCGCAATTTCGAACCTGATTTTGATCGATTTCGGCAATGGTTTCCGTTCGATCTGTTTTTAGTATTTTGCGGGGATTTTTTTTTGGGTTTCTGTTATTATTGGTAAAAGGTATTTTTTGTTATAGTTTTCTTACTTTTGTTAACGTTTTGCTAATGTTTTTGTAGTAATTTTTATTATAGGTTTTTTATTGTTGTTATAATTTCCTTTATTTTGTTAAAGTTTGCTTATTTTTTGTTATAGTTTTCTTACTTTTGCTATAGTTTTATTATGTTTGTGGAAAGAGTTGTAAAATAAAAAGCATTCGATTTTATTACCATTTCTTTGTTCGTGCTCATGATCGATTGGTGTGAGTGTTGTTGTATCGCTGATAGAGAGATTGTATTGGTGATTGTGATGGTAATGGTGATTGTGATGGTAATGGTGATTGTGATGGTGTTGATGATGATGTTATTGATGTTGTTATTATTGCCGATGTTGCGTTGGGAAACCACAGCAAGGGCTTCGGCAACAGTTTATTGAGTGGCCGTCGACGCCGGCAACACGTAATTTGACACTTTGTCTTCCATCAACCGATGATGCTTTCTCTTTCACTTCACCTTCTTCGCTCCAACTGATTTTGTTACAATTCAAATCGCGACGAGGTTTTTGCAAGGCACGAAAGAAGAGAAGGAGAGAGAGACAAAAATAACGATGGATTGTTGTCTGCTCCACTAGGCCCATTGGTAATTGTTGGAGAATGGACGATGGGTGGCGAAATATACCCAAACTTCCCAAGGCCTGGGAAAGGCGATAAAAATATCAATGATCGGTAATGATAGGGCGGGCTAATGGTGGAAAATTTAAGTAATAAAAAAATATGGCTTAAATGAGAGGAGAAACCCAGACATCGATTAGGAGAAGAGCAATTAGAGGAATAGGATTAAATGTGTACGAGAAGAAGTCCTGTCATGGGATGAGAAAGAGACATGATGTTGACCGATGGTAGGAAAGAAGACAGACAAATTAGTCCCTCGTCTCTGTCCCTTTCTCCCTCTTTTCTCTCCCTCTTTCCCTCTCCCTCTCCCCCGCTCTCCACAAGCTTACACCACAAACTGATCCCGCTACGATCGACTTCCTCTTTATCTCGGACTCAACTTCCTCGGTCCATTGCGGACACGACTTAATTTAATGCTCTGTAACATGCCACTTGTCGCACATTTAATCGCATCGTTGGCAACACTGGCCGCCGTTGCAGTTGCTGTTGTTTTTGCTGTTGCACCAACTTTGAATGCGGTTTAATTGCACTCGAAGTTTGTTTTTCACTACTGAATGTTTTATACTTGGAGTTGTTTTATTTTCTTTGTTGGTTTTGTTTACTTTTGTTGTTGGAGTTTTTGCTGTTGTTGTTGTTAATTACCCTGACTTTGACACACACATACACATATGCACTTACATCAACGCCTCAAACTGCATTCGGTCCCCAGGTTCGCCTCGTGGGCGTCGTCGCGACTTTTGAACGCCTTGACGCGTTTTCAATGGCGTTTTCAGAGGCGGTCGACAGGTGAAAAACACACGCATTGTGTGTTGTTGTAGATTTAATTTGTACATTTTGTACATTTTATAGTCGTAGATTTCATTTGTAAATTTAGTAGATGTACATTTAATCTCTACTTTTTATAGTTGTATTTTAAACCCGTACGGTAGATAGTTGTAAACTTGGTTTGTGCACTTCAAAACATATATTTTTCCTTTTAAATTACAAAAAAAAAATTTTAAAACGTAAAAAAAAAAATTTCTTCAATCGAAAAATAAATTTTATAAAATATCATAAATTTTTAAAATTAAAAAAAAAATAATTATAATAAATTTAGAATATCATAATAGCTTCAAAAAATTTTATAAAAAAAAAATTATAAATTTTAAAAATTAAAAAAAAAAAATTTAAATAATACAAAAATTTATATATATGAAAAATTTCATTTCCATTCCATTTCACCGACTTTTATCACGGTCATTGACTCGAACATTTCCAAACCTTGACAATAACTCCCACCCGATAGATCCAAGAGCCTTTATCAAAGAAGCCACCTCAGTCGATTCCACTTAACCATTCTCACCTCATCCACCGACCGCCCAAACACCGTTAACGCCGTCATAAATTTCCCCACCTCAGCCTTCTCCCGCATAACCAGCATATTATCATCATCACCTTCACCGAATCCCATCCCGGCCCAGGTCTGTGATTGACTTTTAATTTATTTTGTCTCATCTCACTTATTCACTCTTTTCTTCCCACTCTTCTTCGTCTTATTTGTTCTCCATTCTCTCTTCGTTTACCACAATATCCCATATGTCTCTCCTTCGCCTGTGGGTGGAGAAGTTTTTCTACCCGTTGACATCTGTTAAAATATCGACGACACCTTTCGAAGGGTCTTCGAATTCCTCTACAGAAAATTAATAGCTTCTTAGTGGAACAAAGGGAGACAAAAGGAGAAAGATAGGGAGGAAAGAATGGGAGATAATGGTACAAAGTGGTAGATAGAGAGAGAGAGAGAGAGAGAGAAAGAGAGAGCACGTGCGTGTGTTTGGTAAGAAAACACGTTACACCTGATGAAATATTTGTTGACAAAGGGCTTTGAATTGGGTCTGCGGTGTTGGGGGAGTATGAATAATTGCTCCAAGTGATCACGAAGCAATGACAATGAAGGAAATGTCGACTCTACGAAGTGGGAATTCACAAGGAAGAAATGAAAGATAGTGATACAGGTTCCCAAAGCTCCTTAAGATCTCGGGAAATTCATGAAAAAGTCAGGAAGTCAGTCACAACAGGGACAAAGTCTTCCGGCGGAAAATGTCGGAAAGCTGCGATGTCGTCTGATGGAGACAACATCACCGTTAGCCATGATCATAAAAAACACAAAAAATCACAATGTTAAAAAATATTCGACTGCGACATTTTTTCAGTTCCTTTTGCAACTTTTGAAACAAAAGTATTACAAATTGTGTTTGCGAAAGTCGTTATAGAAATCGTCTCAGTTTGTATTGTTTGTAATGTTACCATCATTAATTTTTTCCGATTTGTGCTTGTCGAAGATCAGTTGAAAATGAGTTGGAGAAAAAAAAACATTTGCAAATACGCCCGAGGCCGCTTTTACTTTGCCATTGTTGTTGAATATATAATTTTTATTTATTTATTTTTTTGTTTGATGATTGTTTTTTTGATGATTGTTATTATAACGATGCTTGTTATTGTAATGTTCATGAATTTCACGATGCGTAGCGAAACAAACGAAATTTCATACTTTTTACCAAAGAAAACAAAAGAATAAAAAAAATTATTTATATGTATGTATACAACAACAACAAAAATCATTTATATGTATTCAACAATAAAAATAAATGAAAACGCGTAAAATTTTCGAAATGAAATCGCAAAGTTTTTCTTGCTACCGTTTGTTTTTGTTTCATGCGTGTTGCATGTAGCCAAAGATGCTGTATTTTCTGTTTTTATTATTGTTGTTTTATGTCTGATGCTCTTGTTGTTGTTGGTATGTATGTCATTCAATATTTGCCGCCTCGTATGGCTTTCATTTTATTTCCACTATAAATAGTGGGCGTCCACGATGAAATCGATGAAAAAATAACACACAAAAACCATGGAAAATCGAAAAAATCACCAACCATATCAATATGAATTTTTGTCTGCATTTCTGAAGTTTGAAAAAGCAATTATTTATGAAAATCATGGAACAAATGAAATTAACAAAAACCAAAAAACAAAACATATTGTATTCATTAAAACTGCGGGAGAATTCACGAAAACTCATCAGCTCTGAAAGAATCGCGAAATTACGTGGAGTATTTCGAATTCTGCAAGACCCGAACCTTTCGTAACAACGAAAAAATTCACAACATTTTCTCAGTTAATCCATTCAGCAAGTCATTTTGTTCATTCAGTCACTTCATTCATTCAGTCTGTCGGTCATTCATTCAGTCATTCATTCATCCTCTCATTCATTCACTCCGATCGCTGGCTGTCGTCGTCTCTCGAGGCAAGGAAATTTTATGCTCTGACATAATAAATCGCAGTCGCCCCCGCCTCGAGCCTTCCTTTGGAACGAGCAACGACAAAAACAAAGCTCATTACGACCATTGTCTGCCATTTCTCTCTCCCCATCTCCGTTCAACTCGTCCCATTGTTGTGAAAATGGATTCGTTTCAGTGGCGCTCGGTGTTCATAACGCGTCACCCAGGCGCGAGACAAACACAAAAACCCGATTACTTATGCAAATCGCAATCGTAAAAAGCCATCGAGAGTGGTGAGAAATAGAGGCTGAAATGGGGCTGCTCAAAAGGGTTAGGGGGATTCTTGCGAAATATGAGCATGAGAAAAACTCAGAGTTCACGATTTTCTTGACATTCACATGAGTGGTGAGGGCAAGGTGAGGTGGAGGAGGAGAGTGGGAAATAATTCTTAGTTAATCGATGACGGTTTTTTAGACAACAACGGTATGACGAATGCATACTCAAGGCTCCAAAAAGAGTGGGGTTTAAAATATTCTGATATATTTTCTTAGATTTAATTAAGTTTCCTCAGTTCAAACGGATTTCAAATGATCGATATCTAGACATGAAAATTAAATCAATATTCCATATATTAAGATTTGAAAATATTGCAAATTCCACAACCTCGATGCTGGCCTCCGTCTCGAATCAACGGAACCCGATGCGAGACCTTTAACTTGGCCCACACCGGAAGTTCTTCTCGAGCGCCCAGTCGTTCAATCGCCCAATGAATTGAAGTTAGTAAAATTTATCCGCAAAACAAATATTGCGTGTTGCAAATGAAATCCAATGCAATTTATTTCCGCCATAATTTCACCCCTCATTCCACCCCTCCTTCCAGCCCTCAGTTCACCCCTTGATATTTAAAAAAAAAATCTTTGAAAATTTTAACTAACGATTTAATTTTGTAGTAATTGTGGTAATTGTTATCAATGGGCATTGGAGCGACGAAAAGATTTCGCCGAGCGGAAAAACTATCGAAAATCACGGGATTTCGAAAATCACCGGAATCGACACACAGTAGTGGCGAATTAATTAGCAAAAATATTTGAAAACAAATAAAATTTTGCACTCACCCTTTAGAGGCGACTTGGCGGGCGCTGCCTTCGCGTCCAGACGCCGTGCGCTGAGGATCGAGAGCTTTTTGGTGGGCGGGGAGCCACGTGCGATGCTGTTTCCGCCCCCGCCGGTTGGGGTGCTGGCAGCAGTCGATGCTGCGGTGGAGGAGGGGGTGGGGGAAACACTTTGTACACGGGTGGAAGGTAAGCATTTTTCTGGAAAGAGAAAGAAAATAGTTTATTAAAGCATTAGTATGATGATAAAATAATTTCAAAGATAGAAAAATAAAATAAAAATAAGTATGTAAAAAATCTGGAAAAATAAATAAAATTGTCAGATCGCAAAATCAAAAACTATTGCATAGTTTCAGGCTCTGTTGAAATGTTGAAAACATTTTCACATCAGGCACATGTTGCGTAAAAAAGCGAAGAATCTACATGTTGCAGCAACATGTTGTGAATTTTTCACTTTAAATTCTCTGTAAATTCCCCTTCTCTTCTGCTTCCTCTTCACACTATTTCTCACACATCCATTCTCTCTCCCTGACTCTCTCTCTCTCTCTCTCTCACGCTCGCCCCCACAACATCTTGCTAAAAGTTTAATGTTTTTGTAATGTTGACATTAATTAACGGCATGGACAAAGTTCGGGCTAAGACTAAGACACCCGTCCAAGCCATCTTCGCCCACCTCAACCCTCATTCCCTCCCCACAAATTAGCCCCTGCCCCACCACACATAAACACAAACACACACAGACACACTCACGCTTCTGTCTCCGGAATCTGGCCACGCCGAAGACTCCACAAAACATTCTTCTTCCTCTCACAGATTCGGTCGATAATTTTCACGGTGCTCTTGTTGAGGGCTCAAAGGATGCGAAGCTCTCGAGGAGGAGGACGAGGAGAGCGGGGGTGGGGCTAAAATGGATGTGGGCGGAGGACAACGTCTAATGGCTTGACGTTGTTGTTTTTGTGGGTTCCGCTTGCTTGACTTTTGGGGAATTTGTTGAAACTAAGAGTTGAAAATTGTGGTGGTGGAGAAGGAGTTGGAGGAGGATCCGCCAACGTTTGTTTGCAATAGAATTGAATTTGGACAATAGACGAAACTGACGAATAATTTTTATTTTAGTTTAAAAAATTTGTTTTCTTGCGTTTGAAGTTTGTTTAATTTTATTTTATTTTCCTCTTTTTTTTCTTTTGACTTATTTTCGATGAATTTCAAAATTTAAATGAAAAATGTCAGTCAACAAAAACCGTTTGAGACGACAGGAACCGCGAGGATTGCAAATAATTTCACTCAATTTGAGTGGGTCATTCTCTATGGTACTCACTTTTGCTCTATAATATGAATGAAAATCGTTGACCCAATAAGAGTGAGAAATTGAGTTGAAATAAAAGTGATATGAGGAATTTTCTTAGGGTATTAGATATGCACATTTGGTATGGAGACTACAATATATCTACAATCCTCGTGTGTAAATTTCATTCATGAAGAGCACAAAAATGTGATCAACAGCATCGATCGATGTTGCAGCTGTTTCGCTTCGGTTAAACGAGAGAAATCAACCTGTAGCTCAGCGTAATTCCCGCCATTGCTGACAGATCACGCGCGCAACGACGATCGGCGATCGTGGAGCGTTTCACATACGACGTCGAAAACACGACACGACCATTCATCGGGCGATCGGAGTCATTGAGCAGCGCCTTCGGTTGCCGGCGCGACTTTTGATGCCCACTCGCAATTAACACTTGCCACACGATCGCTCCTCGGTCGGCAGCAACAGCAGCAGCAACAACTGATGGAGAAGAACAACAACCAGAGCAACAACAAGAAGGCGCTGATCACCGGAGCTAATCAGGCAGCAACATCACTAATCATAGCAATAACAACAACAACACTGCAATAACAAGAACAACAACCAACAAGACCCACTTGCAGCTAATTGTGTGAGAAAACAAAAAGCCAAAGAAGTGAAAGAATCGTGAAACGCATCGAGAGCGATTGGCAACGCGCGCCACTGACGCTCGCTCGTCTCTGTGATCGCATTTTGCGCTCGGTTTCGATTTTCTCCTTATGGAGAATTTCCTGTGAACGACAGACAGACCGACGAATGGATGGACATACAGATTAATCGAGGGTCGGTCGGTTGGATGGATCGGCGATAACCTGTTGGACGGGTCTCGTGAGCCGACAGTTAGAATTGCTGCTGAGGATGTTGCAGCTGATGCCACGAACGACAGCGACAGCAACAATACGCAACAACTACTACAACAAAAACAATAACTACAATGAAACACCTGTTAAGATAAAAAGAAAACAAGTCAAAGGAGACGAAGAAGAATGTTTGTCCAAAACACTTCAATGAACGATCAGACCGGGTATCGAAAGAGAATGAGAAAAGAGAGACAAGAGAGCAAAAATGTGAGAGAGCAAAAATGTGACAATTGAAAAGCGTGAGGGAGGAAAAATGTGAGAGAGCAAAAATGTGAGAGAGTGATTTAAGAGTATAAATAAACAGAGCAAGAGAAACAATAAATGTTGAAGAGTTGAATTTAAGAGAGTTTCGGAAGAGATTCTTATCTCGGGCCTCAGATCGCTTGGATCAGGTTTTCCAATTAGCATATACAACAAAAACAACAACAAGAACCCCCCATGGCTAAGAATTTACAGGTAAAAACAAAAATAAAATACGCACAAAAACACGAAGAAGATAAAGATAAAAAGAAAGTCAAAATGATTCCGCTCCCAGATGACCTCATAATTCCTCGTTTCAACCTCTTCCGTCTGACGGTGTTTGCGAAAACGCAAATTATGACAGCTGTCAAACGATTACAATGGACCAACCAACAAACTTATCCACCACGATCCAAACCAGGAAAACCAACAACAAATCGCCAGATGATCTGCCATCGCTGCCGTTGGCCCCTGACTCATGACGGCGTCCAAATAAAGATGGAAATTAATCGCAAAAGAATGGGAAAAACAACCACAACAACAACAAAGTGATGCCGTTGTGGTCAACGATGCAGCAACACTGAGAGCAATAGCAACAGCAGCAACACTAGCGACAGCAACAACATTCGGACAATGAATTGTCAAGTCAAGTCAATTCAATTCAATTGAAGACAATGGCAACAACAATAACAACAACTAAGAGACAGCAACAAAGATGAAGTTGGCGGTCAATGTCAAAGTTGAATGCGATCAACGGACGCTGATCACGAAATGGAGAGAAGAGAAGAAAAAACATTAAAGCAAAAACACAAACACAAACGATTTTTCCATGCCTTTTATGGGTTCTTCCACCGGTCACTTTTGCTATAATGCTCTGTCTCTTTTTGTTTTTCTCTTTGTCTATGGACGGTTAAGGATTTTCTTCTGAAATTTCTCCACAAGTTTGAAGGTTCCTTTAATGGAAATTGGCTGACTTCAATAGAAATAACAATTCATATATAAAATAACAGTATTTTATAATGAAATGATGAAGATGATATCTAACATATATTACATACTACCTTATATTACACCAGACGAAGTAATAGGTGCTAAACATGATCAACAAATTAACGATCAATACACGAAACCAACCAATTGGCAGCATGAGGAAATCGTTCGACAAACAAGTGGATTTTCAAAAAATAAATTTTCAACTCTATGATAATTGAGTTGTTAGATGTTTTACAGTCGCTTCCACAACGAATCAATTACCAATTATCCAAATAACCATGAAGAGGAAACCGCCCAGAGGAAGCCGGCTATTGGCGAGAAACCGTTACCACAAGTTCAGTGGAACCGGCAAAACAACAGAAAAGAACGGAGTCACAATTTCCAAAATCACTTATAATTAATATTGATTTCACTATAATGCCTCCGATAGTAATGATAGCCTCCGGGAAGAAAAGAAATATAATCAAAACCCATACCGTTTTATCAGGAAAGCAAACTATGGGTTATCATGTCTCTAGAACTGTTCTTAATCGCTCTTTCTCTCTCTTTTCCATCGTCTCTCTCTCTCTCTTCTTCTTTCTCTACATATATTTAATCGTTGTTCCGATTTCTGTATTAATTATGGGCATTTTTATTCAATTTCGAAAATCTCTCCGTTTCTGATAGTTTAGCAAAAAATTTACCAATTTGGCGAAGAAACCGTTTTGTTGACAAAATCCCGATGCGATCGTGGTGAATCGAAGGCGAAATTCCCAGGCGTGGGTTACGTGTATTGATAGCCAATTTCTACAACAATAACAAACTCAACAACAACAACAACCGTATCAACAACAAGAATCACTATAAATCGCACTTCAACCGGATTTCGAATGCCTCCGATAAGAGCGAGTGGGTTTTATTGACGACACGGCGTTTAAGCCATTAACTCGGACATGATTTCGCGCATCTGACGAGGCGCTGAGACCTGCCCACTCCTCTTCTCATCCTCTGCCTCACTCTCTGTCTCTCTCTCTCTTTGATGTGGGCTGCATTTCAGTCACGTTCCTCATGCCCAGTAGCTGAAGTGCGATTCAATTGAAACTCGAGATCTGTGTGGATCAACTTGGGATTCCAAATTTAAATCTAATTATGATCTCAGTTTGCCCATTATTTTTTCATTTCTACAATATAGGCGGAGGCCACTCCTTTCAACAAGCATCGGTGGTTCAGTGGTAGAATGCTCGCCTGCCACGCGGGCGGCCCGGGTTCGATTCCCGGCCGATGCAAATAGTTTTTTTAAATATAGTTGTCAAAAAATATTATAAAATTCTTGTAATTGAATTATTTATAATAATTTGTTTATAAATTTTTTAAATATATCAAAGAATTTTATCTGAAAGTTTTTCGAAAAGAATTAACGTTGTAAATTTTTGATTATGAATTTAGCTTTTTTTTATGCAAGCTAAATCAAATTGTTGTCGAATTTCCACCACTTTATACTTATTACTTCGCTCTCTGGTTGCTCCTCTCACCCCACTCCGTTTTCCATCATCCAAATGATTGGAAAGGCAATCAGTGGAAGACAGAAATAAAAAATAAAAAAACAAGAAGAACAACGATATAAAAAACGAAGCCTGTGACTGCGATTCATTTAAAATGCATGGCATGTGCAATAAAACGATAACAACAATATCAGCAGCAGCAGAAAATACAGCAATAACTATAACAATAACAAGACAACAACAATAATAACAATACAACAATAATAAGGCAACAACAACAATAATAAAAGCCATAAATCCATTACCTCGTGCATAGATGAACGTTTTATGTAATCCGCGAACGAACGAAACTCGAACATGAAAGAATCGCGAGCCGCAACAAGGAAGATTCATGCAGAGAGCACGAGAGATAGACGGATAGACAGACAGACAGGTGGACAGACATGACCGACGGCAACCAGAGAGATCAGTGGCCAGACAGACCGAAAGATGGACAGATTGAAAAACAAAAGGTACGACTCAGAGGCAAACGTCATGTGGAGAAGAGAAACGAAAAAAGTTAACTTTGCTTGGAGAATCTGAGGGAAAATTAAGATAGTAAAAGGATATAGGATCTAACCTTTGGAAAGATCAGATGGAAAGACAGAAGCAGTATTAGGGATAGATAGGAAAAGGAACTGAATAAAGAAATAAGAAATACCTCAGAAAAACATATTGAGCAAGTTACCAGAAGAGACTGAAAACCATCACTGATGGTAAAAGATAGGAGATAGTTCGGGAAATAAATCGACAACTAAATTTGTGGAACAACATGCCAAAAGCCTCTCCACCTACCATGAAAAGAGATGGTGTGAACAATGGAAACCTCTTTTATATTCGACAGCGACGAGAAGACTGTGGACATCATCAAGAAACTTTAAAACAGAATAATAAATGTGGAGATGCTGGAGCAAAAAATCTTGGCCCAGCCCCGAAAAGCAAGAGTTATTGCGCATAATAAGTTTTAGTTATGAAGAGAAGACATTTGCATTCTGAAAATTGTCATCCCCATGGACAACAACAAAGAACGAAGCACGAAACGACCTCCCATCGGTCAGACACCACACCACAGAGGCTTCGTTCGAGTTTGTGAAGTTGTCGCCGACCTCAAAGTCATCGTCGTCGTCCTCATCGTGGTTGAATTGGAAATTTGGGGCTGTTGATGTCACTCTGGGGGCTTCCCCTTCTTTGAGCACAGACGTCACTCTCCTCACACACTGGGTGTGGAGACTTCAAAATACTCACTCTGTGAGAGTGGAGTGCTAGTAAGAGAGAATAAACTTAGTCGAAGTAATAAAATTCCATTAGAGTAATTGAAATTATTATTAAGAGTTTATTTGTTGGCCAATGGCCAAGTAAAACCTCCAGACCAGACAAACTCAGTGACCGAACAACAGACAGAGAGACAACTGAGCGTGCGGCGAGCGAAAGAAACTCTATAAAATTCGGTCAAATTGATTGTCGGGGGAAAACAATAATGACAGCCGAGTACAGAGCAATTTGCAAGGACGTATGCACTAAATTTGATTGCGTCTGATGAAGCATAATTTATTTTAATACCGATTAAGACAGTATGCAAATCAGACCGAGTGAATGACGGCGAAAATATAAAGTCACAATAAAAAAGCAAAATGTTATCTTTGGCCTGGCCGAAACTCAATTACTGCACACAAACACAATGATAGGTATTTAGCATATCTTGATGCTAAATATGAGCCTTGTATCGCAAATTTCCTGCAGGTTGAAAATACCCCCACAATTACTAAAATACCATTAATAAAGTAAAGCACAATAATCAGTAAAATATCTCAAATGAAAAATAAAAAAAGAGTTGCATCGGCCGGGAATCGAACCCGGGCCGCCCGCGTGGCAGGCGAGCATTCTACCACTGAACCACCGATGCTTGTTAGAGACTCGTCCCCTTGATTAAGACATGAAGTTAGCATGCGTACTAAATTTAGTCTCTATATTAAGCCTTTAGCTATCGAAGTCTGCTTTACTGATAATAGTGGATTTTGTTTCTGTACCCAATTGAGTGTTTTAAACTACACGAAGTCATGAGTGGGACAGACTTCAGTTGAAAAATTTCACAACTTCATCTCAAAACGACTACATTAATCCATATTCGAAAACATCCGAAACATTCGAAACGTCAGTGTTTACCAAGAATAGAAACACCTGAAACCACAAGAACTGATAATAATTTCATAGGGTTTCATTAATATTATTAAAGTACCAATTCCTACAATATCTCCACCACCTTAGGATATAAATTCTATAATGAACACCTACAAATTATTTTTCTAACAATACTTTCGTGTATTGTTGACAACCCCGATCGTTTTAACGACTAATTTTACTGACTCAAATAGTCGTCAGTTGACAACTTGCACGATGACTGTGTGCACTGTAGTAAAAATCTCGTTGTTCCTTCTCATCTTGGAACCGACTCCAAATGAAGGCGCATACCAAAGTTATGGACCACAATTGGAACAATTTAAAGCCACTGCAGGTAAGGATCCTGATATAATAGGAGAGATAATAGTGTTTGGTATCCATTTTCATATCCAGAAGAAGTATGGCCTAAACCTTTTCAGCAGAATAATACTGGAAGGTATTTTGCCGTAGACCCCAACAAGTTGAAACTAAAGGAAACTAAATCGAATTTGGACTAGGAATGTTTACTAATTATATTTTCAATCACAGTCCGTAGGCGAAAGTTGTGATATCTTGGAGCAGGCTTTGGTCCGTTACACGAAGATCATTCAGGATTCGGCCCAGGGCTACAACAGAGCCCCAGCAACGGATACAGTTGGAACAATTAAAGAAATGCGTGTCAATTTGACCAGGCCGTGTGAGTCACTGCCGCACTTGGATATGGATGAGTCATGTAATCTGGCGCTCAACGCCACCATCGCACCCCAATCGTTCAACTCCTCGTCGATTGTTTTCAGATCACATCTGGCGGGATGGCAGCGTTTCCGCGAACTCGATCTGGGGCATCCTGCGTGGCCTGGAGACCTTGTCGCAGCTCCTGGTGTCGATGACGAATGGAATTGTAATTATTCACTGTGTCTCGCACATCACTCTTCACCATTAATTGTTGTCTCCTCTTCTGCATTACATTTAATTGTTGTCTCTTCTGCCTTACATTTAATTGTTTTTTTTTTCTGCTTTATCATTAATTGTTCTCTTTTCTGCTTTATCGCTAATTGTTGCTTCCCCTCCCTTCAATTCGCAGCTAAGGATGACGGAGACCGAAATAGACGACATGCCTCGCTTCAAACATCGTGGCCTCATGTTGGACTCGGCGCGTCACTTCGTTGGAAAGCGAAAGATTCTCCAGCTGATCGAGGCCATGGTCTATAACAAACTGAACGTCTTTCACTGGCACCTGACGGACGATTCGGCCTTCACCTATCGAAGCGAAGCATTTCCCGAGTTGTCCACCCATGGCGCCTACCGACCTAAGATGACCTTCTCGCAGGACGATGTGAAGGAGGTGGTGGAGTTCGCGAGGGTGCGGGGAGTGCGAGTGATACCAGAATTCGACACGCCAGGTGTGTAGATAACGAGTGAATAAGAAACTCAACACGATCTGACCCAATCGAACTTAAGCTCATACCGCCTCTTGGGGCGTCTCCCACCCCGAACTGATGACGGAATGCGAGGGAGAACTTGCTGGCCAAGTGGGGCCCTTCAACCCGACCAGAGATGCCAGTTTCTATTTTCTCCGCAACTTGTTCCGGTGAGTCCTAATCATAATAATCAGATCATTGTGAAACTCCTTCACTCTCTTCTTCAGAGAAATTAAGACAATTTTTCCCGATCAATACCTCCATCTGGGTGTCGACGAGGTCGACTCCGCCTGCTGGGAGTCGAACACGCAGATCCAGAAATACCTTCGGGAGAGGGGTCTGGACAACGGCGACCTCTCGTACATGTACCTGGAGCGCTTCTCGGCCAACATCTCCAGCCTGGGCTGGAAGCAAATGATGTGGCAAGAGGTCAGTTGTCCATTTCTTAAGCTTCCTAGACTCCTATATCCCTCTTTCTCTAGGCCATGACCGAGAACAACCTGATGGACTTCCCCGCCGGCACCATCGCTCAGGTCTGGCGCGACTACGACCAAGTGATGGCCGAACTCACGAAGAAAAACTTCGACGTTGTCGTCAGCGACAAGTGGTACCTGGGTTCGGATCTGGGCGCCAATTGGGAGGAATTCTACAACGTGGAGCCGACGGACTTCAAGGGGAGCAACAAGCAGAAAAAACACGTCATCGGAGGCGAGGCCTGTCTATGGACAGAATATATCAACGAGAACAACCTGATGCCGACGACGTTCCCGTCAGCAAGCGCCGTGGCCGAGCGGCTGTGGTCGCAGAAGAGCCCGATGAACGTGGATGAGGCGCGGCTTCGTCTGGAGGAGCACAATTGCCGCATGATCTGGCGAGGCATCGAGGCCAGACCCGCAAACGGATTCGGACTGTGCTGAGTGGGATCGGTTTTTGGGAGATTTTGTTCAATTCAGATTCAGTTCAATTTTTCTGAATGATCCTTATCCGTTTTTTTGCTTCATTGTTGTTCGAGTATTGTTCGATTTTTTATATCGATATTTGTCCGATTTTTTAATCGATATATTTTCAATTTTTACATGATTTCTTTGATAGATTTGTGTCCGATTTTTAGATTTTTATTTGAATGGATTTTTGTCAGATTTTTAAAATTAATTAAACGAATTTTTAATCGATTTTTGGACTTTGTCCCAATAAATTGTGTGGATTGAACTTTGGATTTTGTATTAACAAATGAAATTTATCTTCCCTAAGTAAAAATTTGTAAAAAATTTGGTTACTTACGTGTCAGCGTCACGTTGAGGGGTTTCGGGCGTGTCGACGTGCCGTTCGCGGTCTGCTGGGTCTTCGGAGGCGGTCCGAGATCCGTCGGCGAGATGGTCAGATTCCGCACGTCGCGTTTCTTCGCAGCCCCTGCAAGAGAAGGATGGAAAGAGATGGGTTTAGTTACAGCGATGTCTCGTATGTAAACACATTGCAAACATGATGTAATGAGAGAAGGGCAGGAAATTCAAGTGCTTCAGACGAATGAGAAGAGCATAATTCTCGCTGATAAATTCCTCGGCGTATGTTTGGTCACGTACTTCCCGTATTTTCATCAAAAACTCAACAACAACAACAAATGGATCAAAAATTATCCCCATTGTTGTTGTTGTTGACGATGAGTTCGAGTCCTCTTCAATAGAAAGGGTGTAGTAAAGAAGATGAACTGAATTTATTAGAGATGGTGCTTTGTGGGGAGATTATATAGAAAGGAGTGTGAAACGGAGCGAGAGGGGAAAGTGTTTTATTTGCCTTTTAATTGCTGCAACTTCACAAAAGGCTGCTCTCCTTTTCTTCATAAAAGTCTTTCCTATTGCTTTCTCTCCTCCCCCTCGCAATTCATCACTCAAAATTTTGAAATGTGAGCGACGTGAGTCTTCACGCATTTTCCGATTACACAGAAAACTGAATCCACTTTCGCCCCCAAGTCTTCCTCATTGAGAAAATTCCAAAGGAGTTTTTCTTGAACTCAACATCTGCCGCGAGTCACGAAGCTCGTTGCATCTGGACTTGTTTCATATCGGGGAATGTAAACAAAACAATTTTGCAGTTTCGTAAAATTTCCCTTTTCCAATAATTTGCGCAAATGTGCGGAAAGTGTGATGAAGAGGAGATGGAAGGAGCAAGAAAAAATGAGGTTTATTAATAACATGCCTTCGGTGGAATTTCTCAGAAATGTGTAAAAGCATGCTTTTGAAAATAGTTCCGAAATATTGCAGACAAAATAAAAACAACAAGAAAAATAAATATTCCAGCAAAAAGAATCATTCAAGAAAAAAAACAAATTTCAGAAAAAGAGAGCTGTAGAGAGAAAGAGAAAACGGAATTTATAATCTAAAAAAATCCTTGTGGAAAATTCTGGTTGTTTTCTTTCTCAAACTTCATTCATTGCAGAGAAATTTCCCCTCATTTGAATCCACAATCCGTCCACTTTGTTCACGGGGATTTGGAGAAAATGCGCTTTGAATCATTGAATAATCATAAGGATTAGAGTTTTCATTAGACTCTTTCGCTCTTTTTCTCACACTTTACCACGTCCATTGAACAAAAGCGTTTTCCCACGCCCACACATGCGCAATCTCACCGACACACCTGGCTCTGGTAGACGATAAAGAGAATTGTCTCAACGTCCGTGATATTCCGGTTCTAATCGGAGCAGTTAAAAAAATAAAATATTCGAGTTCTTTTCGAAGGTGGCAGAGGTTGGTTTCATCCCACCGTCGAACTCGGAGGATGTCAGAGAAGGACGGAGAGGGGGAGAGAGAACGAAGCTTACCTTTCGCACGCTTTCCAAAGCTGCCGAAACGCTCGCGCTCGATCACCTGACTGTGGATATAGCGATCGGAGTACGAGCGCGAGAGTTTCTCCTTTGATCCATGGGCGCCCATTGTCTTCTTCTTTTTCTTCTACTTATCTTTCCAATTTTCTAGTTATTGTTGTTGTTGTTGTCACTGTCGTCTTCTGTGACGTCTCCTCGTAGTTGTTGTTGCTTTTGGTGTTTCGCGGTTTCGATCTGATTTCGCTTTCGTTCAACGATCGTGTTTTTCGCTAGCCTGAGTCTGTCCTTCTCCTACGCTCTCGATGTCGCAATGTCTGTCTTGTTGTCTCTGTCTGTCTGACTGTCTGTCCGTTCGCTGAGTTTGGCTTCGGGCTCCCACACAGGTACAAAATTGCAGGAGGCCAAAAGCTCAGAGACAACGTTGAACGTGGTTCAAACGACTTGCGACAGTTTCATTTTCCAGCTGTCCTTTTGTCTGTCTATACGTTGATCTGTCTATCAGTCCGTAGGTCTGTCTATCCGTCCGTCCGTCGGTCTGTCTCTCCGTCCTTTCGACAGGCTTTCGTTTCGTTATAAATTTTGCGTTCGTTTCGGAATTATCTGCCTCTGTTTGACGTTTCTCGTTACCGCGGTTTATTATTTATTTTCTTATTGCTGTTATTTCTTCCTAGTTGTTTTAGTTTGGTATTGTTGTTGTTGTGGTTGCTATTGCTGTTTACTCTGTGCAACTCCATTATTTTTCTTCGCTAATTGATGACAGCTTCAGCGTTCGCCATGTTGAAGTTTTTCATCGTCGTTGTAGTTGTTGAGATTTTTGTGGGGTTTTTTTGCAACTGTCATATGAAACACGAAATGTGTGAATCAACCGAACACAAGATCACACACACTCATACATATGCACAACGCCATCTAGCGTCGATGGCTTTCACTACCTATCGATGACAGCAGCTGTCAAACGGCATGCATTATGACCTTGTTTGTTTAATTGTAAATATGGGTTTTTACACTCAATTTCTTGTTGTTTCACTTGTTTTTGTAATTAAATTTTCATTTATTATTTTATTTGTATTTATTTTTTATTTGTATTTTTTTCGTATTTATTATTGGTTGTTTATTGCTGCGTTTTTGTTATTGCGTTTTTATTGTTGCTTTTGTTAATTGATCAGGATTAAAGGCCAACGGTGAGGATCAACAATCGCCTGACAGACGTTTTGTTTACTTTATCTCTATAGGAGGAGGGTGAGAAGACGTGTTACAGAAGTTGTAGTTCGAGAGTTTTAAGGCCTTTTGCAGTTTCACTCAATCTTAGTCTTTGCTTCGCAACTGATCTCCACGTGATCATGGTGGGATATCAGGAAGAGCAGAGGAAAGTTTAAAGACTATATGAAAATCATAAACAGGTTGTTATCCCTGAGAGCCAATTTAATCTCCAGGAAACCCCCAATTACCAAAGTTCCCATCGACCGATTCACCTTCCACGCGATGATCAGTCATTAAAATCTCTCGACTCCACGATGGTTTGGGTGTTTCGAAAGCCAGCCACTAATGAAACGCTGTCAAATTAAAGACCTCGTGAGAATTTCAGAGTTTTTCTCTCCGTTTATTTTCCTCTCTCTCTATTTCCTCGCCCTCTGTCTTCTACCTTCTCTCTGTGATCTTGAATCACACGCTGTGACTGCTGAGAATTTCCCAAAACATCCGCGGATCGCGATCGCGATCGCACAAGATGAATGGGCCAAATAAAACTCACATCATAAAAAGTGAAAAATCACTCGACAACGATTTCATAACCGAATACAACAAATCCATCCGACACCCGTGGACTCCTGGAGATCAGCCTCCGCATCAAGAAGCACCCGCCCGCTCGATGATCAGCCACAGCCTTAGAAATATATTCATCTTTCCACCCTCTCTCTCCCTCGGTGCTGCAATAACTCATGCTTTTTTCTGCACTCCATCACAACAGTCGCCGATCGGCGACGATCTTGGCAAACACAAGTGGAGCGCAGCGAACCCGACCAGACCAGATCGAGCCTGACCCAATTTCCCGCCCAGTCGCGAGGAAGACGGGGAAACGGAAGAGTCGTCTGGCGATGGGTCTGAAGCGACGTCAGGTGTGTTTGTGCCGAGCCGCCCGGGGAAGAGAAGTGTTGACAGCTGAGTGGTGTCATAATAAAACAAGATTTCGCAGCAGCTCCCCTCGCTCCGCAGTCATCAACCTTCTCTCCTCAGAGTTCGCCCTTCTCGCCGAGAAAGAGGCGACTCCCCGGTAGGCACAACATAAATAGGAAGAATTCTCAGAACTTCTGTTGCTGCTGCCTCAAGATGACAAATTGCTTGAGAACATTTGTCCGTCCGTCTGTCTCCCTTCATGACGGGACAGATGCAGTGGACTCGAATGTGGAGCGACGGAAAAACGCCTGACGCATCGCCTCGTGCCAGTTCCTGCTGGGGATCGATTAACTTCGCGAACAGACGACAGACCTAGGAGGAAACTGGGCGCCACTGCCCAAGAGCAAAAGAAATCTCTCTCTCTCTCCTGAGAGAAGAAGAGAGGAAGACAGGATGGTGGAAGTTCAGCCAAATTCATCCAAATTCAGCGTGAGAGCAGCAGACCCAAAACAACCGAAATAGCCCAAGTCATGCTCCAAATGGGACGCCCTGGGAAGGGAATGTGTCTGTTTCTATCTCTCTCAGTATGTCTATCTCTGTCTCTTGGTATGTTTGTATCTCTATTATGTATGTCTCTCTGTATGTCTGTCTATTTCTCTCGGTATGTCCGTCTGTCCGAGGGTAATGAAGTTCTCGTTGACAGTCGATAATGTCGCGCCGACCCAAATTAGCTCTTGTGGTCTACGTCGTCGGCCGATCTTCGTCGTCGACGTCGTCGTCGGGTCGGAGTTAATTTTGGGCTCAGGTAATTTCGGGGTCGCCGCCTTCCAAATGTCAAGGGACGAACCGAGGGGCAGACGATCGAATTACACTAAAATAGGTTCGATCATGAAAATCAATGGGAGTTCTAAATCAAATAGATGGCAACTACTTAGACTTGAAGTGGAAGTGAGAATTTATGTGATCTGCAGATGAAAACTACTTCCTGTCTCGTGGGAAATTGAGCTTCAGAAGGAAGTTGTTGTCGCTGCACTAAAGGTTCCTGATTTATGCTCGACAATTGGGAATATCCGACAGCCCCGAGGCAACCCACAAATCTTTCTCATCCTCTTTCTCTCTCTCTTCTCCGTTCTCGTTCTCACTCTCCCTCCTTCTTTCTCACTTTCTTCGTATTTAGTCGGAATCCAATGGAGAGTCTTTATGTTGTTTTCCTTTAATTAAAACTTTTCCACGTTAATTTCAATTTCAAGCCCGTTTTAATGAGGTTCTCAAGGCTCCACTCTCACACCTTGTATACACCACGAGAGAAAGAGACAGATAGAGAGAGTGAAAGAGAGAGACACATACATATGTGATGTTCGATGGCGATGGCGATGAAGTTGGGGAGTTTGGGGCCTTCTGTAAATTCACAGCGATAAATTTGCATAATTTATCACACACCACATACGAGCCGGGCTGCGAATCTTCAACCGCCAAGTGGATGATGCCACCTGAGGGGATATTTTCCGAAGTGGGGATGAAGGCAATTATCTTCGAAAACTCCTTGGCGAGTGTGGCGCGCGAGGAGAAGAAGCTCCTTCAAGCCTGACATAGGCGTACCTTGCGAATGGAAGATATTTCAGCAAGATTTCTCATCTCTCCCCTTTCTACAGAGACCCAAATGAGTCCACCTTTGATTGGTGACAACCCGGCATCTTTAATCAGGTCGTCGGAAGACCACGACTCATTAAGAGAACCTCATTTTAAAACCTTCGCTAGAGACGAAACAAAAAAAAACAATTTAATTCGACAGCTGCCGTAATTTAACGGCCAATAAATTCCTCTCTCATCGTGTTGGGCAGACCCACATCCACCATCGACGATGGACGTCTGTCCGAATGGGGGGAATTTGAATGTTAAAATAATAAAATCAGCGGGAGCAACGATCGCCTCGCCGGAAATTCATAATGAAGACGCGGCGGCGAATTCGCGCAATTTACGCATTAATGGGGAGCATAAAATATTATAACAACAACAACTACTATTATACTAATAACAACGGGGAGGAAGAAGAAGAAGAAGAGGAGCAATACCACTGTCAATACCAGCAGCAGCAGCAGCAACAGCTGTACAGAAGATAAACAAAAGAATAGAAGATTGCATTTGCATCATAAAAATCGCAGAAAGTGTTGGAGGGAGAAAAGAGGAGGAAGTAAATCCAGCATGAACAACGAGATGGAGCCGATGCCTGCATCCAAGCCGAAACGAAAACTCATAAATTCCACTCTCACACACGCATACATATGTACACAATACACATGTACACAAGGTTTATTGCGAACTTGAGTCAGTGGAGAGGTTTCATTTGAATCCAAGTGAATGGAAGGCAGAGCACGAAAGATGAAATTAATGATGAATATCTTTAATTTGATATAATACAAATTGAGTGGGGATTTTGTTCAAGTGCACGCGGCGATAAATGAAAGCGAATAACAATAAATTTGTTTTCTTCTACTGCAATTGGGGACATTTAACAACGGAGAAAAATTGAGTGAAGAACCTAATAAACAAATAAAAGTTCAAAGAAGAAATTTATGATTTATAAAAATAAAACGAAAATATGCATTTTTTAAAACTAAGAAAATGACATTAAAATTTTTGAATATGACATAATTCCTCTGAAAATCTAATAATAAATTTTCATTGTAAAATAATTTTTAAACGATTTTCTTGTGATTTATTTGTCGAATATTGTGCGTAAAATTTAAAACCAAAAAGACCAAATCTTCGAGAGACTCAAATGATGTTGTTGTTGTTGCCAATGTTGCTGATGCTGCTCGAAGCACTACCAAGAGCTAAAATTAGTGGAAATTGTAAAATGCCCCCCAGTTGCGGTCTCATAAAATTTTCCGAGCTGACACACTTTTCCACGCGCCACAGCGACGGATCCTGCCCGAGTCGTGTCCCAGCAGCATCGACCAACAGTGGATGCAGCAGCAGCAGCAACATATGTTGTCGTCGTCGTCATCGTCGCTCACTTTTTCGATTTTCGCAACAGACAAACAAACAACAAACTGCTATTAGTATTGCCGCAATATTTATGCGTGTTTCCCCCTCTGACCCCGCCCCATATCCCCATCTCTACAGATGCAGATCCGCTAGCGTCAGCCCATGTTTTCATTTTTTTCGGAAAACTTAATATTTCATTCCCACTGCAATTAGATCATCGGCAGAGGATGGTTTTCGCTGAAATCATTCAATCTCGGCAGTTTTCTCATTTGCTTTTACGAGCACAACAAAAAAAATCAATTTGTAACAACAAGGCTGCCAGATCGCACGCCAGAGTAGCGGCGGCGTCGGCGTCAGTGGCAGGCGCTGACGCTGCCGACAGTTGTCGTCCGATCGCTGTATCGGGGTTGACAGTTGGAGCCAAATCGAAAAATATGTTACGCCGTATGGTGCCTTGAGTGAGTCACCGTGTTCTCTGGAGAGGTCTCCTTCTACTTCTCCTCATCCCATCCCATTCTCTCCTGCTCCTCTCCTGCTTCTCTTCTCCCTACCGACTGACTTCATTCCAATGCGATCAACGAGCGGATCAAAGGAACACCATTAATATTAATGTCAAGCTATAAAATTCCATTAAACTGTTCAACGATCTATCAAATGATCAACAATCTCTTCATATCAACCATCAACATCACTATCAACTACTTAAATGATCCATGGAACTAGGTGCTTACTATACTACCAAAGCATTATACTGAAGCTTCCTTAATTATACTAGCATATAACGATTAATCCTAAGATCCCAATGTTTTTAATGTTCTTCTCTAATGAAAATATTCTTCCATAATGAAAATGTTCTGCCGTTTAGATGGAAACTAATTTGGTTTCTCTACTTTGAGACATGATTTATTACGTTTTTCTTCTGAGCTGAGCTTCATTATCTTTTCGCCAACTACGTGCCAGCAAGCATCGAGCCAACGACAATGCCAAACCTCCTCGATTTATTACCCTCACCCCGCAGAGGTCCGGCCAGGAAGTTCCCACGTTTTATCATCATCGCCCAGAGCTGCCAACTACTACAACTACCGGTTGTCATCTTGCTATTGATTTTCCTCGCACTGAGCTCAGTCGACGAGGGCTTTTGTTGTCGTCCGTGGTGTTGTCGTTGTTGTTCATGGTGTTGTGGTTGTTGTCGATGCTGTTGTCGTTGTCGGCTGCATCGATTTTCCATGGCGGCTGGCGAATAAGTCTCACCACGGCCCTGCCATTGAGAGCGGAGACAATTCAGAGCGCTCGCGACTCCTCCGGCATCGTTGTCGGCCGGACCGTGTTTGTGACAAGTTAAGCTCATGGCTCCCGAGGTGGCTCTAACGGAGGTTCAGTTCACTACTCGGATTATGTGGACCCCAATCGGATTCTGTTGTCCACACTTCCGAGAGAGATTCTTTCTTCTTTCAGGCTCTATCTCTCCAATGACTCACGATTCCAAAAGTTCAGCCACACAAGAAAGTTCAACTCACGCGGGAATGTTAATAACAATAATTACGATCTCTTCCTCATATTTGCTGCTCTAAATATTCAAATTAACCGAGAGATGGAATTAGAGAGATGGAGAACAGATTACAATAGAAAAGAAGGAAACCTCTAGAACCGGAATTTCATTGCGGTTCTTTGGGGGAAATTACTGACTTTACTGACTTTGACTGAATTTCGTCTCGCTCCGACAAAAGAATAGAAACTCCACTTTGTCTCGGTCGAAGGAGGAGAAGAAGTCGTCTTTCTCTCTCTTTCTCTTTTTAACAATGTTATACGTTGTCTTAACGTGGCTCGAACTATTGTGCAGTGCACGTAACGCGTTGCCAACCACCGACAGCGGACTGAGCCGCGCTGGGTTTTCGCAATTACGTGGGATTTTTTTTTCAATTCGAGCGCAAAAGAAACAACAAACATTTGCGCAATTCGTTTTGGGGGGGAGCGTGAGAGAGAGAGAAAGGAAGGTGAAGGGGAAAAGGCAAAGAATAGACGACGTAATACAGAGGTGAAAGAAGTGCCCGAAGAATGCGGTGCAGAAATGCACAATAAATACTCGAAATAAACAGCCAAAGGAAAACGAAGTAGACGAAGACGAAAATTAAGACGAAGAAAGGCTCCACAATTGACAAAGGAAAAAATCCCATGGCGGCCAAGTGGCGGTGGCGTCTAATTAAAAATAATTGAAAATTTTAATAATAGACCCCAAGACGCCCTCGTGTTAGCGACACCATCCCATTCTCCTAAGTGAAATCCTCCAATGCTGAGACCACAACGAACTCTGGAACCTTTATAAAGAGACCTATTGTCTCGCTCCGGCTTTAGGCTATTGGTCTCTCTTTCTCTCTCTCTCTCTCCACCTCTCTCTGTTTTTCTTTATCTCTCCTTCTTTCTCTCCCACTTCTCATATGCAAATATCTTCTATCGACCGCAAACAACTTGTCTTCAAGTGATCCAAGGAAAGCAATAAACAATTCCACTTGAGGCCACTTCAAGACCCATCGACGACAACAACCACAACAACAATGACGAGATCACTTACTCCTCGATCCCTCGGGGGCTTAGAGAAGGAGCAACGCTTGAGGAGATCGGTTGTTTTATGCAAATTGTTGATCGAAACAACTGCATTTTGGCCACTTCATATGTAAAATGCAATAGGAACAATCAACAGGAGCAGCAGCAATCAACAACAACTGCAACAACAACAATCAACAACAACATCAGTCTCTCTACTACAATCGACAACATCGAAAACAACTACCGAGATCGACCACATATGATCAATCAAAACTGAAGCAACGTTGCCAACCAGCAGCAAAGATCAACACGATCGATGGATGAGGAAAACTAAAGTGGAACCACAAACAACCAACGTCGATGCAACAAACAAAGTTGTAGCAACAACAATCAAAGTTGAAGCAACGACAACCAATGTAGAAACAACAACAACAACTAATGTGGAATCAACTACAACAATGTTGGAAGGAATATAATTGGCGGAAAATGTGGCTTATGGTTGATTGTTGAGAGGGATTGAACAATGAGCTTTTTTTTGTTGTTGTTGTTGTTGCAGAGAACCACAAGCCAATTGAGAGAGGTGGAGAAACCAAAATAAGGAAAGAAAGCAAGTGAAAGTTTTATAACATCTGCTCCCGGGTAGTCAAGGAGGGCTTCTTTCTAATGGTTCATAAAAACACCTGGTTTAGACTTCCGGTGGAATAGTTTTCAGAGTTCAAAATAGTTTCCATAATTCAGACTAGTTTTCGTGGTTCAGACTAGTTTTCATGGTTTAGACTAGTTTTGAGAGTACAGAACAATTTTTTATAGTTCCGTATAGTTTTCAAAGCTCAAAACAGTTGTCATAAAAATACTTTTCATAGTTCAGAATAGCCTTCATAGATTAGAAGCATTAGTTGAGGAAATGGTCGACTATTATTTTTCAACCAATCCGAATATTTTCGCTTGTGTGTATGAAGAAATTCGCCAGCCAGCTTTTTGCGAATTCAGTACCATCCACAGTTCGGTCTGACTCCCCTGGTCAATCACCCAGCCGACAACGAGGGAACCATGACGGCTGATCGCCCCAACCTCCCCCTCTAAATTAGACAACCACATTAAAATGTGTGGCGTCATGCGGCGACAATTTAGAAAAATTGGCGAGTGAGAACAGAAAAATGATATCAGGAATTTAAGAATCACTTTTTGTTGACAACAATTTGCGGAGAGAAATTAAACAAATTGAATCGAGACACGACGTAGAATCAGAAAGACTGAAACAACGGGAGAAGAGGTTCCAGAAGCCCGAAGAAGAAGTTCAAGAAGCCGAAAAAGATGTCCAAGAAGCGGAAAGAAATGTTCAAAAAGCCTCCTCTAGTTAAAGAGGAAGAACTCAACACCTACATTATCGATGCCTCGAAGCTTAACGGAAGCTTTTCATTCAACTCAAATGAGGTTCTTAAAAACAAGTATTAACGTTCACTTCACCTCCAGCTGGGACTGAAGTGGACAACTTGGGTACTTGTGGTTTCTCTATTTTCCACAAGAGCTTCTCATCGCACGTGGCTGAGAGTTTCGGCGCCAGTTGAGGAAATACGTAGAGAATTCATTAAAATAATAGCCGACATTTGGGCATTGGGAATTCTAACTTCCGTTTTGAAATTCTATCATTAGTTTCGGAAATTCTAACTTTAGTTTTGGAAATTCTAACTTCCGTTTCGAAAATTCATAAAATACAGGGTGAGTGAGTGGTCTATCATAGTATGTAATAATAACTATATAACTTTTATAGAAAATATCCAAAGAGACAGAGGCTCTAATTTCACGTTGAAGCTTTTTTCCCCCATCAATCATTGATCTCTGTCGATAATTACAGACATCTGTTTCTTGCCCTCGCAGTCCTTCGATGACGTGATTTGTGCCCCACCGTCTGTCTGTCTGTCCATCCGCTTGACATTGAGCAGCTCAATCATAACTCACTTTGACATTGAATGTCAATAACTCTTCGAGCACCCAGGAATTTGTCTGCTCCCTCATGCATGAAGGGAGAGAGAGAGAGGGTGCGATGACAGGAGTTAGAAGCAAAAAAAGTAAAAATACCACAGACGGATTTCGTCAAAACAATTGGAATTCGAGACAACAACAAGAACTCGAACAAGACCAGAATGAGCGAAACTGCAAAAGGTTCTCGCAAGGCGAGGCCGGGCCGATCGAGTCCGGGCCCAAACGAAGAAATACCTGTTTAGCGAGGGTTGAAGGGGTTGATTTTGGGTAACTTTCGAACCGAAGCCGGGTAGCCTTGAAGGCGGCCCCGAGAATCCGGAGAGCGAATTGAAACACTATTTTTTATCCACTGTGAATTCTCGATGGCGGTTTTGTCGCCAGTCGTCGCGCGACCACTGCGCAATTTTTAATGGGGACGCGGTTTTCGGAGAATCGATCGCAGAACTAGCCGAATCACAAGCTAAACACAAATTAAATGCGAACGCGAGCAGCGAACGAACTACTCGTGCGGTGTTCACTAAATGCAATTGTAATGAGGCGAGGGGGCAGCAGCAGCAGAAGCAACGAGAACGACGTCAGTCGAATCCGATTTGGAATTGCAATTTCCGCTGACCCTGGCGATCGCCGGAGATCAACCGAGGTGGAGCCTCTGGAGCTGTCCAAGGCTTCTGCCCAAGGCTTTTGCGGCTTCTTCTTCGAGCGGATTCCGAGCGAACGCGATGGCGCCACGCCTCCTCCACTTCCTCCTACGACGAGTGGCACACGAGGAAACTGCGAACGACGAGATGCGAACGACGACGGCGATGAAGTCGACGACGATCTGGCAACAACGACGACGGCGATCTGGTGGCAACGGCGCGATCCGTCGGACGAGAGACACGCAAGCGATTGAATTTGAAAAATTCGAAACGCGAGGCGCTCCACTCGATCGTAGCGTTGCCGTCGTCGTCGTTGTTGTGGGTACCGGTTCCTCTCCCCTATAGTCCTCCCCTCTTTTTACACTACACCAGTGTGTGTGTGTATATCTGAAACATCGGAGTATCTGAAGACCGGTGGAGTATCTGAGAGGAGTATCTCGGTATTTGTGGCCAGCGGTGAGCCGGTCACGTTCGGTGTGTTTTACACTTCTTCATCGTTGCTTTTGTTTCGAATTTCTTGTGGCAACTTGTTGCCTTTTGTTATAGATGCTTTTGCTGGTTTTGTTGTTGGTCTTGTAGTTATTGTTGAACTTGTTGTTATGTTTTTTTTGTTTTTGTCTAAGCACCATTGTCATTGTTGTTTCTAGAGTGGTTGAGAGAGGGAGCAACATTCCGAAAAATTACACCAGCCATTGTTGTCGCAAGAACACACAGCACACGACGGCAACAGCAGCAACAGAGCGTAAAATCAATTGCACCTGCGTTGCGATCGTCGTTTGGAGAGAGCAACAGAAATTCGAGAGGGAGCGACAACAACTAGGGAGAGAGCTGGGAAGAGAGACCAAGATAATGCGGACAAACTCAGACTAAAGAGTTTAAAACCAAAAGAGAGCTATCGATCGTGACGAAGAGAAACCCGAAGAAGAAGCAACATTACAGCGAATTTAGACGAAATGTTGCTGCAACATTAGTTCCCGAGAAGTATGCAATGGAAAATCAAGCAGAGAATTTTTTAAGTCAACGACGCTGACTCCAGGGCTTCGCTAACTTTTGAATGATGATACATTAAAAGCCTTGCATAAGTTCAGGGTTGAGGAGAATCACAAGGTATTTTACCAAGAAAGAAAGCAAGAGATTTTCAATAAATCAAATAAAATTCCCGATTTCAGAGGAACCAATGATACCGTAACCCATTTTGTAGAAAAAAATATATACATATGATTGTAAATATATATGAGTATATATATTATATATATAATACTTACTCAGTGGCGTCTTGACCAGAAGTTTCGGTGACCCGCCGGACAGGCTGATGTCGCTCTGCGAGCTCTTCTGACTGTCTTTGCTGTAGGAGCGACCACTGCAACATAGAAAAAGAGAGAGAAAGAGAATGAGGATTAGTGCAAAGAACGTAAATTTAATTAGTGAACGTGAGCAAAAACCTATAATAGAGACATTAACTACCATTAGCGACTTTTTGCTTTAGCTGCATCTGGCTTTCAGTTGGCAATGCCAATGCAAGCGAATGCGAAAATTTATCGTCGTAACATCAGCAACAGTCGCTGGTGATGGCAGAAAGCAAAGAGTTGTTGTTGATAGCAGGAGTAAAAAGTTGTTGTTGGTAGCAGGAGCAAAAAGTTGTTTTTGTTGTTCAGAAATAGGAACTGGTTTCGGGCGAATGTGGCCCAAAGGCAGACCTCGGGGTTGAGACTATTGATTTATGAGGTCGAAAGCTAGACGGAAGAGATTTCGATGCATTGTGCAATAACAGACTCCATTGGGGATTTCGACAGAGGTTTTAATAGGAATTTTATTGAGGAATAGAAGGAGAAAAAGTCTCCGAAAAATTGTTATATTCAATATCTATAGTATTAAATAGAAGACCAGTATTTTAAATTACATAAACCAAAGGATTCATATACCTCATTTGAACCTACTAAATAATAGCATTATAAATCCTAGTAACACATTTAATTATTAATTAAGTTCTATTGAAAAATACACGAACTTCTCGAATTGATAACTTTTGCAGTATTATTCGATATACTCAATATTAATCGCTGTTATCAGATCTCTTTGTTTCATCAACAGACACCTGAGTAAATTTTAGACGAACTTCTCAAACAAAAAAGCTAACAAATAAACCATAATAACAGTTTCAATTTCATTGTGGACGTAATAATTTTCAATAGTCCGACCCGGGGATCAAAACTCAATTGTTCTCCACGAATTCACCTCCTCACCCTCGGCCACTCAACCTGTTAATCGTTCATGGATCGTCTAAGTGTCTATTAATCAAAAGAAAATAAAACCCAACTCCCAATGCGATGATCTTTTCACTCCCCATGGCGTCTGAGGATGGAAAGAAATGAAAAATGTTGATTCACCTTAAGAGGCGAAAATTTCTCCCCCAAGAAAAGTGTTACCAACCAAGTCTGCCTACGAGACCGAAGCTTGTCCCGGGCACCACCAACTAAATGAATAAACACAAGGAGCGAAAGCAATAAAAAAAACGCATAAGGAAAATCATTGTGGGAGCGAGAGTGAGAAGTAAAATCAACAAGGAGTGAGAGAAAGAAATGGAGAGACAGAGAAAGAAATAAAATGAGAGAGAAAGAAAAGCAAAACCTTGACAGTGAAGTTTTATTTAAAGAGCTGTGCGCAAGTGATGCCCACCCTCATTTCAGCCGAACCCGGGAGCAAAGAGATCAACTGTGGGGGGCGTGGGGGAAGAGATACAACGATTGCTGCGACGTGCGTTTGTCTGTCTGTCTTTCTGTCTCTCTGTATGTCTGGCTTTTATCACCGAAAACAGCAGCCACAGCAAGAACAACAACGATCGCGTCGGGAAGGTGCATCGATTGTTATTGTTGTTGATGATGTTGTTGTAGTAGTTGTTTTTGTTGTTCTTATTGTTGCTGTTGAGGTGTGTTCAGTGAGTGCAAGTGTTGCGACCGGGCGCCGATTGTGGAGTGAGTGATGAATGAGTTTTAAAGTGTTTCTCCAGCACGTGTGGAGGAGGAAGGGGAGAAGAAGAAGAAGCAAAAGGAGGAGGAAAATGAGGAATACAATGGGGAGGAGGAGTTCGAGTAGGAGAAAATTATCGTAGGTCAAAAAGGACAAAATAAATGAACTTCAAAATTTCTCCACGAGAGTAAAAAAAAAACCCTCAAACCAATATTATTTTGCGAATAATTTTACAACACACAGTTTGTCGCTTTGACGCAACATCCGGCAACACTGTTTCATCCTACATCCGGCAACACTGTCGCCTCCTCCATCCTCCGTCCGGCGATGACGACTGCAGAACCCGAAAACAAACCGACCTCTGCAAACCGGAAATAGTCCGTGGTTCTCTCTGTTTGTCGTCCGTCGCACTTCGTTTCCTGTTACTTTTCCTCGTCTTCCGTTTTTGCCACATGCATTTATTTTTTTCGCATGAGTTTTTTTGCTGTTCCTCGCGTAGAAATTCAATGCAATTAGCGTGAGGCAACAAAGGCAACAACAAGAAATTTTGAGCTTTTTGTACTTTGGCACACATTGAAACTCCATCCATTTCTCTGACTCGCGCTTCCCTTCATCAACCGGAGTTACTTTTGCAGCGAGAGCACTTTGTGAGGTGGACAAAAAAAAACGCTTTATCATACGAAAATGCGGAGAATTTTAATGAAACTTTTGCAAAAGCTTCGTCAATGGAACAGAAAGTTTTTGTTTTTTCTGAGTTGTTACGAAACGAACGCAAAGTATTTGGAAACATTTCACAAATTTCACGTGAATTCCATAAATCTGCTCTATTTAGCTTCATGAATATTTATCTGCATGAATATTTCATCATAGGATTTAAATCAAAGCAATTGTAAATAATTACAATTCATTTAATTATTTACAATGGAAAGAACATTAGAATAAGAGAAAATAATACAAAATATTAATCACTTTAGAAGCAAATTTATATCAATATGGATTCATTCCAAAATAATGTCTATTTAGACAAAATGCTATCAATAATTAATGCACTTGTGTAAGCAGCAACAACATCGAATTTAATTACAATAACAACAAATTTAACTACAACAACTAATTTCACAATCGTATTTAGACCAGCAGAGCAACAAAAAACCGCAATACAACAACTAAGTTTCTGACGTTTTCCACCTGCTTAAATAATTTAATGACGTGCCCTCAATTTTCATATAACAATGGTTGGAAATTTAGAACACAAAATACAGTTGTGATCAACAAAATCTGGTCGGCATTGGAATACAGTGGCGAGGGGAGGGGGTTACAAAAGGTGTTGAAGTTGATAAGGGGAGATAAAGATTTGATTCAATGTCAGAGCCAGACGATTGACAAGTAAAGGAAAACTAAGTAAATGTAAAATTTTCAGATATAAAATTAAATTAATAGAGTAAGGGTTAAGAGATAAGATATTATAAAAGGGCTATAAAAATATGTATTTATTTATTTAAAACTTTTAGTGTACTATTTAAAAATTATAAAAGTACCATATAAAAATAATAAAATTATTTCAACAAAGATTTAAGCAAATTGCTTCAATAAAATCCAGTACAATTCAGAATGACACGTTAAAAACTATCAAATGCACCTGTAAACTGCAAATTAGTTTTACTGCACCCAAAACGACGTAAAGCGCTTTTCATGAAACCGATTAGTTTCAATGTCAACTGATGCATCGTTGACTAGAGTTTTGTTTGCACAACTTTTACCCCGGTCGACACCCAATTCGAATACAAAGTGGGGTCCGTCCACCCAGACGAGTTCAGCTGGCAGTTGATGAGGATTTCAATGGAACGTGGCAGCATTCATCCGATGCTGATGTGGATGCAGTGGACAACAACAACACCAACACCATCATGAACATCAGTCGAAATTCATGATGAAGTCATTACCGAGAGTCCAGCAATTAATGGATTCCCACCACCGATGGCCTCGACCGACGATTAAGTGAAGGAGCGACGAATCTTTAAAAAGTGTGGAAAGTCAATTTCAATGAAGAAGAATCTGTTGAACTCTTAAGCGTCTTAATGATGTCTAAAAAAACACCAAGCTGCTTAAAATAAGACCCCACTGTACAAGATAAAAGTGAAATTTTTGTGAAAATCTTCATTAAGTCTCAAAAGTCTTGTAATAATACCGCTAAGTTTACAGGCAAAAACAATTTTTTGTTTTTGAGGTGGAAAAATAATTGTTTTCTCTGCATTCATGCGTTTTTGAGTGCTCTTGGGCTTTCCGCTGATGATCTGTCTATCCGAATATCTCTCTGTCTGTCCGAATATCTCTCTGTCTGTCTATCCTACTGTCTGTCTGTCTGTCGGAATTTTTGTCCAGTGCTCGGAATCATTGCCCAGAGGCCCCTGGAGACGGATGTCGTTGCTAGAACATTAACAACGTCACAATTGCAGACAACATTTCGCATCGTTGTCGTCGTTTAATTGTAGTTGCTGGCATCATAACCAATGTTGTTGTATTTCTGATTGTTGCTATTGTAATTGTTGTTACTGTGATTGTTGTAATTTTGATTGTTGTACTTCTGATTGTTGCCATTGTATTGCTACACTTTATTGCTTCTGGCGCATTCTCATTTTTCCTTTATTTCCCTTTGGTGCTGCTGCCGTGTTTTGTGCCAAAAAGGGAGTGAAATATGCGAAATCCAACAAGAATACAATAGAAACATAATGTTTGTTATAATTGCTTCTGGCAGAGCTTCCGAATAATTTTGATACTCACTGTGAACTACACTGAGGAAATTTAGAGAAATTTCCAAAATCCTTCGGGTCACAGAAACTCAAGAATGAGAATTTGCCCGAGGACTTTTGAGGGGTCAAAAGTTAAGTAACTCATACATAAATCCATTATCCTTGCTCTCTTTTTCACACAATTTCGGAAGATTCCCTCTTTTTTCTCTTTATCTCTCTTCTTTGATGGTCCACTAAGCGTTGATGCCCGAGATTCGCCTTCTCAGAAATCTCGATTCGCAATTAAACCTTCCTAAATATTCAAATTACAGCCACTTTCTGCATCCCATCCCCATCTCCATCTCGATCTCGACGCCAGACAATCTCAAGCGACCTCAAGCTCTCTCTCACTCCCTCCTTCAGTCTGTCTCCCTCTGTCCACTGTTTCTCTGCGAACTTCGCGTTGCCAAGATATGCAAATGTGCAGCACGAGTTATTTTTCTTGTTTTTATTTTTCTTCATGTTGTCGGGTCCATTCTCGCTTCTTCCTGGATCCCTCCCTCTCGCACCCCCAGCGGCGGATGGGAGTTTCTTTAACATTTTCTCCCTCCCACTCACTCTCAACGGTCTTTCTCTATCTCTCTCTCTTTCTCCCTCTCTCTCTCTCTCTCTTTCTCTCTTTTCCTCGCTGTTTCATTATGCAACATCGACCGCCCAGGGGGTCGTCCGTTGGTTGGATCCGCCATGGCGACAGACGTTCGCCTGGTCACCCTACACTTTGGACTTCGATGGCCATTAGTTGCTCTTTCTCTCATTGTTTTTGTTGTTACTGTTATTGCTTTTGTTGTTACTGTCATTGCTTTTGTTGTAACTCTTATGGTTTTTGTTGCAGTTCTCATTGGATTTTGTTGTTATTTCTGCTCTCATTACTTTTCTTTTTGTTGCTTGTTTATAGTGAACGCTTAATAAGGTTCCATTTAATTTAATTGCAATTGGAGTCCGGAGTCTCGTCCCTGTTGTTCTCCCTTCGACCACTGTACCGAGGACAGAGGTCGACTGAGGCGGATGTGGACGATGAATTGACATTGTTGTTGTAGATCCCCCCATATGTCGACCGCTGTTCGTTCCCCCCGACAGAGGGCGTCGTCGTCAGCGGTTCCTGGAATCTGAGATGCAGGCCACATCCCGGCTTCGGTTGGCCGACTCGAGTGGCCACTAAGAATGCGGTTGAGTCGGTGAGAAGGAAATTAATTCGGAATGGTGATGAAGGTAGTTGATTTTCACATTTGAATTTCGCATGCTACAAAATCTTCTATCTGCAGTTAGTAGTTCTTCTTCTTCTTGAGTTGTATATTTCTTCATTTTTAGATGCACATTTCTTCTTCTCTTTCAGTTGCATATTTCTTCTTTTTCAGTTGCTTCTTTCTTCTTTTACAATTGCTTCCTTCTTCTCTTTCAGTTGCATATTTCTTCTTCTTCGGTTGCATATTTATTCTTCTTTCTGTAACAATTATTCATTCATTCTTTCGCATGCACATCGCTTCCTCATGTCAGTGGCTGCCTTGGTGACCCATTGAGAAGAACAAGAAGCCCCGCCCCTATCCTAGATTCATGTTTCCGCCCCAACGAAACATGCAAAGAATAGAAACGGAAACGGAACATCATCACTCATGGTTGCTGTTGTTGGAATTTTTTGTTTTTTCGCTTTGATCCTTTTGGTTTCTTTCATTCTTCCAAACACAAACGTTGGGAGCTATCGGAGGGTTTCATCGTTGGAGGTTTAAGATGGGTCGATGAGGGCATGACCTAATACAATGCGAAATTGTATATCTGAGTAATTTTCGCATATAATACTGAAATCCCGATTATCGACTATTGAGTAGTATTTTTAAAAATATCAATCATAATTTTATAAAAAAAAAATATTTTAAATATCGATTAATATATATTTAGTCTAAAAAAACGTATTAAAATTTAATCAGTGAATATAATTTAAAAAATTTTACCGAAAATTAATCGAAAAACAATTTAAAAAATATTGATCCAAAAATATCGACAAAAAAACAAATTAAAAAAAAATTATCTGATGATATCGATTTTTTCATTTTAAATTTCAAAAATACAAATTATTTTCGACACTTGGAAGAAAAAAAAATATTTTTAAAAATTTAATGTTCTCCATTTCTATATATGAAAATAATAATATAAATAAAATTTCTATGATATTTATAATGATCCCTCTTTAAAGGCTCCCCCAGTCTGTGTAAATTAAAGCCGACACCCTCCCCAAGCAAACGACAGGAACTTCACATGCCTGCGACTCCATCTCGTGTCTGGGGAGGAGCTCATGTGTAAAACGAAGCCGACCGGGAAACCAACCGACAGATAGACAGACAGTGAAAGAGACACCGTGGTAGAGAGCAGGGTGGGGACCGTTGAAGGGGGCTCCAGTTGGCCATTAGTGCAAAGTCGGTGTCGAGCTTGGAGCACTGGCGACTGGGTCGGGCCGATGATATGAGCCACAATTACGCTGTCAGCAGCTCCAGTCGAACTGCGCGTTGCTCAGGAATATCACAAAGCAACAATAAGAAAAACAAAAACAAGACCTACAACAATAGAGCGCAACTAATGTCCGAAGTAAGCATAAATTCAACCGACTGTTAAACGTTTTTCCTTTTTGCTCTTTCTTTTAAATCTTTTTGAGCCAACTTTTTGCCATCCGTCGACATCGACATCGTCATCATCATCATCCGCCATCGGGCCGATGTTGGGAGTTGTTGGAAAAACTGGAAACCACTTTCCGCTTATGCAATGCGAACAAATGCAACTTTTTGCTCAGATTCTCGCGAGCTTCGCCCGGGGTTCCATGGACCGGAGTCGCCGACACCCGCGGTGTCTGGAGCCAGGCGTTCGATCCACACCTCAATGGTCACTGGTCCACCGCTATCATCGTCGTTGTCGTTGTTGTCTCTGGCGACGAAGCTTCAATGGGTTCGACTCTCATACAGCAGGTATCCATTGTATGCTACCTCAACACCCTCACTTTGAACCACCCTCAATCATATTTTCTAAGCGATTGACTACGAGAGTTTTCCAGGATAAAGTCTATTACTTTTTTATGCAATTTAGGCATAATTGCACTTTACCACCACCTTTTCCGATTTTAAATTTTTATATATCAAAATGTTGCTTTTGCTGAGAATATCCGAACGCCAAATTTTCAAGGCGCGCTCTCATCGGGTTTAGGAGAGCCAAGGGGTCAAAGGTCAAACTTGGTGTTTCACTATAATGGCCACCAAATATGTAAATGTTGACCGATCTGAAACGTACGGATATGGAATTAAAGGTAATTTTATTGCCTACAAAACTGCATACTAAGATTTTATAAAAATGTTTCGAAAATAAAATTTAAAAAAAAAAACACAAAAAAATAATTTATTTTTTAGGTTAAATAATTTTTTTTATTTTTTTTTACGTTATTAACTATAGGTTTTGTATACATTTTCTGAAAGCTGGTTTCAATACCTTCAAAACGGTATATAATATTATATATAATTATTGTGAATTAATAGTATTTTTTCCCATTTACGGAAAGGGAAGTTTTAAAATTTGTTATATTGGCAAACTTGTCGGTTATTTAAATGCATTTTTATATGTGTATGTGTATATTTGTGTGTGTATGTGTGTGTTTGTGGGTGCATGTGTGTGTATGCATGTGTGTGTATGTTACATATATATAAACAGCAGAGACTTAGATTCCGGAAGTACTATTGGACCGCGTAGCCGGTGTTGGACATACTTGAGGGTTAAAACCCCTAAGCGCGGCCGAAGGCCGCCACACGCAGAGGGAATTTGGATCCCGGAAGTACTATTGGACCGCGTAGTACGTAGTACGGTAGTACATTAGATATCTTATTTACCATTTACATTAAGCTTCTTGTTTTCTAAAATGTATTTCTTGAATTCAAGTCTCTTCTGCGTGTGGCGGCCTTCGGCCGCGCTTAGGGGTTTTAACCCTCAAGTATATCCAACACCGGCTACGCGGTCCAATAGTACTTCCGGAATCTAAGTCTCTGCTGTTTATATATATGTAACATACACACACATGCATACACACACATGCACCCACAAACACACACATACACACACAAATATACACATACACATATAAAAATGCATTTAAATAACCGACAAGTTTGCCAATATAACAAATTTTAAAACTTCCCTTTCCGTAAATGGGAAAAAATACTATTAATTCACAATAATTATATATAATATTATATACCGTTTTGAAGGTATTGAAACCAGCTTTCAGAAAATGTATACAAAACCTATAGTTAATAACGTAAAAAAAAATAAAAAAAATTATTTAACCTAAAAAATAAATTATTTTTTTGTATTTTTTTTTTTAAATTTTATTTTCGAAACATTTTTATAAAATCTTGGTATGCAGTTTTGTAGGCAATAAAATTACCTTTAATTCCATATCCGTACGTTTCAGATCGGTCAACATTTACAGATTTGGTGGCCATTATAGTGAAACACCAAGTTTGACCTTTGACCCCTTGGCTCTCCTAAACCCGATGAGAGCGCGCCTTGAAAATTTGGCGTTCGATCTCTCAAAATAAGCCCTTTTTGGGTTTTTTTTTTTTTTTTTTTTTGAGGAGGTGGTGGTAAACTGCAATTTTTCCGCAATTTATTTATTTTGTATACACCCATCAGATGATGTACCGAATCTCCCTACACAACTTCTTATATACCTTTATATTCACCATTATATACACCTTTATATACACCCCTTATACACCATTCGACAACCCTTCATTTGATTTCATTATTTCAACCCTTTATTATAAATTATAATCTCATTCGTCGCCTACTTCTGCTTTTGATCATCAGTTTACTCGATGATAAATTTTCCGATTAAAATAAAATATCTGTTCACATTGTAGCAACAACAAAAACAACAACACATCAGCGTGAAAACTCTACGGAAAAGAGAGCTAAAAATACTCCACATTCGCCCGTTCAACCTCATTCGATGCGCGAAGACGACTTCCTTCAGAAAGTGGTCCAAATCTATTTTCATTCCAGACCCAGAAGAAGACCCAGTGAGAAAAAAGAGCCATGGGGTAGGGTGGAAAAGCAGGGTGAAGGAGGGGAAAAAGAAAAACACTTGTTCGATTTTGAAAATGTCAAAAAAACACAAATTTTAAAATTATGAATGAAGTTTGAAGCGGGATTTTGTTTTGGAAAAAAGAGAACAAACAAAATAAAAACACACATTGCCTTGAGAAGAACGAGGCGGAAATTGAACGAAACGGAAGAAGAACTGGTTGAGCAAACGGAAACCCAAACAAAGGGTGACCAGACGAGGAAATGGGAAGAGTTCGATCAAAAACATGTCTCTCAATCAAGAAATATTTGTGGAATAAATAGAGATCAATTAGTAGCGAAAATCGATTGCTTACGAATGGAAATAAAAACCAACTGAGGAGGGTGGAAGAGGAGGTGGGGGGAGGAGGAGGTTGTTGGTGGATTCCCAAGACTGCTTCCAATGCGATGCGAAATGCGGATGCCCGGAGCCGACGCCGTCGCCGAAGCCGCACCACCATAAACATTCACTTAACCATAATTATAGTGGAGTGAGTTTGCGCAAGAGTAATATTTCCGCTCGAGCAAATCGCAAACACACTCAAAAAAATAAATAAAACCAAAACAAGAGCGAAACAAATAAGGAATCAGAAAAAAATACAACAGAATGCAAAATTAAAATCAGCCAATGAAAATTAAAATCCACCAATGAAAATTCAAATACAATGATAAAAATTAAAATACAACGATACAAATTAAAATCCAACGACTAAAATTAAAATCCAACGACGAAAATTAAAATCATCCATTGAAAAATAAAATCCACTAATGCAAATTAAAATTCATCGATGAAAATCAAAAACCTCCAATGAAAATTCAAATCACCAATGAAAATAAAAATCCAACATGAAAATTCAAATCAAATGATTAAAATTAAAATCCAAAGGATGAAAATTCAAATTGAAATTATCGCCCCATAGCAACAGACTAGAGTGGGCTGATCTTGTGGACTCCTCATCCGATTCTGTCAACCTTTCTCCCTTCCCTCGCCCCTCGGGCACCACCCACCGAACCCATTGTGTGCAAATCGGGGTCTTTGATAACGAAGTCTACTCGGGCTCGATTCCGCTCTTCATTTGGTTTCGCATTCGATGGGCCTCTGATTGCGCTCGGTGTATTTCTTTCATTTTCGCGCTAATGAATTCAGTCACGTTACGTTTTTCCATGAAGTCGACGGACGGACGGACAGTTGGACGGACAGACAGATAGTCAGACTGACAACAGTCGGAGGAGGAGGAGTTTATTTTGTTATCGGCGCCGCGGCGCAAAACTTGAAACGAAAATTGAGTTTACTTGTCACAACAACACAACTACAAGATCGAGGCATATTTAATTTTTGTTGTAGCTCTTCTAATTGTCTCCTGCTTCGTGGAAGCCTCTCCTTAAGCCCATTGAGTGAGTGTTTCATTCCATGCGTTCCCCCGTCTCCCTTTTGGCGGCATTCGCTCAATTAGCATGGTTCTGTCTTCTCTCGCATGTTTCAGCAAAGAATTCATTTGCCTTCCTTGCTCCACATTTCTACATTTGTTGTTGTTGTTCTACTGATTATTGTTGTTATTATTCTACTCTTATTGTTTTTGTTTTCTCCCCTCCCATTGTTGTTGCTGTTGGTTTAGTTTCTGCCGTTGTTGTTGACTTAATTTCATGTCATGTTGTTGTCGTTTTGCACATTTATTTTTTATTGTTGTTTCGCATTATTCTGCGAGAAGACGAAAACCTTCAGAACAACGTTTGAACTTTGTCATATGGAGAAACGTCAGTCGTATTTGTTCCAATTCCCAGTTTGGACCCTTGGCATTTGGCGAGTCGAGTTTGAGTTCATTTCGTTTCGATTTTATAGTATTTTTATACATTTTTTAATTCTAATTATTCCTATGTGAAATTTTAGGGTATTTTGAACTCTTTTTATATCAAAAGCTAAAAGCCAAATTATTATTTAAAACCATCTCCTTCCCTACATGTCAACTTTTTTGTCCTCCATCTTCACTTCCGAAACATCCCTTTCACAATCCCACATCCTTTACCACAACCTGTCATCATCATGTCTCGTCAAAAACATGCATTTCGTTCTCTCTGTGAATTACACACAAAAATTCCACTAATAATTCCAAAGCTCATGGTCCAAAAACAAATCCACAATTATTTTATTTAATTTCATGCCATGTGCCACAGTTGCTAAGCATACAATTTCACTCCAAAAACCGCAAAAACAACACACCAAAAGCACTTTAAAGTGTTTTCAAAATTTATTGTGCCGATCTCGATTTATTTACTCCAAAGTAAATTTATTTTAAACTTTCCTCAGTTCGGTGAGTTTGTGCTTTTGCTAAACAATGAGAGTCGCCAATGGCGGCAAACAACACATACAGTGGGGAATTTCATATATTTCTTTAAATTTTGTAAATAATTTATTTGGAATAATTTGTTTCTTTACATCCTGACATTAGAACAAAATCTAAAAAAGCTCAACAAAAATTAACAAATTATGATTTTTTATTTTTTCAATCCCGAACCCCAATTTCTTTCAGTGTAATAGGCTCAGTTTTCGTTCTAATTCATTGACTGGGTCTTCCAGTAGCATATGATAAATATATCGACTGAATGGTTTCGATCTTTCGCAGGTGTTAAATAGACTTTTTCACATTAGAATTAGAAAATTCACTGTGGCTAGCAAAATAACAAAATCAACCCATAGAACAACAAAAAAAAAACAGCAATTGTAAAAAACGAAGGAAGGTAAAATTGGAAATGTAAACAAAACGATCCGGTTGGAATGTGCGTCAAGAGCAAGACGAACGATCGATTCAAATGAGACGGAGCATTTAAAATGCGAAGCAGGCATCGTCGATCGACCGACCGACCGACAGAAAGGGGCATAAATTGCGAATGAAATGAGTTGAAAGTGTTTTTGTTGTTGTTATTAATGTTGTTGTACCCATTGTTATTGTTGTACCCATTGTTATTGTAATTATTGTTGTAGATATTATAGTGTTTATCAGCACTGTATTGTTTTTTTTTGTTGTTGCGACCGATAGACGATCAAATTAGCCTTAAATGGAGTGTGCTTGGGGTTTTTAATTGAAGCGCATGGCGAGCACGAAAGAAAGAGACAGCGGCCGATGGGGGGTTTTAATTTATGGTGTGACAGTCGGCGAAACGGGGTGACAAGATCAACGAGTTCACCCAGTTTTCAGGGTGAACCCTCAAGGGCCTTTGTAAGTGACATTTGACTTCACTCAAATAGATCTATCAAAGTGCCAAATTCCAGTTTCTCTCTCTCCTCCAATTCCAAAACCATCTCCAGCCGGAAATCGATCGATGTGGAGTTTATTCCGAATATTTCTCGTCTCCTTCGAATTCGTTCCCCATCTCCATCTCGTGTAACTCATGTAAACACCTGATGGGGTTTTTTGTCTATTTCATGGGGTTTAATTGCGACCTTGTGGCTTCATGTTTACCTCCGTTTGTTTCTGTTGTCCGATGTTTTTCGGCCGACCCAAGTCTTATCATCACGTTGCCATAAGATATTGTTATTGTTGTCGAATGGGAGTAGTCGTCGTCGAATGGCTAAGACGTATTAACGTGTTGTTGTATCGTCGGCGTCGTCGTCGTCTCGAAGGAAACAAACGAAACTGAAAACGAAGACGTAGTCGAAACTTGGCCCGTCTGCCTCGTGGTGTTTTGAGGAAACGTCATAAATATCAACAAATGTCTACAGTTGCTGTTTTCGTTGGTGATATTATTATGTGTGTGTGTTTGTATTTAAGATAACCGAAGTCACCACAATTTGCACAATATCTCGAAAATATCTAATGGCTGTCAACAAGCCAAAAGACACGTTCTCTGACTTGTTCTCCATCGATATCGATCGCATTATTAAAAGTGCAAACAAAGCATATTCATACGAAATATTTGTTAACGGTAGACGATTGTGGTCTCTTGATCGATCGAGCAAATGGAGGATCGTGGAGAAACGATAATTGAGTTCTAAGATTGGAACACGGATTTTAATTACTTCTAGGTTCAGAGATAGATATTCTAAAGTTTTGATGGAATTCTGAGGAATATATTATAATTTATTTGCGATTAATAAATCAGAAATTTCATGCATTTATAGTAATGGAATCACAATAAATTAGTTAATGTCTACTGAAAATATTTGTAAAAAATTGATAGATATAGATAAATTACCTTTATCTATCCATCAGTAGTTAATTGCCTAAAATCTTAATGAACTGAACTTTATATTTAAACCATGAACTCAGAACAACCGACTCAAAACGAGTCTTCGCAATCGATAGTTCGCATAATATTAAACTCTATACTCGCCACCCGGAGCCAGAGTGACCAGAAGTCAAAACAACGGGAGGCGATAAATTAACTTCGACCAAATTTCAGACAATGCGGAAAATTGCAAAATAAAAGTTAAATCGGCAAATCAATCGATTCAACAGCAGAAATCAATCAATTCGAGCTGCACAGAAGCCAGTTGAAGTTGGTGAAGTCAGTAACAATAACAACAACAAATGTCTGAGCCAGTTGAGTGGTTTCAATTTCAACCACGATTTTCAAACTCCAAACTGAACTTCGATTCGGACTCCGAATTCGGCGTCGACTCCGACTCCGAATTCGTTGACTCCAACTTCGAATTCGAGTTCAAGTTCAGGGTCGATGGAAATGGCGCGCAAACGACGATTAGTTTCGAAATCGAAACCTGGAAATAAAATACCTAACGTGATCCCTAGGAACGAGTTTTACTGACAACAACAATGAGTAATTACAACAACAACAGGTAAATATCCATTGTTGCTGTTGTGTCTGGGGTTTTATTGAGGCTCCGTTTAAAGCACGAGCTCCATGACGAAAGCTCTTCTTTAGGTTACGTCAAGCGGAACGGGTTTTCGTTTTCGAGCTCCAGGAATCTCACGATCGGCGATCGAGAAAGGTCGCGGAATCCACAGGGGGTGGGGTAGAGTTAATGGGTCCATGGATAATGTGGATTGTGGATCGTAGAATTCGATCTGATAAGGAATCAAGTCTATACTTATTGCATGTCGTTAATATATAGAAATAATATACATATGTAGAATTCTATTCATTTGCTGATTGTGTGAACAACAAAAACAAATATGGTTATATTTCTCCATTCTGCAATCGATAAAATAAATTGGAGCCCATAAAAATTTGCCAAAAATTGAGTTGTTCTGGGTTTTTTTTTTCAAATGAAAAAAAAGCGATAAATAAATTCTCGAACGAAAATAATGGAATGGAGAAATGGTGTATGAAGCTGTATGAGCTGCCAAATTCGCGCTCTGTTTCACAACAATTCTCACCGATGGACGCACCAACCCACACACTCGCGAGAAAGCCGTTTAAGTGTGAGTCAACGGATGAGAGAGTTCTGTCGAGTGGAAAGTGAGGTTTCCTTTGGCGATCAATGTCAATGTTGGAAGAAAATCCGCCTCGCTCGCCCCCACTGCGGCCGTGGCTTGCGGCTTGAGAGGTTTTCACGGAAGTCTGGAACATGATTTTCCACGTTTTAAAAGTCATTCAAGTTCACCAACGGTTAATCGCCGCATATTCATATCGATTAAAAATAACAATCGAAGCAACAATGAAGATAAACTCAGCGTGGTGTAAAAATTCATGAGCTCATCGGCAACAATAACAAAAGAAAACCTATAGTATTGTAATGCGAAATAAAAAAAAACCACACAAGTTCCAACCACAACAATAACAACCACAACAACAGCAACAACTACAACTACAATGTAACAATTGAATTTAAATTTTGGCCGATAATGCGGTGAATATGGAAAATTTGCTCATCGCAAGCTGTCGGTGATGGCGATGACTGCTGAATCTATTAATTATAATTACATTAATTGATTCTATAAAAAGCAGAAACGCACACAAACACACAATATACACACACACACACCATCCCACTTTTCCACCCATGTTTACACGGCCTGTTTGCGGTAAACTCAACAAAATAAACTCCGACCAACTCGACTGAAACTCAAGCCGGATCTTTTGCACAATCGGTGAAGGAGTGGCAAAAAGTCAAGAGAAATTTTATTAGCTATATTCTCGACGTACTGTGAGACCCTTCGAGATCACAATAATCCCACCCACTATCAGTCGAATCGATATTTTGCGGTTTATCGTACATTTTTCAACACATTCTATTAGTTTGGTTGCCTCACCCCAAACGTCAAGAGTAAACATAGTCGACAAAAGACTTTTATTTGAATTTATTCCAAATCCTTTTCAAATTTATCATTCGACAACTAGAAGAGAATTAATAGAGAGCAAACCAAAGGATGTTGAATGATAGAGAAAGGTTAATTTTTAACATTCAAAGGAGCTTAAGCAGAATTGCACAAACAAACAAAGAAATAAATGAAGTGGAAATAAGCTCAAAGAGGATTGCATTCTGATGGAGAAATATAACTGGAGAACTCAATAAAGAGCTCAGAGTGCAAGGAAAATACAAAACATTAAATGTTTTTCATAGAATTTGAATGCTGGAATTTTCCTCGAATTTAGTTCTCCTCCTTTAGTTCCATCGACTGAAAGGGTTTATTCAACTGGAAATTCAAATCCGATTTGAGGAGGTCAGAGTTTTAATTCGATTCCATTTTGATTTCTTCACTCCATTTTACATTTCTACATTTGCTTTTACATTTCTACATTTATTTTTACATTTCTTCGTTTGATTTTACATTTCATTTGGTTCGATGTTTTAATTTACAATCATTAATTCTGAACTTTTTCCTTCTGTTACACTTGAAGTCGAATGAAAAATGAACTTAAATCGAACGGATTTATTGTTGAGTCGAAGTCGAATGGGGTTTTCAGAAAAATCTATTGGGATTGGTTTCACTTGCACCCAATTAGCTTTAATCGATTGGAGAGCAAGGAATATTTTTATTAATATATCAGAAATCAAGTTTTTTATAATATGTTCTGTTCTTTGTGTATGTGTATAATTTGTTCCGCTTTTGAAATTTATTTGCTATTTTCTTTCATAATTTGTTCTCGTATTTTCTTTTATATTTTATCATAGTCATTTGATAATTTGTTCTGCAAATCTCTTCTATATTTTAATCCATCTATATTAGATTCGCTTTCGTTTCACTGATTATCAAAAACTTGATACCTTTATGGTTAAGGGTTCCCATAGAACTTGCAACTCTTTCCCAATGACTGGCGGTTCCTTTGAAGCCCCAACAAATTCCACCTCATGTGGCCAGACAAAGCTGTCCCCATTCCTCACTGAGTCGCCCTCGATTCTCTCCATTCATATTTCAAATTAACTTCTCGACTAAATCCGACACACGCCCAACAAATTGGGTCAATTCGGGTCGGCCCTCGACCACCTCAGGCGCCGTCTCCGGTGGTTGACGGACCGCCTCCAACCCCACTAAATATCTTCATACCTAAAATAGACGAGCGACGAATGTGGATTCAAAAATAGACTCCTGAGAATTATTTATTGTTGTTGGTCTTTGTTGTTATCAAACTTTAGTCGAAGGAATTTTAAGTCGTAATCGACGAATGTCAACTATTCGTCCATTCAGAAACTTCATAATCTAGTTGGGAGCCACGCCCTCCGCCCCTCCACCGCCCATCCCACTCCCACCGGCGGTGATCATCGGAGAAGTCGTTGGGACAAATGAGAACCGCTGGCCTCCGTCGTCAGCTGGAGAAAATAAAGGAAATTTATGCCTAGTAGAGGTCACAAATTTTCCCCGACGGACGCAACGTGAAAAGTTTTGCGGCCGACATTGGAGTCGACTGAGTTTTCATTTAATTTTCTCAAATTTCCATGAGTTTCAACAAATAGAGAAAAAAAAACCAAACAAAATAAATTTCATCTGTTCGTGAGTTTTGAGAAGAAGAAAATAATAAAAACATTTTTCGTCTCTCAGTGAATTTGGATAGGTAAAAAACAAAAGTAAAAAACAACAACAACTACGACAGCAACTGCAATAACAAAGCGATGCCAACAACAAACCTACAAGAAAATCAAAAACCACACTGTACAAAACCAACAACAAAATCAACCACATCAACAATTTGTCAATAAGTGCGTGCGGAGAGATTTACTCGAGGTTCTTCTTCTTCTTCTCATCCTCCCCACTCCCCCTCCTTCCACAATGCGTGTCTCTCCATGTAATTTATAGTCAATTCATTCTTCCTTCATCTTTCCATCTCATCTCGATTTGTTTTTCTTCTCTCTCGTCGGTGAAAATTTGAGAAGATTCATTAGGAGTCGCTTTCCCAACATGACGGATGATTTTTCAGCCACGATTGTTCGGATAGTTGAGAGAGGAGAGAGAGAAAGTAGGAGCGAGAGAGAAGGATAGAAAAAGACGAGTGGTAGAGAGAGCGAGAGAGAAGAATAGAAGAGATCGATAGGAGAGTTGAGTTTTACCTTAATTGGATTAGGTTTTCATCAGAATTCTGCTAAAGAGAGAAAAACTGTTTCTAATTATGAAAGAAGATTTTTTTTCTATTTCCAGAAATTCAGAAGAAAAAATGTTCAGAAATTCAGAAGGAAGAAATTCTTCCTATTTCGAGGAATTCAGAAGAAACAAAAAAAAATAAAACTTCTTCTTATTTCGAGGAATTCAGAAGGAAGATTTTCTTCAAAAGACACTTCTTTCTTATCTCTTGTGGATTTTTTTCACCCATAGATGATCCTGAGACGACCTTCGAACAAATGGAAATAGAGATTTCTCCTCCGCCCCTTGCCACGCCCCACGCCATGACTCTTGGACTCCTCCTCCATGTGATTTTCAACTTTTCTACACGTCACTCAAGTAATGAAGAAGTTGACAGTTGACAATTACAACAACATGACCTGCATAAATTAACTTTTTCAAGCTCACAACTCATAAATCTCCTGTTGTCGTCGTCAGTGTTGAATGTAGTTGTGATGATGTGTATGATTGTGTGATTTTCTGTTTGTATTTTTCTCTGCTTGTCTATTTCTTTCTTTTTTTTATTTCTACACAATATCTAAACATTTTCATCATTTCGTTCGCACTTCGACAGCAATTTTTTAATTGCAGTCGACGATGCCTTCAACGATGACGACGACGACAACGTCAGCGTCAACAACAACAACGATTGCCTGATGCAACAACAATCGGTGCGAGTCACCGACTCCGGATCAGAGTTGTTGAGCGACGATGGGGGCTGATGAATGAGGGATGAGGAGAGTGCACTTGGGGGATGACTCCGATTCACCTTTGAACGGCGCGTTGAAACAAGGGGCCAACAACAATAACAAAAACAACAACGAGGGGAACAAGTCTTCAATAAAAATAGAAAACGGAAGAAAAATAAAAAAAAATAAAATGAAAAAAGAATAAAAAGTGAAAAAATCGACAGCACAATAACAACAAGAACCGCACGTTTATAGCTTCTAATTAGAGGATTAATGGTAATAGCGAGGGGAAAAAATTGGGATGGGGCGTAAGTCGACGTGAAGTGAGAGGGGAGCGTAAAGAGAGGGAGGGGGGACTTGTTAAATCGAGGGCGAGGAAGGTTGGGAGATGATCGTTAGAGCTCAAACAATAAGGTGTAATTGTGTGTAAATGATGAGGTTGTTTTGTTGTAATTGTAGTTGTAAATGTAGTTGTAATTGTAATGTTTGTTGTTATTGTAAATATAGTTGTTGTTGTTATTTTCAATGTAGTTGTTATTCTAATTGTAGTTGTTGTTCTCTCAATAGCTTTTATTGATAGCACGCTAACTCCGAAAAAAGAAGAAAAAATAACTTATTCATGTTTTGAAATTTACATAAATAGAAGCTAGCAACAAGAACGACAAGACCTACGATAATTCAAATAACAACAACAACAGTAATTCAATAACAACAACTGCGGTTATTCAAATAACAACAACAAATGCGGTAATTCAAATAACAACAACTACAACAGTATTGTAACCACAAATACTAACAGCAATCAATAGAAATATACAATATTGACAACAGGAACAACAACAATCAAACAATCGACAATATTCATTAACAAATTGAAAAGACCTAAAGGAAACACAACCACAATTACAACAATAACAATTTCAACAATAACAATTTCAACAACAAATAATTTAAACAACAAATAACAAATTTCCAATAGACTGAACTTGCTCGAACATCACAATAAGAACACCAATGATAGCAACTATTTACAACCACAACTATGACCATAACAACAACAATTACAATGATAACAACAACAATAACAATGATAACAACAACAACTTCACAATGTCAAAGATCACATTCGCATGAACAACTGCAAAAGTTGTTATTGTTATACATATTGTATTTTGTTATTATTACTTTTTCCCCCTCTCTCTCCCGTCTCCTCTCTCGCTCCCTCGAACTCCATTGAAAGGGGCAACTTTTGCAGTTGGATTCAATGCTTTTCACTCAATATATTTTACTCCATATATTTCGCTTCCTATGACTCCCTCACACACTCGTACACACCCCATCTTCCTCTCTCTCTCTCTCTCTCTGTCTCTCGCCGACTGTTTTGTATTGCGTTTGATGAATCGAAAAGATCTCAGGCGATTGCGAAATTTTCAATTCGTTTGGCATGTCGGAGTTCGCTTTTCAAGTTCCATTAAGTTAATATCTGATGGCAATCTAACTCTCTATCTCTCTCGCTCTCTTTCTCTCTATACCTCCCTCTCTCTCTCTCTCTCTCTATCTCTCCCACCACAAACGCCCCTCGTTGCACCTTCGTCGACATATTCGCTTTCATGAAATGTCAGCGTTTTCAGCATCGGAATCGGAATTTGTACGCGATGCAAATCACTTGCTCGTGTTCGTATGTGGCGTGTGTATGTGAGTTATTATTGGTGTGTGCATGTGTGTGGGATTGTGGGAAAAACGCCTCCAATGCGTTGCTCATTTTTTCAATCCATACATACAATTGCTGCTGGCGACAGTGTTGCCATGTGCATTAGCATTAAGCTCGAAAAATAATTAAAATTTGAATTTTTCATTTTTGGCTAGAGTTTTTTTATGTTGCCACCTTGACATGATGAATGGATAAGGTGCCCATATATTAAATGTTATTTTTTGACCTCATGAGAATTTAGTAAATTTTATGTCAATATAACAATTTCTAAAAAATATCTTAATTTTTATTTCAATTTCTAATAAATACTTATAGAATCAGGATGCTGGAATCAGAATCCGATCGTCAGCTTCCGCCTAACGTTCCCAGAACATCAGAAAATCTCAGAGCGAGTCAGAGGAAAAACGACGACCAAATCGAGAAATGAAATCCGTGACAGATGCGATCACGACATCGTGTCCATCGGTTTGAGTCGCATCGCGATCCGATCGCGTCGCTTCCGTCAAATTAAGTCGCGCATTTAACGATTGTGTTTGACAAGTGACGATGAAGACGGTGACGACGAAGACGAGACGACGAACTGCAAGACGTGATCGGCGATGACGATGGCGATGCAGTATTATCGGTGTTCTAATTGCCGGCAGGCGGAGGCAACTCCAGAAAAGGTGGTAAGAGAGGGAGAGAGAGGAGGAGGAGAACAAGTCGAGGTGACAATTAGAGAGCTATGACTGCAAGAAAATGATGAAACAAAGAGAGAGAGACATAAAGACTAACAGAAAGCCAGACAGATAGACAGACAAACAGAAAGAAAGAGAAGGGCAGACGGCTGACAAAGCAACGAGAAACGTTTAAAGAAAATAAAATATTAACAGCTCGAAAGAATCGTGCACGTACGTGTTGTGCAATATTTATGCGATTTTATTTTCATTGTTGTGGTTTCTTTCTTTTTTGTTTAATTGTGTTTTTTTCTGGTTTAATGAATTGATTACGTCGTCTGTGGTTGTTGGTATAATTATTAATTTTATTGACGATTTATTTGCGTGTTTGTGGAGTTTTCCTTCAAACAAAAAAAACTCTCAGACAGAAAATCAACACGCACACATCAGCCAGTTGTGACAACTGCTCTTCTTCTTCTTCATCGTCGTGTCTTCACCTTCTCCATCCACACATTACGTCGTTTGCATTGTTTACGTCTACGCGTCGCTGCACTTGCACGCACTCGTGCAGCAAACGACCGACGCCGACATCGACGTCGACATCGCTTCCAACTCCACCAGTATCGAGTTATCATGCCCCAACATATGTTGTAGATGTGTGTGTGTCTGTGTTTTTGTATTGGTGTGTTGCCATAAATTCAGTAAATTTAGCAAATTTGCGTGAAATCGTGTACGAAATACGTAGTAATTACGTACTTTACGGGATCTCAGGTGTACATGTGGGTAGTGAGGTGACCAGATGTGGCAAACTACAATACAAACAAACGGCCCAGTCCAGTTCAAGGCACTTGCTGGCCCCTTAGTGTGACCAGAGTGTGGTTTAAGGTCGAGGTTGATTTGTGGATGTGGCAGGAGAATGTATGGAACTTCCAAAATATGGTTTCTGTGTTCTCAAATTCATAACCAAGTGATGCAACGAGAGATTTTAAGCCGCAAGACATAAATAATTTATATTCTGTCATGTGTTTATACTTGAGAAAATAAACCACATGTGGTCAACATCGAAGAACATTTAATTTTTAAATTGAATAGAAATAATTTTAGTTTTAATTACCAAAACTTTATGTACAACGCGTACAACGTAGTTATTTTTTCTGAAATATTTGTCGAAGTTCTTTTTTATTGTTATTTTTGAAAATATTCAAAATTTTATTAATTTTGGTAATTATGAATGCTTTTTGTTATTATAAATATGTTTGGTTCTATATTTTCAGAAATTTTTCGGACCAAATTTTGTGTGTAACTTTTTTTCTGAAAAATGTCAAATACCCAATTTCTTGTTATCTTAAAATTGTTTTTTGGCTTAAAATTTTACATTTTCTTAAATTTTTCAAAAATCTGTTTTTTTTTTATTATTCATAATCTCTAGTCGAAATATAACGAGTATTATTTAAATGTTATCTAGAACCAAACTCCGAGATTACCTCTGGTCACCCCGACGAATGCATACTCGAGCAAATATTAATGGCAAACATTTGCGAAGACGAGTCGCGAAGTGCGACCAGACGGACGCAGGCAGGCAGGCAGGGATGGAGGGAGCCGACGCTGCCGCCAACCGACGATGAATGAATGGCTGCGAGCGACTGCGAATGAGCGCAGAAAACAAACAAATCAACAAACGATCGGAAACTGGAACGAATGGCCCGAATGGGAGGTTGGCAGGAGGTGTGAAGAGGGTGGAGGAGGTGGGGAAGGTGGAACTGCAAGTGGAGGAGGAGAATATGGAGAACGCGGACACGGGAGATCGGAAAGTAAGTGAGAATCTTATCGCTCCACATCGGAATTCAGAGGCGTCAACGATGATAAGAGAAGGCAGAGACGCCGATGATAAGGGGAACCACCAAACATTGAATGAAAGACGAGAGGAAATAGTAAAGAAAACACTTACCGCTGGGCAGCCGAGCCCTGGAGGAGCCGCTTGGCCTGCGGCGACTGCAGCCCCGAGGAGCCGGTATCCGTTGGCAGGTGGGCGTGGCCGGCGCTGGGCGAGGTCGCCGAGACGGGCGACGAGGCGGACGAGTTGCGGGCACTGAAAACACGCGCGACACTCGATCGGGGCGAGGGGCTGGCACGCCCATTGGCGACCAGGGCGAGGTGAGCACTGACACTGGAGGGCGAGCGCCGCACCGAGGGGGTGGGGGGCGACCCGGCGCCCACCCCCGTCGACACTTTCGACTTGACGTCGCTGTAGTTCTTCTTCATCAACAACTTGTTGCTGGCGATTTTACTCATGACCGCGTCCCATTTGTTCGGCGGCGGCGTCTTGCGCAGGCCGTTCGACGACGGCGACGGTGACAGCGACGCGGCGGCGACGTTGGTCCTCGGCACAGGACTCTTCTTCGAGCGCGGCGACGATCGCGGTTTCGACCCGGCGACGGTGACACCCGACGAATTCGCGACGGGCGAAACTTTGTGGCCTCCGATCAGCGAAGACGAGGACGACAGCTTCTTCGTGGCGGAGGTCGGCGCATGCTTCGGGCCGCTGTTCGGCGTCGGGGAGGAACTCGTGCTCGTCGTACTCGTTGGGGCGTGCGCGCCGTTGACCATGCAGAGCGACGAGAGCGACGAGTGTTTGCGCGGCGAGCTCGTTCTCTTGACTGAGGCGCCCGTCGACGGCGCGCACCCGATGGGGCCCGCAGCCGAAGTCTTTCCAGCCCCGAAGCTCTCTCGTTCTCGCTCGTGCTCGCGCTCTCTCAGCTCGCCGCCGACGACTCCGATGTTGTTGATGCCGCTGCCGCCGCCACATGGGGCGAAAGCTTCGTCCAGCGAGGAAAAGCTCTTGCAGTCGACGGTGAGGGCGCTGCCGCCGTCGACGCTGCAGTAGGAGGTGCGATTGGAGAGCGTCGACGAGGCGCCGGCGTCGGTGGTCGTCGACGCGGCGCTGATGCGATCGGTGCTGAAGCTGCTCTGCATCGTCGCCGAGGTCTGGCTGTCGCTGAGGTGCTGCAGCTGCTGCTGCGACTGGTGGTGATGGTGGCGTCGCTGCTGCTGGTGTTGCTGCTGCTGCTGCTGCAGCTGATGTGAGTCGCACTCGTCCTCCACGATGGTGGGGGCGTGCCGGGGGGCGTGGCCGCTGCTCTTGACGGTCTCGGTGGAGTCGGCGTCCGGCGACATGTCGACGTCCTGGGTGTCCTGGCGGCGCAGCAGTGCGAGGTCGTCGTCGCAGCGGTTCTCGACGTCGGTGAAGATGCCCGACGACTCCATGCACGAGTCCTCCAGCTGCGGGTCCTCGGTGATGAACACCGAGGCCGCCGGCTGCAGCATCGGCCCGTACAGCTGGCCGTCGATCACCTGGGCGCGTCGGTCGCCGCGGTGGAAGACGTCGTCGGCGTCCGACTCCGTGAAGAAGTCGGAGTCGGTCATCGGGTCCTGGCGGCGCATCGGCAGCTGCTGCTGCGGCTGCATCTGTTGGTTGAAGCTCGGCTGGCGGGAGACGCCGACGCCCCCCTTGCGCTGGGCCGGCCCGTTCGACGGCGAGTGGTCGCCGGCGCCGCGCGACGCCGGCCGCGACATCTCGCCGTCGCCCTGGTAGCCCGTGTCGAGGCTGGTCACGCTCGTGACGCTCGTGATGAAGCTCGTCGAGATCTTCGACACGTTCGACTTCGACATGAGCGCGTCGCTGCCGCTGCCGTTGGCGCTCTTCGAGAGGTCCGCGTCGCAGCTGACGGAGGCCGGCTCCGTGCTGAGCGACGACGACTGCTGCAGCTGCAGATGGTGTTGTTGTTGCTGCATCTGCTGCTGGCGCTGCTGGAAGGCGGCGTGCTGTTGTTGCTGCTGCTGCTCCACCATGTCCGAGATGTCGGTCTTCACCTCGACCGGGTCGAGGGGCAGCTCCTCGGGCGACGGCGTCTGGTCGATGCGCATCTGGTGGAAGGACATCTTGTGGTGGCCCCCGCCGCCCCCGGCCGCGCCCCCGCCATGGCCGACGCCCAGCGGCAGCTCCAGGTTGTTGTTGGTGTTCGTGGTGGCCGTCGAGTCGAGGAACTCCTTCATCTGGTCCGGCGTCAGGATCCCGAGACTCTCGTCCATCTCGAAGGAGTTCTGCTTGCGCAGCAGTTGCTGCGACAAGTGTTGTTGTTGCAGGCTGCTGTTGTTGTTGTGACTCTGCGACCCATTCGCCGGCTGCGACGCCGCCGTCGACGACAGCGAGACGTCGCACAGCTCGATCGAGCAGTCGAGCGTCGACTCGGTCAGGTCGAGGCCGAACGAGTAGCGCGTCGTCTTCTGCCGCCCGTTCAGCTCCTGCAGCGAGACGGCGGCGCCGCCGTTCTGCAGTGGGTGCTGCTGCTGCTGCGTGAAAAACTGCTCCGTCCGGGCGCCGACCGACGTCAGCGTCGCGTCCACCTCCATCGGCTCGCTCAGCAGCAGCAGCTCGTCGTCCGGCGTCCGCGTCGGCAGCAGCATCTCGCTCTGCGCCCCCTTCAGCAGCAGCGGCGCCAGCATCCGCGACGCTGGCATCGGCGTGTGTTGGTAGCCGACGCCGACGTCGCCGTTGCGTCCGACGCGATCGGGTGTGGTCGTGGTTGATGCCATTTGTTGTTGTTGTTGCTTGAGGTGTTGTTGCTGCTGCTGCGGCGTCATGTAGAGCAGTTGTGTGTTGTTGTTGTGATTCTTGGCCGCCAACAACGAGTCGTCGAAGTCGCGCGTCAGACTCAGCAGCCGCGGCGGCGACAGCGCTGCCCCCGTCAGGTCCAGCAGCCGCTCCGTGTTCATCGTCGAGTTGAGCGGGAGTTTCATCGACGCTCGGTCCGGCGCCAGCAGCGCGGGCAGCGTGTCCTCGAGATTCTCAGTCGGGTACTCGTGCTGGTAGGTGGCGTCGACGTCAACGTCGGCGGTGCGGTCAGCGTTGCCGTCGGCGTCGCGCGTTGTCGCTGACAGCGGCGGCTTGAGCGTGACATCGATGTCGATGTCCGACGGAATCGAGATGTCGTCGATCAGCTGCAGGTTGTCCATCGAGCCGCCGAGCTTCATCAGCAGCGGCGGCAGCAGCGTCCGCGTGGCGTCGGCCGGCGCCGTCGCCACCGACGTAGTGGAGCCGACGTCGTGGGTCACGTGAAGCAGAGCGGCAGCCTTCGGGGAATCCAGCGAGATCGTCTGGCCCAGGACGGGGCCGATGGTCAGCGTCTCGCCGAAGGCTTGCGGCGAATCGAGGTCGATCGTGTGGCCGAAGCCGCCGTGGGCCGCCGAGAGACGCGTGCTCTCGAGCGTCAGCGTGCGCTGCGGGTCCTTCGCAGTGAGGGTGGCGTCGAGGGGGGCGGGGCTGAGGTCGCCACCGCCCGATTCCAGGGAGTGCGTGGTGTAGAGGGCGTGGCGTGTGCCGGGCGACAAGAGGCGCGTCCGCTCGCACACGCTGCCGTCCTTCGTGGCGAACGTCGCCGACGAGGCGGGCGCCGGCGTCGACTGCCCGACGGCGGCGGCGCTGATGACGTCGTGCGTCAGGCCGAGCAGCTCCGTGGCGTCGCCGTCGCGGACGAAGGTCTCGGAGCGCGCGAGCGGGGGCCGCGGGGTGCTGGCGCTCAACGAGATCGACTCGTCGGCCGGACCCCGCCCACAATCGGGGGCGTTGGGGCGTGGCGTCAACTCGACGACGGCCGAAGGTTTCGCTGCGGCTGTGGGCGGCGGCGGTCGTCGCGCCGGCGTCTGCTGCTGCGGCGAGGGCGTGGCCGACTTGCTGAAGAGCTTCTTGAAGGCGTTCGACGTCTTCTTGCTCACCATGTTGACGGCCTGGTTGATCCGGTCGCCCGAGGAGCTCTTCTTCAGGACGTTGGCGGCGACGATGCTGCTGTGGGTGGGCGGACGCAGCCCGGTGAAGGCTGTCGATGCGGATGTGGCCCGGGGCGCCGCGAAGGCCGTGGGCGGGCGCAGGATCTGCGAGGGGCGGCCGGAGAAGTTCGACGAGGGCGGCCGGATGCTGCCGGGCAGCGGGATGCGGGAGACACCATCGAGACGTGGGATGCGAGTGGACGACGGATCCTAAGAGAGAAATGAAAATAAAAACGGAACATTAATTGAAGAAACGAAAGATTCAGGGGGCAAAAGGACAATTATGTCGACAAGGGGTAGAAAAATTAAGACTTCAATTAAGACAGAACTCCTCGAAATCGTCTTCTTACGACGCAAATAGACCATTTTCTTTTCGAGTTCTCCTTCGTCATTTTATCCTTCAATTACTTCGTCATTACCATCGCCTCTCATCAAGTTTGGTGCCAGCTTCTGTTCGAGAAACACGATGGCGTCGTGAGTATTCGAGGCAATTGCGTTGTCGCCATTAACATGGGGTGACTCGCCCCCACTCTCCCTCTCTCTCTCTCTCTTTTCTGTCACAGACAAGTTCAACGCCCTCCCCGCCCTCTGACACAAGCTCAGGATATGATGTCATACCCTTTTCTCATTTGCCAAGAACCACAAATTCTCATATTTAATTCTATTAAAACGAGACTGGGATCGGGCTGAGGGTGGTAGTGATGATGGTAATGGGGTGGAAGAAATATTGGTCGAAGGGAGGATAATGAAAAATTGGGGGATGGAAAAACGTGACTTGTTCTTGAAATTTCAAATAACTTTTAAGCTCTCGTCCTCTCTTTCTACTAGTTTCATAAAAATTTATTATGATGTTTCTAAGCGATTTATTTCCACTTTCCTCCATCAACGAGGAAGTTTTTGGAATTTCCCTCCATTAACCGAGTTCTTGTTCACCCTTTCTTTTGCCTCTTTCACTTTCCCTTTTCTCCCTTTCTCCTTCTTTCTCACTCTCTGCTGCTTCTTTTTTCGCTCGAATGAAAGAGGTTTATCGAACTATTAAAAGTTTAATTGGATGCTTTTGAACTTAAACTCAAATGAGTTTTGTAAACATTAGCAGATAAAAAACTTCGGCTAAGGAAAACATGTTTAATAAAATATTCATAATAAACCCTAATTTCCTTTTATAATCATTATTGAGTTGAATTTTAATAAGGAAATCACAAGGTTATAAAGGAAAAGTTCTTCAAATGCGAAATTTAGAAACTCTTTTTAGTATTTTCGCAGATTTTCATTATATTTGCTCCCATTTCAATTCCTGAACTGGAACCGCAGGAAACCTGTAAACACATGTTTGACTGTAAGAAAGGCCGCCGGATCGAACTCCACACCCACACAGAAGCAGAAATCAGGACCAGCAACAGCTTTTAATGACTTCGATAAAAGTTCTGCAACAACTGGTTGCAACCGGCACCAGCTTCTCCACCTCACCCACCTCAAGTGAGCAACATTTTCGAGAGCTTGGGAACCTCCTCCACACTCAGATCCTCCGGCTTCAACGCCTCAGGCCCTCCAGTTCCCCCTCTCAGGCCATTCAGCCTGAACCCTCAAACCCTCCAACCAAACCCCAAACTTCACCCCCAAATGCACAGCGATTCCGCGGATCCGTATGCGAGGACGAGAATGGCGGAAACTCATTGCGCGATTTCATTAAAATTAAATTCACCGATTGGGCGCCCGAGGCCGAGGACGCCAACTGCAGCCGACGACGGCCCCTTCAACCTCCTCCTCCTCTTCGACCCTCTGACATATGGAACTGCGAACGATTCGTTTTTCATATTCGCGGAAAATTGGGCAAAAGTTTACCATCAGCATGATGAGGAGGAGGAGGAGTCATGGTGGAGGGCGGGTGTTATTTGAAAAGTTCTCCAAGGTCTTCAGAGTTCAGGAGGCGGCTCCTTGAAGCAGATGCAGATTTGGAGAATGGGGTTGGGAGCCTGGTGAATGTTGCGTGCTTATCGAATGTTTGTCGGCTTCGTGTCGAGACAATTAAATGCAGATAAATCAAGGTGCAGAGGAAGAGAGTCAACAAATTTTTGAGGTCTACTTCACGGCGCCGAAAGTGACAAGAAAATTATGAGTATGAGTGTAAAGAGTGATGTTCTGGGAGATTTTTCGAATAGTTTGAAGGTCATCTGACGACTCGGAAATTTGCCAACAACTTTGAAATATTCATATCATAAACTTCAGAACTTTCAGAGCTTTGGGAGAGTTCATAATCAGAGATATCTGATGTGTTTATTTAAGAGATTGGTTTTAATTGAGATTCAGGTTTCTTTTAGTCACTTCTTTAGGTAATAAAACTCAAAGTTCCCCATAGTTCAAGGTATAGATTTTTATCTATCCAAATTCCACAAATAAGAAAAAGTACATCCAAAATTAATGAAATTTGATGAAGGAAGGAGGAAATCACGATCAACTTGTCGACCTCATTGACACACATAAAAACATCACGCAAGACATGGCAATAATTGTACTGGTGGGGAATAATTATTGGCCAAATTAATTACGGCAACCGACGACTTGTGCTCGATTCGCAATTCGATAACGAAAATGATTTGGTTGTCATGGCAGCAACATTCAAAGGACATCAACAACAATCGAAAGCGGTGTCAGATGTCCTTCCCATAACAATTGTTCTCTTCTCTTTTCTTTTCCTCTATTTTCTTCCCTCTCCTCTCTTCTCCTCTCTCTCTCTCCTTCCCTCTCTTCTCAATATCTCTCTCATGACGTTCTTTTGTTAGGTTTCATTTGCGTAGCTCAGACGACGACGAGGACGTTGTCGACGACAACAAAGACACGCACTGCTTTATCGATAATCGATAAATAAGCAATTTTCTGCCGCGATTTCAGCAGCGACAGAAACAAGAAGCATAAAAACAGGAATAACCACCGCAACAACAACAGCAACGAATGTCCTTCGTTTTGCTCACGATTCGCTTGAAAGTCGGCTGCAAGCTGTATTAATAAGTCATTTTTTTATGTTGTTGTTTTGTTGTTGTTATTATTTTTGTTATTGTTGTTGTTTTTACTCTTGTTGTTGGCATAACAAACAAAGTAACACCAAAATCCAACACAAAAAAGGAGGAGATGGAAAGAGAAACCAAAAATGAACACAATGAAGGAGGAGAGAAACAAAAAAAATAATATATAGGAAAAAACAACAAAAGCAAAGGAGAAGAATGAAAGAGAAAAAACAAAAACAAACACAATATGAACCTTATGTTGATGTTGTCCTTTTTCTCGTGCGCGTGTGTTCGTATAATTTATTTATATTCTGTCACAATTCATCCTTGCACGCTTCTGTCTTAGCCGAATGTGCGTGAGTGTGTGCGTGTGTGTGTATGTGTGGGTCATGGAATATATCCTTTGTGTCCTAGCTTTACTCTATCGATTTCAACGCGAACCTTGTTGGAAACGTATTGTTAGCAATATTGAAGAATTGAAAAAACTGTTTCACTCAAAATATTTGAACTCTTTTCTATCTCTCTCACTCTATTGTCGTTTTTATTACTCCTCTCCTCTACTGCTATCTTTACTGCTATCTCTACTTCTTTCTATACTTCTATATCTCCTTCTATATCGTCTTCTATATCTCCTCTTATAATTTCTTTCCTATCTTCCTTCCTTCTGATCTCCTCTTCTCAAAAGTCCTTGATATCCTCGCCATTGAAAGATCAAGCGTCCTTCGCTCAATCCATCTGATGCGAGCAAATAATTCTTCTCGAGCACCGCGTCGAATGTCCTTGAAAAAGGCAAGCAACATTTAATCTCCCATCATTCTTGGTAGCCATTCATCTATCCATTCATCCATCCATCTGCCCATTCATCCATTCTTCCATCCATTTATCTCACTCTCTCTTTTTTGTTCTATCCCATTACAGAGCACTCACCGACTCTGTTGGCTTTTGCTCTCTTTCTCTTCCTGTCTCTATCACTATCTCTGTTTCCACCACTCTCTCTCTCTTTCTCTCGCCACCACACACTCACTGTCGCCTATCTGTCTGTCTGTCTTTCTGGGTATCTCGTGATAGATGGGCGCAAACATTTGCATTTTCGCTCACGCAATTAATCCGCACGATGCTGCAGCGCTCGCTTTTTTTCGCGTACATATTAAATTAAATTCTTCCATTTCCGTTGCATTATCATGAAAATGCCACCGTCCACGCCCTTCATCGGAACAATTTGCAGGAATGACGATTTTCCTCATAATTTCAGAATTTCCACCAGAGAAGAGTGAATTCAGCAGAAAAATTCAACTGCATACTTTTAGGCACTGCCATGCATTTTACTCTATGTGAGAAACAAGTGTTCCGATGTTAGACCACAATCGGCGCCTGTCTCACTCTCTCTTTGTCTGTCTGTCTCTTCCTTTTTGTCTGCCTGAGTCTCTCTATCTGTCTGTCTCTCTCTCCCTGTCTGTTTCTATTTTATTCTTAGTAAATCATTCACTCGTTCCCTTCGTCGAAATGTGACTTGGCAGCCAAGGCAACGGCTGCGGAAACGAAGGCAGAGAAAAATGTCTGGAATCTTTTGCCGCTTAAGGACATCGCATATTTTATGCGAAACTACATTCTTTTTCCCCCCTGCAACTTCGTCCCTTTTCTCCCAGAAACTTCGTCCCTTTTCCTCCCATCAACTTCGTCCTTTTCCTCCAGCAACTTCCGTCCTTTTCCCCCCATCAACTTCATCACTCTCCCACCACCTATCACCAACCTCAAACCTCGTCCAACTCCAGACCCAACCAATCCAGGACACATAAATGACTGACGATGAAGCGACTCAAGTGGAGCGAATGAATTATAAACGAGGAGTTCACTCAGAAGAGGGGAGTGGGCAAAAGAGAGAGAGGGGAATGGACATAAGAGAGTGAAAGAGAGGGAATGTGGTGTGTGCGTGCAATGGTTTTTCTGGGCGTGACAAATTGAACGGTTCAACGAGTTGATCAAAAGGACACAGCAAAAAAAAACAGAAACACACGGGTCGGTCGTAAAAATGTTGGCAACTTATGGGCCGGAAAGACGATCGGAAGAGACGTAAAATGTGATTTCAAAGATAATGCCAACATTTTGATTCAATTTCGGATAGAAAAAGTCCACCCAAGAAGATGTCTGTCTAATAAAAGATTTATATAGATTTATAGTAGAAGATATATTTATAGTAGAAAACTTTAAGTTCAATTATTTATATTTATATTAAAATGAGAGAAATTTCGGTTTTAATTAAAATAAATAGAACGACAAGAATAACAAGGAGATGTCAACAATTTATTTTTCCAATAACAATTGTTTTCTTCGCCCGATGGCAAAAAGTCAAGAATAAAACAAAGTTTTGTAGAAATACGATAACAACAGCAATAACACGTTGAACAGAAACACGATAACAACAAGGATAATAACAACGATAGCAACAAGAAGAACACTCATATTAACAACAATAACATTAATGCCAACAACAACAACAAGCATTCATTATCCGTAACCTGGATTTTCTACCGTTTTCACCATCATGTTTTGCACAATTCAAACAAATCGATTTCCTTCTCCATTCCTTACCATAAACTGGGTTTGCATGCGGTATTGTGTTTACAACAACAACAATCACTGCAACAACTGCCATCATTCCCAGCATAAACAACATTTAAGAGCCACGAAAAAAACAACAACAATTAGAGGTAGAATGAAGGACAGAAAGGACGAAATGAAAAGCACAATAAGAGCGAAAAATTAAAAATATCTTCAGACAGGGCTGCCAGAATCGCTTCAATCGAGGTATTTTTTTTAGTGTATAAAATACTTTGTCTTTTTGGAAAAATTTATTTAATTATAATTATTAAAATTAATTTAATTTATTGTATTTTATTTTATTTTTATTTTGTGTTATTTCAATTCATGTTCTCCTATTTTTTATTATTTTATTTAATTTTATTTTATTCTATCTTTTTATTTCATACCTAAAACATTTAACTTCTCCTTTTTCTTCATCGACATTTTCCTGCAAAATTCTATAACGGCAACCCTGCCACCAGATTTAATTTTTGTTGTTTACTTTCGTGTTTTGTAGTTTTTTTCTTGTTGTTGTTGCTTTTTCCGCATAAATGCGGAGACACGCACACCGCAACACCAACAACAATCGAAGGTAGCGAAGCAAAGACAAAGAGAAGAAATAATAAAAAAGGCGCAGATTAACGAATATTTGCCGTTCGGATTTTAAGATGCCGAAGAAAGAGAATAAGGGAGAAGGTTCTGAAATTTAGGGCGATGGCTAGAACGTGTTGCCAGAGTCATCATGCGAAACGGTAGCAACAACAACAACAATAGCAACAACAACAACAACAATAGCATCAACAACAATAACAATAACAGGAACATCATCAACAACTACAATTATTTGCACAGAAACAATTTCTTCTATTTCATTTGTCTTAACTTTTATTGCTGCCATAACAGAGGAATTTTAGTACGAACAAGATTTTATTATTTGCATCGACAGCAATTATTGTGTTTGTTATTGTTGTTGCAGCTGCTTTGATTAAAATTGTAGAGAATGAAGATGAGGGATGGAAGGAAGGTGAAATAAGCAAAGTGAAGAAAGGAAGGTGCAGAAGGTGGAGTCTTTAGAAAGGACCTGGGAGAATTTCTATTGAAACGAGCAGGAAGAAAATAGATAAAAAGTCAATTCCTTCTTTGAACCTTCTTCTCTGAATTTCTTTCAGTTTAATTTTCGATTTGCGAGCGATCGAGGTTCGATTTAAAATCCTCAAATGTTGATCATACGCCGTGTAGTCGACAGTTGAAATCGAATTTTAAATCGAGATTTTATTCCTGGATTTACCTCAGGTGCCGAAGAAACGAAGGAGGGGATGAGGAAGAAGAAGGAAAAAGGAAGAAGGAAGAGGAAGTCAAAGAAGAAGGAAAAGGACAAACACGACCAAGGACAAAGTGAGAACGGCGACGAAAATGCAGAATCTAATTTCCGCAATGTTCGCACATTTTTCCCTCTGAGAACATTTTAAAAAGTCGTCGCACGTCGTCGTTCGCTGTGGATCGAAGCAGAGCAGTAAAAGGGCGATGACGACACGGATGCCACGCCCCCACTTTCCACCACCGCCCTTTCTATGAAAAGATGGAAACCGGTGGAACACGTTACGCAATTCGATCCGTTCGTTTTTCATTCAAAGATGAGCAAAAGAAGAAAAGGGAAGAGGAACAGAAAACGGAGCATGTGTCGAACGATGTGAAAAAAGAGGAGAAAATCGCTTGCATAATATCCGAGGAGACTGCGTTTTTATCCATTTCTACCTTTCTTCGTCTTATTTTCTCACTCTTATTCGCTCCTTCTTATTCTAACTCTCTGCCACTTTTTCTACATAAAACTCTCTCCTTATTGTTCCTTGATATAATTTATTCCTCTTTCTCTTCACCATACTCTCTGTTCCTCCTTTTTTCTATACTCTCTATCTGTCTCCCTCTCTATTCCTCTCCCTCTATCTATTTCTCTCCCTCCCTCAGGTTTACATTGCACACGAAGCTTCGTCCAGGAACCTGAGTAATTAAGAAGTTAATCGTGGTCTTGTGGCTTACAACAACAATAACAACAACAACAGGAACAACAATAGCAAAAACAATTACAACAATAACAAAAACAACAGTCAACCATCCAACATCACGTTCTCCCGGTGATGCATGTTTTCCACCAAAGTGTTTGCTTTCGTTGCGGTTGCCATCGGTTTCATCACCACGCCTTGGTTGTTGTTGTTGTTAGTGTTGTTAGTGTTGTTGTTCTTCTTCCTCTTGTTGTTCTAATTGTTGTTCTAATTGTTGTTGCTATTAATTTTGTTGTTGTCGTTCTTGTTATTAGTATTTTCCACTACGAATCGTGGGCGTTGGATGCGGTTTGATGTGGACGAATGCCGGAGGTGTTTTTTATTTGGGATGGAATGGGGGGATGATGGTGTTTGGCGGTGTTCACGGTGGTTTCACCTAATTCCCAAATCAATTCCACAAATTGCACATTCGGCCGAAAGGGTTGCCACATGTTTCACTTCGTTCCCACTTCCACTCCCGTTTGCCTTCTACCGAGGTGAACAACATTTTTCGTTTCTCAATTGAAATGCCTTCGGACAGTGATAAATGATGGCTGTTCAGAAGGAGTGGTGGAGGAGGAGGAAGAGTAGACAGAAGAGGGTAAGGAGGAGGACGAAGAGATAGAAGAGGATGAGAAGGAAGAAATGGAAGAGGATAAGAAGAGATTGTGGATGATGAGAACAAGGAAGTGGGGCCAAATACACGAATTTTGTGTGTCTTTATTTATTCATGGAACAGGAACGATAATTGAAATGGAATTGCGAACTCAGAAAACCATTCAAGGTTCGCCTTGAATTAGCCAGGGTTCAACTTGAATTTAGGACTTGGAATTTGTTTGTGAAAATCACGTTGAAGAAAAAAGGAAACTTAATTTAAGGAACAATTTAGTATTATAAACTAAAAAGAGTAAAATTTTTTATGGGACCTCTTTTTACAAGCCTTTTTTAACATAACTTTTTCTTTATAGAACCCTTTTTAACAGGACCTTTTTTACATAACCTTTTATTTTTTTTCACAGGACCTTTTTTAAGGGATTTTTTACAGAGTTTTCATCAATAACCACTTTCCGTTCCCTTAAAAATACTTCCCATTCTTCATTTCCTTCCTCTTCATCACATTTTCTTTCCCTTCGTCTGATTTCCTTCTTTTCTGCATCCTATCAAAATTCTCTCTCAACACCCTCAGAGTCCTCGAAGTCATCCGCAGTCCTCTTGAGCATCGCATTCGTCATTGGCGCGAGGTTGCCAGAGTTTTTGATAAATAGACGAATATTTTTTGGGCACAAGAGCTGCAGAGCACATCCATCAAAGCCAAAGCATTAGTGAGAGGAAGAAAAAATACAGCGAAAACGAGGGCGAACATTTCACATTGACATGTGCGACAACGAACGAAAGTCAAGAAGAAGTCGAGATCGCTTTTGAGAGGAAGAGAGAGCAAGAATAAAGATGAAAAGGGAGAAATAAATAAAGAAAGAATGTGAGCGACATGGAAAGAGAGAGAAAGAGACAGAGGATGAGTGAGTGCATAAAGTGGGTTGAATTATGAAGTGTGCGAAATCAAAGAAAGGCGTGCGAAAAGGGCCGGCGGATGAGGAAGAAAAGCGCAATGAGCTCAAAGTTCGAAGAACGAAACATGTCAAAAGAAGACAAGGGGAGAAGACAAAGTGAGAAGGAAAAGAGAGCGAGAAGAGAACAAGGGGAGAAAGAGTAGAAAATGAGAGGAAGAAGTGAAACTTAAAAGAGAAAACATTATTTAACATGGATTTAGAAGACATTCGTTACTCTCTCCCTCACACCTCGACCTAATGTTTTTCTTCAAGTTGTCTCCTTCTCTCTATTTCTTGCTTCCTCTATCTCTCTCACTCTCGCTCTCACCCTCTCTCTATCTCATTCCAACTTCGCGCCTTCATGTCGTCGTTCTTGGCCCCGAATGTGGGTCAACGACGGATTGACTTCGATTGTTTTTTGTTTTGCATCGAGGGAAACGTTTCGGCAGCTGCTCCAAAAGGACTTAGAGAGAATGTGAAAGGGGTAGAATGTGGAAAGAGAAGGAGAAAAGAATGGGTGGCAAATCAATAGTTCTCACATAAGCTGATCGAGGAAAATAAGAAAATGTGATTGTTACAAAGAGATAATTTTGAGTATTTCGAGTTTGAAACTTTAAAATTTTGACCAACTTGAATTCTTCGCATTATAAATTCCAGAGTATAGGTTCCTCTATCTCGTGTGTATTTCCTTCACACACACAAACATACGTATTCTAATTCAAAGAAAACATAAAAATAAACACTGAAAATTGAACCGAGTGCAAAATAATCATCATAATTTGCGTGAAGCGAAGAATCCTGGGGGCTGTTGGCAACTCCGCCAACGTTCGGATTTAACCTTAACACACACACCTTCGCATACTCACGAACGAACACACCGACACAGTCGTCACACATACACACACCACCAACTCACACGCCCACGGCGAGCTCGTCGTGGCTGAAAACGGGGGTCGACGACGTTGGAGTCGATTTTAAATCCGCTGCAACACGTCCACAAAACACATACATATGCTTCTATATAAATATGTATGTATGCATATGTGTATGGTAAGGTAGACAGATATCGCGTTCATGCTGGCGAACAACGAACAAAAGCACGTTTGAAACTCTGGCAACGCTGTCTACAGTGGCGTGTGTTTTCAATTTGTTTGCAATAAATTTCCACTCGGAGCCTCTCGTTTTGCTGTGTTTGCATTGCATGTGCTTCGAAGTACATAAATATGTATAATATATGTATATGTAGATGAGTGGGTGGATGTGAGAATGTGTGTACTCGAAGCTTAAAACATAAAACTCTATTTTATGAGGGCGAAAAATGCAGGGGGCGTGACTGCATTTAAAGTTTTTTGTCGCTTGGGAAACAATTAAAAAAATTTGATAAAGTAATGTGAGAAATTCATAGAATTATGCGAATTTATGCGAAATATTTAAGGAATATTTGAATTGAGAGAAGGACAAAAATTATATTCAGTACGAGAATCATTCAATTTTGTAGTAACCTTTTCTAACTTCTCCTTGTCTTCTCCTCTCTCTCCACTCGCTCCTCCTACACCTTCATCAAGCTCCAACTTTACTACAAACAATTCAAAGGAATCGTAAACAACGATCCATTCGAACCTCAGCTGTGACTGCAACGTTGCATGTATGTGAGTGTATATGTATAGAAATCCTTGTATGTGTAGATATGCTTGCATGTCTAGAAATCCTTCTATATGTCGATACCCTTGTAGGTATGAATCATTTTGCTTATGAATGAGTCGATGTTCGGTTGTTTGAATTGATGTATGTTTGTTTGTAAGTAAATGTGAACAGTCACAGATATGCTTGCATAGAGACGTATTTACGGTTAATTAGCATTTGTATGCGTAGTGCGAATTACACCCGCACTCACACACAGACAGACACACATAAACATAAAGGGGCACAAACATAAAGAGAATGATGACAAGGCTTATCAACAATGGGGATAAAGTGCGGTAGTTGGCAACGCACAGACACGAATGGAAACAACAGAAATAATCATCGATTGGGGATCAAAACGAGACGACACAGACGAATCAAATTGAGCAGGTCGATAAAAGTCTTAAATTAGTATTTTCAGAAAATTATATGGTTGAAATTCGTCTATTGTTGGGGTGTATTTAAGAAGATAAAAGGTAAATTTTGTGGTTTGAAATATAGGAATTTCAGGTATTTGAAATGTGGGAATTACTGGTATTCGAAATGTAGGAATTTCTTATATTAAAGTATGTTTCGTGTTTCATGGAAAAATTCGATAAAACCGGATTTCGTATTCTTTTCACACTTTGAATCCCATGGCGAGGATTCCTGTGGAGACGATAAGTGGACGAAGGACAAGTGATGAGGTCACAGGGCGAAAGAGGGAGACCAAGAGAAAAAGAGAATGATGTAAAGGACCACAAAGGGAGACAGAGCGAGACAAAGGGAGACAGAGGGAGACAGAGGAGGAGAGAGACAAAGGGACACCGAGGGATTGAGTTCGAGGCCGAGTGAGAAAAATGAGAAAACACAGTCCGGACATGGAATTTCAATTCAAGCTTAATATCCCTTCGTCTGAACGACACACACGACATGAAATGTCGAAAGCATTATTCATGTGAAGTGCAAAAATATGGCAATACCACCCGGTGGCAACACCCGGTGTGTTCATTACTTTTTTTTGAAACAAAAGCAAATGAAATGGAAGGAAATGATATAAAATGGAAATAAATTTAATGAAACGAAATTAAAAGAAAAGAAAATAAAAAAATAAAACAAAATAAAAACTGGAAAAATTCAAGAAAAAACTTTAATTAAATCTTGAGAAATATGGCAACGCCCTTCTGTTACGCCGCTCTAGTCGCCAAAAGGGACGACTAGGAGGCTGACGACGACGACAACAACGTCAACGCCGCCATGCACATCCGTTTCCGCCGCACACAATTCAATTTGCAACAACTGCAGCCAGAGCAGCAGCAGCAACAACATCTACAGTAACCATGTAGCAACAACAAAAACAGTAAAAATACAACTAAAATAGCAGTTGCAAGAACTACAAAAGTAGTAAAATCTACAACAACAGCAAAATAGTAGCATCTACAACAAAAACATTAAAAATATAACTACAAAAGTAGTTGGAACAAGAACAAAAGTAGTTGCAACAACTACAAAAGCAATAAAAACTACAACAACAATGCCTGTCGACACTTTTCAGTTCAAAGCGAGTGGTTTTCGCGAACCTCACAAGACGGGGGCGGACGCGTGAAAAGTGGGCGGAGCCAAAGGGAGCCGGATATGCAAATGGAAGAGCAGAGTGAAACGAGTGAACCGGTGAAAGAGGATGTCAGAGAAAGGGTGAGAGAGCAAGTAAGAGAGGGTTAAGGGAGGGAGAAGGAAGAGAGTTCAGAAGTACCATTATTTCTCCTCCATCCTCCCTCCATCACCCTCTTCCTCCCTCCATCTCCTTCTTCCTCTCTCCATCTCCCTCTTCTTCCGATTCTTTCCATTCTCCTCCCCTCAATTCTTTTCTCTTAAATTATTGTTCTCTGGCAGCTCAAGTGCTTCGACCTTGGACGATGGGGCGGACGAGGACGAGGACAAGGACGACAGAACAAGATTGTCGTTGTAGTAGAAATATGTATGTGTGTGTGTATGTAGTTGTTAGTGTTGCTGTTTGTTCATGATGAAATTATCACCGATGTGATCAACAAATAAATCGATTAGAATATGAGAGAAAAGAGGCAGCGAACGGAAAAAAATACAATGGAGTGAGAGGAAAGGAAATAACTTAGAGGAAGAAAGAATAAGAGAGGGGATACGGAAAGATGAGTGAAAGGATAAGGAAGAATGACAGAGAGAGGATAGGAAAGAACGAGGGAGAAAGTTAAGGAAGTAATTGAACTTTTCATCGTGGTTCGCAGTTCAAGGACATGAGTCAAATATTTGACTAATGATTGTTTAATCGATCACATCGATTAAAGAAGAGGATAAAAGAAAAAAAGCAATGAAAATACTGGTGATAGAGAACTGTGTGAAGTGATTATGTGGAAAGGGAATTAGTGAGAAATCGATAGAAATTAGTGAGAAATCGATAGAAATCACATGAAACAAAAGTCCAAAAATAATCTGAAAATCCACCTAATTATCATAGTTATGGTGTGAGAACTCCTTGCTAAATAAAATATCACCACTTTCCAAATCCTTTGACATCTGATTTTGGTCACTTATTGAGAGTTCCTAAAATCACATTCCATGTCATAAAAAAGTCCTTAAAAATGTCTGCACGATGTCGTGATTCATGACTCTAAATTTTGATATATTTTCGTTATTGTTGCTCCTTTGGGTTTGGGTTGTTATATTTTAGGTTGTTATTATTGTTGTTGAAGTATTAGTTGTAGTATTTGTTGTTGTTGTTCTTGTTGTAGTTGTTGAATTCAAGTCACGACAACACTTGGCTCGATTTCACGATTCGACACTTTGTCACCGCGAAAAGCTTTCAATGACGACAACGACAAGGACGAAAACGCACCACATGAGGGCAAATAATAAAATTTTAATTACTCGTTTACAAACAAAACACGCCAACTGATCACATAGACATATAGACACGTTGACACTAACACTCGAACACACATTTGTTCTCTCGAGTGAAAGTGTGGCCATTGAATTCCGCTAATAGACAAACAAATGTCGACTAACACAACCACAAATGAAGCGTGGGATGCGTCGTTTCAATCACACTTTTGTCCTCTACTTTTCTCTTTCACTATTCTTCTCTCTCAGTCTCCTTCTCTCACTCACTTTCATTCCCTCCTCATTTTCATTACCACTCACTCTTCATCTCTCTCATTTTCATTCCCTCTAGTTTGCTATTCCATCTCATTCACATTGCGGTGAAAAGCAAAGTGAGAGCAGGAAATTGACACTTATGCGCTCATAACACTCCCAAACATACACACACATACACTGACAGAGACACACATACTACCACATAGACACACACACACAGCCACAGATGATGAGTTCGTTTGAGTGAAGTTCGAAGGAGAGAGAAGAAGGAAAGGTGAATTTTAAAACTATTATCGCCAACGATGTCATCGCCAATAGCAGTAGCAGCAGCAGCAGCAACAGCAGCAGCAACAGCTGCCGACTGAAGCTGCTGCTGATGTTGCTTTTCAATTTCCAATGACAACGAAAACCGCCTCCCGCCCCCTCGTCCACCACAATCCACCGCAGTCTCCAAGCCATGGCCCCCAGCATTCATTGTTCCGCTCTCTGACGTTCTCAGGTGATCTCTACTGTTGTTGTTGTTGCTGCTGCTGCTCCAAAGACAACAACAGCCCACTCAAGTGATGCCCACCCAGAGAGCAGACGATGTTGTTGTCAATGGAGGTCGTCAATGTCGATGGCAATATCGAGTTGCAGCCATCGTCGTCGTCCTCTTCTCCATCGTCTGCCAATGATGACGACGACGGCGATGAAACCTCTCCACCCTCCATCGGTTGTGTTTCGAAGAATTTCCATCAAAGCGTCGACGCCTCGGTCTTGGGTGAGAAGTTTCTGGGACGTGAAATGTTGCTGCTTGAATTGAATTTCATTCGCCTCTCAAACGAACGAATGTCACTCATACGACCCGCATGACTTCACACGATACGCACGATAATAATCATTAAATGATATTTTCAATCGATTTCAGAGATATTGTAAATAAAACTTTACCGATTTACTATATTTAGACAAGGTTCTTATTTTTGGATTCATCGTGAAATAATTTTATTTTTGGATTGTTGAGGACAAGGTTTTATAATTGGATTGTTGAAAAAATATTTTATTTTTGGATCCTTAAAGGAAAATTCTCATGTGCGAAGTTCCATTGCAAGGACGAGAAGGAGAATGAAATCCCACAACTTCGGAGTGGAGGAGGATCGATTTTAATAATAGTTTTTTATTCGCTGTGAAATGGTGCAGAAAAGTAATTTCCTATCCGTGACCAGTTATTTTCATTCTCCTCCCTCATTCTGGGTTTTGCTCCCTCCCTCGTTCAGGGTTTTTCACCTCCCCCTTTCTATGTTTTTCTTCTCCCTCAATCTGGGTTTTTCACCTCTGTCTCTCTGGGTTTTCCTTCGCCCTCTTTCTGAGTTTTCCTCCCCCATTCTCTCATTTATTTTCTATTTTGAACATTTTTGCCTTCGAATGGTGAAAAGTCCATTGCAATGAACCACCTGTTCCTAAACCTTTCGTCCGTCCCTTTCTCCCACAAGAACCTCTCGCTCGCTCTCGCAATGGAGCTGCAGGGAACACTTTCATTATTGCTGTCGCTGCCACGGCTTCTGCTGTTGCTGCCATTGCTGCTGCTGCTGTCGACAACAATGACGAGTAAGAAAATAATAACAACAAGAACAACAACAAGAAACAAAGCCATTGCGAGTAATGAAAGGGAAGGAAGTGGAAGTAGAAAGGGCAACGGCAACAACAAAAATAATACTTTACTAACCCAATTCCAAGCGAGCTGCAGAGCTGCACGCGATGTCGACGTACAAAAAGAACATTAGCGCGAGAACCGCGCTGTGGGTGAGCGGTCTATGAATGTATTGATATACAGGGGTGTCTGTGTGTGTGTGTGTGAATGTGCTACAAACCACAGTGGAGCAAAGAGGCCCGAATGATGAAAAATACATCAAGTAAGAAACTCCATTAAATAGTGAAAATGAGACCCAGAGGACCCTTCATTAGTTCGAGCCGTGTCCATGGAGGCGAGAAAATTCTCGCATGTGAGTTTGAGTATATCCCATGGTTAACATAGAATTTCCAAGTCATTCTCTTGCACCTCTCCCCTTCTTGTTTTCCACCCCTCTGAGGTGCGATTAAAAAGTACTTTCTTCCGTCTCTTTCTTCACATCGAAGCCCTGTCGACATCGTCGTCGTCGTCTTTTGTCGTTGCATGCGAAAGTCGTGTTTCGATTGTTAAATTATTCAACGGTTTCCTTTTTTATACCGATTTCCGAGACATTCGTTCGAGAAGGTGGTTCGAAGAAATTTTACTCGAGTGTAGAATTTCGCTCAGGTTTCCAGAACTGGGTCCGCTAATGGGCCACCTGAAGACATTCAACTCGGAATTGAGTTGTGAGAAAAGTTTCATGACGGCAAATGATTCAAGCTGTTGCTTTGACTGAGAACACTTAAAAATATATTCAACGACTCACATTCTATATTATTTCTTAAATAATCTTTAATATTACTGGGAGAGTGAGCAGGAAAGAATTAATTTTTGTAGTACAAAATATGTAAATAAATCAATAAAAATCGAAAAATAGTTTCATCATCATATAAATAATACATGAATTATCGAAAATTATAAAAATAAATGCGATCGAATTAAATTTTTACATTAAAATGGCATTTGTTGAAATAAAATTAGTTTATATTTTAAGATGAAAAAATAAGAATTTTTTTGGATTTTTCTAATTAATTAAATTATATTAACCAATTAAAACTCCACTATAATAAATAACAAAATAAAATTGAATACATTTAATGTTATCTACTTTTAGGTGCAAAACTTAAAAAGAACAAAATGAAGAACACCAAAATGACAAGAATAATAAAGTAATAAAAGCGAAAATGAACGAAAAGTAAACTAGATGAAATAAATTAAAAGTCGAAAATTGATGGCGTAGAAATGCAAAGTTCATTGCGGAAATGGAGAGAAAACTTTGTACTTGCTCCCAAAAGTATGCTCTCGGTGCTCGCAATCAATTACGAACGACGCCTGAAGGTATGCTATGATTTAATATTTATTGAAGTGAACGTCGGGATGATTAATGCGAATAGTGGAAATTGCAGTTTCTATTTTTGGATTTCCACTCTCTGCACATCCCAATGGGATTTTGAATGAATCACCAGAGCGACCGACCAGAAGTCGTCGAAACGCATTTGATGCACTGCGTTTTGGCTTCCTTCCCAGCGGGTGCGCTGAAACTGATGACGACGCGTCCTTGAACAATTCCTCAGAACTCAATTTCTTGCCAGTTCCATTCCTTCCTCTGTCTTCTACTTTATTTCGTTTTATTTACATTGCATGACGACAATGAAAAGTTGTTTGCACAGCAATTGCGTTCTCAAGAGACACGACTACGGAATTTCTAATATCCAAGAGCCGAGGGTAAAAATAATTGCGCTTAAGAAGTTTGAAATATAATTGACGTCAGTAAACCAAATATCCCAAACCAAGGATGAGCGGTTGAATCCTCCGACAAACTTACAAATCCTTGCTGGACTTGCCTCGAGTTAAAGGACGCATTCAATTGCGTGCGTAATTTCCAGCAGCTGCTAAAAGCTGTCGAAGCTGTGCATACAACAGTCCAGCCCACACAGCCACGCCCCCCCCAACACTCAACACCATCTCCTGCTGGGTTCGTCGTAACTCTCCGGGAGCCCCACGAGCCACGTCGAGAGATTTATGTGCGTTGAAACCATTTCATTGGCGCAATCGCAAATCACTAATACGAATGCAGATGCAACATCCACCATCCTCTAACACCACCATCCACTACCACTAACAGCAGGACGTTGTCTGCGTCCATGTGGTGTCCTTCCATGGGAAGACTATGCAGAACAGGACAATAAATTTCATTAATGCAAGTGGCTTCCTTCCTATGGCTCCATTACAATTAAACATTAAAGCACATTCGATGCGAACCAGACGAAAATAGTTGGAGACGACTGTGGTTTACCAAATCAATTCAAGAGTCGAAAAGGCTAAGAGAGAGAGGTCTTTAAAGGTTACGGTAGGTCTAGGTCGTTAGGTCCAGTTGATCTATCTGCAGTCTGGTTTGATTCAAGTTGTGTTTGTCAGAGTAAAGAAAATGTATTTTCGATTTTCTACGAGTATTTTTGATAAATCTTCCTTGTGGCTTGTTCCGACCAAAGAAGAAGCTCTTTACATATCGTCGAAAGCAAGCTTCTTTTCTTCTTTCTGCCTCATTCGTCCTGTCTCCTTCCTCCTGCCTCCTTCCGACTAATTTCATTAAATATTCATGACCTGACAAACATGTCGCTGAACGATGCACTCGTTTTGGATGCACAAAATGTCGACGACGGAGCCTGAGGTCGCGGTCTCCATTCAACCTCATGTGCCCGAGCTGTCGAACAAGGATTTCAATAAGGTGGAGAACGAGGAGGATGATGAAGAGGACGAGGATGAGCTGAGGATGGAATTTGAATGAAAATTCACTAAAAATTTGCTAAAACCACGTTTAATGAAGGGAAGCTGCTGTCGTTGCAAGCACAGAGAGAGAGAGAGAGAGAGGACCCCAGAAGGGAAGATGGGGAGGATCAAATGGCAACAACAAAGCAATTGGGCTCACAGACAGACAGAGGCGAGAGGACAGACAGACAGACAGGCGAGAGGACGGACAGACTTCGGAAGGAAGTCTGGCGACAGTGGCCAATTTTATTCTTTCGCCTAAGTTTTGTGTGTACTTTGTTTTCATTTCATCGAGCTTTGTGGAAAATAGACATAGAAGAAAGTTGGAGGCAAGTTTCAACTTGCGACGAGGTTCGTGTGCGAGTTCTTAAATAGAATTTTAGGCAAAGTCATAGATTCCAGAAGGTTCAAGGCTGATGTGGCTGGAGCATGAAATTTCTACGAATTCCAACGGAAACTTTTAATCATAATATCGCTTAAGAATTTCATGATATCGCATAAGAATCTCATGATATCGCCTAAGAATCCGATGATTATCCCCAAATGGTTATCATTGAAATGAATATTCGGATATATTTACAAACAAATTTATGTATTCCACGTCCGAAGTCATATGTCAGATGATTTATGAGACCTCGACTTGTGGTAGATGTTTTGATGGGAGCGTTCTTTCTTTCTACCATTCAGGGAATGAATTTTTCATGTTTTCGGGAGAAGAATTTTCGTAACACGAGTTTTTCTCGCAATTGGCAGCCAAAAATCAATTTCTTTACGACCTGAGAAATTCTAAAAGGTAGGCGGAACCTTTCCTTCCACGCACCAAACACCAAACAACGTGGAGGCGGATGACGACGACGATACATCAACGAGCGAAGGATGAGAAAGAGCCTCGAGGGAAAAGCAGGGGTTGGGATGGAGTGAGGAAGGTCGGAGTGGAGAAGGTCTGTGGGTAGAATGGAGGATCCATGATGTAGAGAAGCTGTTGGTGTTCGATACACACTCAGTACACACGGTGCTCTCTCCGGGGGAAACGAGACATAAAAATTGCGGCAATAATGTTCCGTAATCAAGCATTAAATGAGCGAATTTCCACCCTTCATTCATCAGAAGACCACGAACTACGGTAGGAAAGGAAGGGTTTTAAGTGCAATCGAGTCGTTTCGGGTTGTGATGGTAGTTTTATTGTAAAGGGAACTTCGGTGACCAGATATAAAATTCTTCCTGGTATAATTAAATCCCGTCGTTAATGAAATCCAACCAGAATCTCGGTAGGTGGGATAACGGATAAGCTGTATTTACCTTCGCCATAGTCGTCACAAGTTCCGTAGCTTCACAACTGCCACGCAAGGATCTCCTTCGTCCTGCTCCTGGTCGCTGTGACCTCAAAGGTTAATAAATTGCGATAGTCCAAGTGGTTGTTATTGGCGTTATCCTTTTGCAGGCTTTTGTTTTCCTCGGGTCCTCGTTGCCTTCAAGCCCCACTATCCTTTTTAAAGCCGAACAATGTTGGACGACCAGAAGTAGAAGAAGCCAACAAACTTCGTTCGAGACAAAAGGCAGCGAACCGAGGATTTTGGTTCGAGACCGGAAGTCGCAGTTCGATCCAATAGGGATTTCAACCTCCTTTGGGGTTCTCTTAAAGAGGTTCCTCTTATTTTTTTTTTTTTTTTTAGTAGACAACGGTCATGACGTGAGATGATGGAGAATTCAATTCGATCCAAAATTCAACACAAATTCTAACACAGTTGCTCCTCACACACACACTAACATGCACTAACAAAAAATCGACGGACGACTCGGGGCAAACATTATTACGAACACAAGACAAACAGCTTCTTCTTCACTGCTCCTCCTCCTCCACTTCGGTTTTTGTTTCTCTGCACTGCGGTCAGATTCCTTCACTTTTTGTTCTTGTTTTCTAGAGAGAATAATTATTATTATTGTTAAGTCCCGTTATTCCGATTTTGCAATCTTCTCCAAACGACTTCCGAAGCTCAACTGAACTAAACTCGGCCCAACACGGAGCGAAAACGAAAGTGTTGCTCACGAATCGGATCGGAGACGACGACGACAGCAACAACAACAACACAGGTGAAGCCAGAGCGAGTTTAACGGCATTCTAAACAGCGCATGCCTCGCACTGCTCGGCAGAGCGAGAGAGAGGGAGAGCTTGAATTATGCCCGAAAGCTCCTTCGTCAAGTTTCCAAGGATGCAGCGACACCAGTTGGGGATCCTTAGAGATATTTTTGGAGCCCACTAATTCTGTCTGAGAGTATCAGAGGAGCCAACGATAATCAAAAGAAATCAATACAACACCAAAAACTAATTCCTACACGAGTTTATTGATTCTTTCGTTCTTTCAATTAATCCTTCCAACAATTCTTGTCAGAATCATCACTGTCCTCTATGGATTTTCCAACCATTTCAAAACAAAACAATCATAATATAAGAACTGTTACACTTTAATTCTATGTTGGGAATCCATACTTGTCACAATTACTGCATTCTATTATTGTGCAAGCTGCACTTTGTGCAAACATTGCTCACATGTCAACAAGATTCAACCATGATTGCGAAATGCTGGGGTTTGACCTAAAAGCGCAAATACAAGAAATATGATATTTGTTTACATTGCTGACATGCCAAGCGATTAACGGTTGTCTTCAAAGTCGTTTCTCCTTTTAAATTGGTTTTACCATTTATTTACTCTTTTGTTTTATAAATTGTATTCTAGGTTCTTTAAACAAATTATATCAATAGACGCAAAGCATCCCATCACCAGAAGCAATTTCGTCGATGGATTTCTCTCCTTCCTCGTTCGCTTTTTAACGATGCTGCAATGCGAATTGTAGTGACTAAAGGAAGGTAACTTTCGATTCCGAGTGAAGAACGAAAGTTAACGGATTGGAGCCCAGACTTCCAGAACATCGCCGTACTTCTTGCGTTCTGCAATATATTGAAAATATTGAGTATATCGAGTGTATTGGACATCATCTACTGACCTTTAACTGGGAAGTCGTCGGGATGCAACTCAACGTAGTGCCTCAAGACGGCGTCGCGTTTGGCCAAGTACTCGTTGCGCTTCTTATCGATGACGGTGCCGATGCCAAGGCCGGCCACGGTGAACGTGATGTGTTTCTGCACGCCTGTGGGACATATGGCAAGATGGAAACAATAATAATTTGTAATTAAAAAATAAATAAAAACAATTTCGCCACAGAAGTCAATGTTACGTCACGACAGAGGCTCTTGTTCGCACTCACCGGACATCACAGGCTTGCGGAGGCCCCAGTTGAGGAAGATGGCCAGGCCGAAACCCGACGCGGCACAGATGAACGGGTTCCAGATGGCGTTCAGAAATGATGGCTGACGGTCCATCTTGTTGGTCAAAAGCTCCAAAGGATCGGCCATGATTTATTTATTTAGTTCGTCGTACTCGCCGCTGCAGAAGAAAAACTACAACTAGAATCGCGCAAAAGTCAAAATACCATCTGACATTCGAACAGGGATGAAAACCATTCAAAAGGGGAAGGTGAAATAAAATGTAAACAAACCAAAACAACAAACGCAGGGTTGCCGAATGCAAAAAAACAGATGTGAAATGTTTGTTGGTTCTTTTTATGAAGTTAGTCTGCAACATAATTATGAGTTATTGGACAAAATGCTTATCAAATTTTATTACTTCACTTTTTCCATTTTTACACTCACTTCACTCCCATATTTCGACGAGACATCCCTGGTCAGCGCAAAAGTCAATATACCATGACAGTTCGCATAAACTGTCACTCGAGCGCGTGCGATGTTTATTTCTATGAATTGTTCACAGCTGCAGTTCACAACAGAACAAGGCGTATTCACGATAAAAACTCTAGAATTTCAATTTCGCTTTCAATTTCAATTTTATTTCATTGTTAATAAAGTAAAACTCATGTTGGCTACAACTAAACATATCATAACTTTATTTCTGACATAATTTTAAACTTTACAATCAACTATTTATGTTTAAGATTTAAATTTAAGTTTACAATTTTATTTCCTGAAATGGTTTTTACTTCGAAAGTCACGATTCATTAATTTTTACACAGTAATTTTATCATAAAAATATGTTGGTTACTTCTTAGATGAAAATACTCCTATTAGCGGCAAATCTTAATACAAATCCAAAGCAATTGAGTTTGTTTGTGTATTATTTATAATCGATGGTAAATCTTGTATAATTTCTGCGCGATTGTAAAACTAAGAAACAGCGCATTTTTTTCTAAGAGTTCGGACAAAATTTATAACAATGCTCTATAATAAACTTCAAGGCGTGTCAATGCTTTCGACAGCAACTGTTGTTAACGGTCGGATTGAATATTATAATTGTACACCTTTTTCTGTTATTACACGGTATTGATTTAAGACGGATTGAAATTTTTTTCACGATTTTATTCCATTTGACACAAATCAAAATTTTTCTGGAACCAATATACCGTGTAAAAACAGAATTAGGTGTATGTAGTGTTTATTTTTTTTTCTTTTTTGCTGTCGAATTGAAGGCCAAATTGTTCAATTTGTATAATTTTGTATATTATTTTTGTATAAACTTCAAGGCAGTTGAAATATTTTGGTTTTTTTTCGTAAAAAGCACATTTAAAGCGAAACATGAGGCATATCTTCAGGCGCACAACAATTATTAGTTCAATTTAGTATTTATATATTTATAGATATTCTGATTGAATTCAATTTATATTCAACGCGTTCCAAAACGTGTCTTCTTTAAATTATCCTAAACTGTTGATTCAAGAACTTCAGTTAATTGTAGCATTAAAGATATTGATTTAAAATTATATTTAGATATTAGTTTGCAATTTAAACGTTCCCAATTTTGAACACAGAATGGAAACCTCCCCGATTTTGATTAATTGGGTGGAAGGTTTTCTGTTCTGGGGATTTTGCAGAGGGTTTGAGCTTCATTTTCTAAAATGATATACACCTAATTCTGTTTTTACACGGTTTTGATTCAACACTGTTTGAAAATCAAAAATCAAAAATTTTTTACACGATTTCATTCCATTTAGCACGATTTTTACTGGAACCAATCTACCGTGTAAAAACAGAATTAGGTGGATCCTCCATTCAGGGGTTGCTTAAGGTTATATTGATAATGTTTCTTTGAGATCGTGTTTAAATCATATCAAATGAAAATGAAATGAAAACCAATTGCTTTAATTCAAGTTTATTCAATAAACGCATACATTTATTGATCGTTAAATGACAAACTAAATAGAAACGTGCAAAAAAGGACATTTCAATTATAAATTTTCTGAAAACTTAAAATGTGATAAAATCATCAATCGTAAAAAATATGTATTGTATAAAGAACTGAAACTACAAAATGTTTTTAACAATTTTCGTTTGTTTTGCATTAAATTTACGTTTGGGTGAAATTTTACTTCCAATTAATTAAAATTAAGAAAATATTGCATTGACCAAAATTTAAGTAAACCCAGAAAGACGTCGCTTCTTTTTGTGTAAACAATAATAGAATATAATTTAAGACAAAACTATATTTGAATTAAAACTAGAGGAAGATCAAGAGTTGCACAAAATTTCTAAGATAATTTTCTCAATTTCAAAGGCACAAACGTCGAACGACTTAACAATAATTACAAAGAAAACACAAGTACAAATAATAAGGAAGAATTAAATGATGAGCTTAAAGCTAACAAAATGTTTCTCAAAGTATTTGTATAATAAGCATAAAATAGTTACATTCCAAGTATCCGCAATAAATCCTCAATATTGATATAGAATTTATTCCAGCGTTCCATTTGTATTGATTGTAAAAGCAAGAGCAAACTTTAGGTCTCAAATGAAAACGTTCTTCAACAATAAAAATAATAATCAATGCAAATCAATTGTCAATAAACTTAAGAACACATATTCGCAATATTGAAAATACACAAAATTAGTACATAATAAAATTTGTTAACGTCACGCCAAAAATATAATCACACTTAATGCTCTCCTCCTCCGTACTCCCTCCCCGCTCCTAATCCCCCGTCGACTGCATCGACTTCTACAACTACTACTGCTTGTAAATTCAACCCCAGTGAAATGATAATCGTTAGCTTACATCGAAATCAAATGAAAATCCATTGGAAAACATTACAAAAAACTAAACAAAAGTCTAATCGAAATAAAAAGAAGAATAAAACTTCGTCTTTTTCGCTGTCTACTTCTTCTGCTCCGACACCGTGCTCAGTGTCGTCGTGTCATCGCGGGCGATGGTGGGCGGCGGTGGGCGGTGCCCGCGGGTCGGTTCCGAGTGGAGCTCGCCATGGGCGGGAGTTTAGGAATAATTGATATTCGGAGTCGATGATCGGGAAATGGCCTCGGATCAAAGTGAGCCACATACAAGACAATTGGGAAATCACATATGCGTGTTCTAGGAAGCTCCCATGCGAGTGCTCGACGCCGACCCGCTTCAGTTGAATTTTCGCCACCCCCCGCCCCCACACGACATTCCCGCCAATCAACCTAACATTCATCATTCGTGCATGAGAAAGGTATTGTAATTATTACTGTTACTGTTATTGTTGTGGTTGTGGTTGTGGTTTTCGTTTATGTGGTTTCTGCTTTGCTTCTTACGATACTGAACTAATAGCATTATGCGGCGACCCCATTTGCGTGAGCACCTTGTCCAGCCACTGGAGCGGCCCGTGCAAGTGGATCTCGATCCAGCAGGGCGTCGACGTGACGTCCTGTCGATGATATTCGGCGCCCCAGCCCTTCACGAAGCTCATGCGTATTGTGCACATCTTCGTCAGCTCGTAGACGGCCTCGAAGCCGTTGTTCACCGATTGCGAGAGGAGTTGAGCAAATTCTTGGTTGTTGAAGATCTTGAGTGAACACCCGGGCGGTATCTTGCACACGGTGCTGGGGTGGAAGCCGTGGTGATAGTTGCAGTTGCGCGATTGCACGAATATGGCCGAGTCGGAGAGGCACTCGGCGTACACTTCGCCGGTGACGTAGTACAGATGGACGCCTTTTCCTGCAAAGCAACACAAGCAATCAATTACAATTGCAATTGATATAGATTTCGATCGCTTACCTATGTGACGGCGTGTGTTTTCGATGGTGCTGTTGCGGTTCACGTTGCTCAGCTGGCCCAGGCAGCAGCGGTCCGAGTTGTTCGATGGGTTCGTGAAGCCATCGACGATCACCGAGTTGTTGGTGCAGTGGAAAACCTCGCCGACGCGGCAATTGAGTTCGTAGTAGGCAATGGAAGCCCAGAAGGCGGGCTCTGAGTAGCTGACCTGGGCCACGTCGCCCATCTGAGCATCGAGCATTTGTGTGCCGTCGTTGGGATTGTTGGAGTTCCCATCCTCGGACGGGCTGTAGGCCGGCGGCGGCGTCTCGGCGAGGCTGCCGTACGGCGAGGTCGGATTGGAGTTCACCGAGCTGGGGCTGCCCACCGACGTCATGGGTGGGCTGGTCGGGCTGAGGTGGTTGTTGAAGCCGGACGTCGAGTAGCTGACGTTGTGCGGCATCGTCGGCTCGGACATCTGATTGAACTGCAACATCGAGTGGCCGGGAGCGAACTCTGAGTGGCGCGGGACGAGCACCGGCGGCAGCACCGGGCTCTCGACGCGCTTGTAGTGATACGGATTGATGCAGACCTCCTTCTGCTTTGCACTGAATGGATATTGACAGATCTCGAGCGGCTTGAGTTCGTGGTGTGACTGCAGATCCGGCCAGCGCCAGACGCGGCAGTAGATCACATGTGGCAGGCCCTTGCGATGTGAGACCTAATGCGATGAGGGGAATTATTAGAGTGATGAACAACGAATGATCGAAATCGAAACTGACCTGTAAGCGTCCGTCTAATGATCGTGGTATGGTGACGCATTTCGACGGCTGTCCCGGGCAGGAGAGCGCTCGCTCCAGCTCCTCGATGGCACCCTTGCGCTTCTTCAGCTTCTTCACCAGACTGTCGACGGCCTTCTCGGCCCACTTCTCCTCCTCGTCGCCCTGCTTCCAGCCGAGCAGCTTCTTCACGGCGGGCGATGTGAATGAGAAGAGCGTTCCTAGCGTAGACATTGCGCTGCTCGTGGTCGACTCAACATCGTCGGTGTCCATTCTGTTGGAGCTGCTGGGGTTCACCCGAAAGCTGGGATAGCTGCTCGCAGGAGGGGGATAATCTGGAATCGAATAGATCCGCACGGAACAAAGTTATCGAGGCGATCAAATTAATACAATAAGCAGTATCAGAGAGTGGAAAAATTAAAAGGTTTTCGTGCAAGACAGAAATCAGTTGCCACAAATCAAAATGGACAAACATATTACCCGCAATACAGAGCAAAAGACAGACAGAGAGACAGGCAGACAGACAGACGGACAGATATTCAAAGCGTCTGTCTGGCAGTCGGCTTTACGGCTGGTGGAACCGCCCACAAGTATTTGGCGCTAATCCAAGATAGCCATCGCTCTGATCCGTTGTCGGGCTTGTAGTTTCTTTCTTGTCCCATGCTTGGCTCCACCTTTGCCGTTAATTTAAATCAACGAACGAGCGCACGAGCTCCCCGCCGAAGGTCGACCACGAACGACGACAGCGACAACAACAACGACGACGACTACTTGACTGCGAAATCATAATCAACCACAACAATAACAATTGTTACTGTTTTGATTAGTCGAGGAGGAACTTATCGGACGACTCCACCACACATGCACAGGAGTGGCTCACACACACACATAAACGCACATAAACGCAATGGAAAATTAATACCAAAGTCGTGTTCTGCCGTCGAGGAGCTCGCGATGTAATGATGTTGTAAGTTTAAGCGGCGTGGTAATTAAATCTTTATTAATTGCCACATAATTCCTTTGGAGCAAAATGTGGTTGTCGGAAGCGAATTCAACACAGCTGGCGACATAACTTATTGGGATTTGGCCACAGGATGGTTTTAGTCAAAATTGTTTAAGTTTATTAACTTAAATTGCATTCGCTGTAGTAAAGGTTGAGGGGAAGGACACAAATATGCACTTTGGGTTCATTAATAAAAGTCGAAATTATTAAAGAAAATTCAATATGAGGATTAACTATGTAAATTACTAAGGATCATAGGGTTGAAGTATAAAGAAAGCTTAACAAACTAAGGTATAGTCTGATAAATCTCCGCTGCAGCTGAAGGCCATCGTTGCTATTGCTATTGTATCGTAATCAGTCTATGGCATTTAATTATAGTGCAAATGAAATATATTCATAAATGCAAAATACAGAGAGATTTATTTCAAAGAGATTAGCTAAATGTATAATGATGGATATGATAAAAGTAGATTCCTCAACTTTTACAAAATTAACTTTTCTTGAATACATTAGAGTATAGAGAGAGAGAGAGAGAGAGATTATCTAACTGATTGGAATGGAAAAGGAGGATGGAAATAGTTTCGTTCAACTGAGAAACATTAACGAGAGAGTGAAATTGTTGTTGTCACTGCGCGAAACCCACGCGACGCATGCGCAGAACAACTTAATTTTCCGCGAACTGATTTAAATGTCGGCTAAGCCCAGGCGGGCTCCGCGAGCAAAGAATTCGCATTAATAACGCATTTCGAGCCATTCATCGACTGACAATCCGATAGACAGACAGACGGACGGATAGACAGACAGATGGACGGATAGACAGCCGCTTATCAAAGGCAGCAACGACTAATCATGCGCTTATGACAACTCAATGTTAACGTGTTGCAATTTGCAAACGAAAAATTCGAGCGAAATCATAATAATCAACAAGAACACAGGAGGCGGGAGGAAAATATAAGAAAATACTTTTTCGCGATTGAAAATGGAAATTGTAAAATAAACAAACGTCGGACTTCCGTCGTGGAACAACATGCAATTTGTTGCACTGCGATCACGATCGTGATCGTGTCGAACATTTTGTCATACGAAATGTTCTTCCACACGACGACGACGACGCCGACGCCGACGACGGTGGCGACGTCGATCGTTGGAGCGATTTTGTTGTCGCAACATCGTTGGGGACAAAGTTGCCAATTGGCAAAACAGTAACGGCATCGAAAAAAACCTGACACGCGTGCGAACGATGCCGTGCAAATTACAGGCTGACAGCACGAAAACCACACAGAAAGCCAATTTAACCAGTCTCGTAAATCACCATCAGCATCGACCCGGCATCGGGGAGCAGACCCGGGACCCGGAGAGACCCACGGACCACCGATTTCGCCTGCGCGTTTCCTAAGAAATCAAAGCAATTTTAATTGCTTTACAATAAATGCAATTTCGGGCGTTCACTCGAACGAGGTGGGGTCGGCGATCGAGGCGGAAGGCGAGGGGACGGGGCGGTGTGCGAGACGAACGAAATTCCGGTCGCACAACGCGCGCGACTCCCCTGTGGGCCCACGGGCTGACACGACGGACACGCGCCACAGCCTGCGACGGCGACGGAGACGCAGACGCCGAAGCACACGCAAGCGACGCGGCTCAATTAGCAGCGACAACGAAATCTGCCAAATCCAATTTGGTTGACATCGCACCGAAGCCACGGCAAACAAAAAAACCTGAAAATGTGGCAGCTTCGGCCATCGTGTGGCCGTCGCGCATGCTCATTGCGTGGCTGTGACCAACTCTTGTTGGCGATTTTAATTGCCTGCCGCCCAGGAGCGCCGCTGGCCATTGATTTGCAGGCTTCTATAATTAATTATTTTATTATTGAATTGTAAATCATAAATTAGACGTTTCTAATTGATGGCTGGCGTGCATGGAACGCATTATCGCCTTTGCTACTGTTGGGTTTCTTGCGATCGACCCCGGAATAGGCGGAAATTCGGACAAATAATTTGGACATTTTTATTAACTAGAAAAACGAGTAATTAATACCTGCTACTAACTAACTAACTGTTCTAAACAATTAACATTTGGATGGACCAAATAGAAATTCAGAGAAATCTCAAACAAAGTACTTTCTTGTTATCTTGTTGCACTAAGTACAAATTCTGTTGAATCCTTCACAAAGTACTTTCTCATCATCCATCGTTCCTAATGATCCCCTTCGTTTGAAAGTTTTCAACAACAAGAGTTCAAAAATTGATTCGTTTTCGATGCAGGGAGGTTCTGTCAATCTTTAACTTCCTCCTCTCCAGGATCGGACGATCATCAGAGAGAGAGAAAGAGAGAGAGACATCGACAAAGGTGAGTTATGAAGGGCCAGACGTCTGCCAACGACTGTCGCAACTGCGAGTGGCAACGACATAACTTTTATTATTGCTGCAAACGAAGGCACGACTGACACTCACTCAGTCAACTCAGCAGAACTCAGCTAAAATGAATGATATGCCATAAAAGAAACGACATCCTCGTAAAACCAGGAAGGCCAGCTGCGAGGGAGGAAGGAGCAGGGAAGGAGCAACAACAACAACAAACGGTTTTCTCTGCTCAGGAAGGAAACATTGAATAATTGCGCGATTACAAAGTTTCTTTATTTGCATATTCGAAACGATACGATAGGATATGATATGATGAGAGGGAAGGAAGGATACAACAAGAAAACAATAGTGAATACAACAAGAAACAATAGTGAATACAACAACAACACCAATAGCAATAACTAAAACAAAGCACAATACCATACAATAAAATAAAATTAAATCTCGTAAACGATGGCGTCCAAACAATCAATCAATGAAAACGACAACAGTAAAGTATTTATTATGACATCCATGAAGGGGAGGAGGAGGGAAAGAGGACGAAGGCGAAGGTGAAGAAGAAGAAGAGGAAGAACAGGAAGCAACAGCAAACGGAATGGAGGAAAATATTGAATTGCAAGTGATAAGAGGATGGTTGTTTACTGTGGGGCAGGGGGGGAAGAGAAGACACAAGTTCAACTAAACAACGATGAGTTATTTGTTGAGAAAACCGAGCGAAAAAAAATTATGAATAAAAACATACACATTTTTCACACGATCCGGTGAAAGACGAAGACGACGATGACGATGGATGGATGGAAACTGGAGGACGGAATGTTTGTTCTGATTGCGAGGGGAGGATGAGCGGAAAGATCGCGTTTGCGTTGCAATTTTCGACCCTCCGCGGAGCAACACTTGATACACGAACGAGCGATATTTATTATTGCTCTTTGTTCACATCACGATAACGACAACGAAAGCGATTTCAATGTTTTTTGTTTTCTTTTATCACAAAACTGCGTTTAGTTTTCGCGTTCGCTTTCGGCGATGAGGAACTTCAATGCAAGCAAACAACAGGGACAAACTACTGAAATGTTATCTCGCGTGCCGCGTTGTTCTTCGTACTCTAAAATGCGATCCGTTCGATCGCGGATCGAAGGACTGATGAGCGATGGAGCGACCGGCTCGAATTGTATCGATGGATGGATGGATGGCTGGATGTATCGACGGAGTGAGTGACTGACTGACGTGTTGTCACTTGAATTACAAATCAACAAATGTTCCAATGTTCGACACGACAACGATTATGCCTTCCACTCGGAGCAGCAGCAGCAGCAACAGCATGAAACAACAGCCGCCAACGAGACCGACGACGGCAACTTTAGCTAGAGGAGCAACAGCAGCAGCAACAGTAGCCGAATGCAACAACAACACAAGACTAACAAGAGCAAGCACATCAACAAATGCCTGTTGTTTACCACGGAGAAGAAAACAAGTAAATAAATAAACGAACAAAAGAGCGAGTGAACGAAAGATTGAGCGAAAGAACGATTGAGGGAACCGAATGGGAGAACGAATGAAAGAACGATTGAGAGGAATCGAAACCGCGACGAAATCCAAACCGAAATCCAGCCCAAGAACCGATCCAATCAACCGAAAGCGAGCGAACGAGCAAGCGAGAGCAACGAACGAACGAACGAAACCGACACGAGCATCGCGAGAGAACGAGGAAAAGACACGAGAGCGAACAACCCCCAGCAATAAAGGAGCCTTCGGTCGCCTCTAGACGACGACAACGACAACGACTCCGAACTCCAAAATGCAGCTCCATAAGTCGAAACCGAACCGAGATAGGATCGTATCGGATCGGAACGAATGAGAAAGGTGGGGATGAGAGGGGGGCGGAAGGGGAGGAGAGAGTGATCCACCAAGTGTTCAAAGTACAGCAAAAGTGCAGGAATCGTATTTCGCATTAAATGCTCAACAACAACAAGACAAATAGCAACAACAAAACAGCTACAACAACAACATGAACAGAAACAACACCAACAACATAATAGCTATTAAGCTGCAGTTGGAATTATGTTTGAGCTTCTGGTGTTCACCGTGAACACGAAGAGGTGGAAGGAAGGAAGCAAGAAAATAGGAAGCCAAGAGCTCAACATTGTAAACTATGAAGTGTGTGTGTGTGTGTTTGTTTGAGTGTGTGAAAAGAGCTCTCCATAGGCGGCAGAGAGAACAAACAAAGAAAGACTCCAAAGCGCAGCACGAGTCGCATCGGCTTCTGGAGCAACAGCAAAAAGAGCAACAGAACACAATAGCAACAAAACCAGCAAATCTCAGCAACAGTTCTACAATATCACCATAACCACAACAACAACAACAATACAGAGACATTATATATATATTAACAAGAGTATCCTATTACCATCGACTCGGCATGAGATTTGCAACATGTGTAGGTGGAGTCTGGTGGCCACGTAGCGAACAAAATCCGTCTTGGACACTGGAATCGGACTCTATTTGCAACGGAACATACGGATTTTACAAAGCAAATGACACCAGTGCAACGGGATTTCGATATCCACTATAGGAAAATTCCAAGTAACCATAGGAAGATTCAAAGCCAACCAAAGAAACCTATAGGAAACTACTATAGGATAGTGACCAGCATCAGCGACGATTGTCATTGATGAGGCACGTACCACGTCTCAAAATACTATCATCCTCTGTCGACTCAATGAAATCTAATGATCGAGAATTCAATTTACATCTGTAAGCATATAAGTCAAGTTATTGTAAGTGGGAAGCTCAGGGACAAATTCAACGAAAGACTGGGACGTGTTCAAATTTCCAGTAATAATATCCTTGAATATTGTAAATCGTATATGAACTTATAAAACTGGTGTGTAATTTCATAATTGTCTATAAAATCGATGAATCAGGAGATCTGATTTTAAAATTAACCTCCTTATTTTTATACCAAATTTGAATAAAAAATCTTTTTCTGTACATTATATTAATACGGTGAAACGGAACTAATTAATAGGAGTGACTAAGACCGAATTATTCACCCTCCTGTAAACTACGATTATTTGCAAAGGCATATCGATAGTAATTGCAACCTTCTACAGTAGACGCTAGTAAAGCAAGCTTCCAATTTTAAATATATACATAATCTTCGAGTCTTCCACTCTTTTATGAATTCTAATGGGCCCACAACAGAACTAATACCACAACACCGCAATTACAGACATTTGCACTGCAACAAACCACACATTTCAAAGGCTTAAACGAGCTGGGAGGGGGCGTGGCGGGCACAAGGGGGCAAGTCGAGGTCTGGGACTAGAGTGGAGTGGAAATGGAGAACGAACGACAGAACGAGGGAGTTGTTAAAGTTTTCCGCTTGCAGTTGTTTTGCATAATTTGTTGTTGTTGTTGATATTGTTTTTTCTTTTCTTTTCTGCGTGTCGTGTCAACAGCAACAAAAACAACTGCAACTACAACAACAATAGAAGGCAGCCAATGCATGAACGATGCCACAGCACGTAAAACAACATGAATACAAGTCAGTCATAACACCAGCAACAAGAACAGCAATAACAACAACAACAACATGACAATGGCAAATCGCAATTGGATTTGGGCGCCGCCCGCGATCGCTCGGCTCGCGAACGTGCGCCAATACAAGTGTTTATTGCATGTAGACCCACTAAATGACCAAAGACTCGGGATCCGTCTAATCAGAGCCCGAAGATCTCGCCCCACCATGTGTGCTTTGCATGGTGCGTGTGCATTTGGACAGTGTTCGAGCGAGGGGGCGTTTGACGGCGGTGGATGGTGGACGGTGGTGGGCAGTGAGTTAATTCAGTTGCAAACAAATGTAACAATCGACCATTAACCGAATGCTAAACACGTCTATAATAATTAACACGAAGAGCTGGACGGCCAGCCGGCTGGACTCGTGGAGCGCCAGGCAGTGGATGAAGGGTTCCACCAGAAGGGCGAAAGTGTGTGTGGGTGGAAAGGGGAAGAGAAAAGGAAAAGAAAAGGATTGAAATGGGATGGGAGAGCATGTAAATCGAGAAGGAATGCATCATTTGATATGCATGCGGGAAGACTTCGTGAACATAAATCAAGTATTGAAAGCCAAGCAAAAATATATTGTATATTTTTCTTATTGTTGTTGATGTTGTTATTGTTGATGATGTTGTATTTATTGTTGCTGTTATTGTTTCTGTTGTTCATGTTATTATTATTAACGAATAGAAGGGTGCGAAATTATAGCAATTTGGTGGAGCAATTTCGCGTCCACCAAAGTCGCAACATGGACTTCGCTTTCGTTTGGACGGGAGCGCGAGAATATGATGAGGGGAAGGTTTTCAACCCTCTGAAAGTGAGTGTGTTATTTACAGCAATTAAACAAGAGTCGAGAGTTGAAGTCGGGGGGAATGAGAGAATTCCTGGAATTCGGGGAACTTCCGCGCTGTCTCCCTCCAGCGAGAGGATTGCAAAACCGAACCCACTGAATTTTTGTAACATTCGAATCGATGGACGGAGACGTCAACGCATGACGCATGAGCATCTTGAGTATAACATCCGGTCGCCATCATTAGGATCGAAGTGAGTTCGAATGAGAGCTGAACGGAGGAAGGAAGGGTAGAGCGAGAGGGAAAGAGAGAGAGAGGGAGACGCGATAATGGCCATCGATGCGGCGAGTTGGCGACACTTTTGCATGCTTCGCTGGGAGGCTGGGAGCAGGAGGCTCGAGACCCGAGACCTGTCCCGGCGCCTTGTTTGGGCTGCGGTCCCGTAACACCTGTTAATTAACTGCAGGCCGTGAGGGGAGTTGAGTTTCTCGTCGTCATCATCGTGGTAGTCAAGAAATCGACGGCGACGGCGGCTCCTCGAATTAAATAAATCCGCGAGTGCTTCTGTGTAATTCGCAACCGAAGCCGCCGCCGCTGCCGCCACTGATCGTTTACAAAATCATGGCTAAAATGTCCATAAAAATGGGAAGCATGCGCCGTCGCGTAAACGCAACAAATATAGCGCACCGGCGCCTGCTCGGGCGCAACAAACGGCGCAAAAACACATGCAGCAGGCGCAGTGGTGAGAAGGGACGACAACGAAGAAGAAGAAGAGGAGGAAAAACTCCGAAGAAGCTTCAGCAACAACGGCAACATCAACAGCAATAGCAACAAAACAACAAAGCAAAAGAAAAACAACACTGAAGAAAAACAACAATGAATGGCAAAAGCAACAAATGGCGAAACAATTTTCCAGGAATTCCGTGCAGAACTCCAGAGACTCAAATAAGGCGCGTAGAGTCCGGACTCCGGAGAGAACACAAGCGCAGAGAAGGACAAACGGACAGACAGACAGCGTAGACAACAGATAGACATACAGAGATATGGGCGGACGGACAAAGGAATAGACAAAGTCTGGTTGGAGCAAAACATAGAAGGAATACTAGAAGGAAAGAATATTGTTCCTCGGATAAAAGGAGAAGAAATAGATATGGGGCCGAGAGAGACAACGAGATGGGGAGGATAGTGAGGAGGGAGAGAAGGACAGATGGAGCTAGAAAGAAGGAGAGATGGATGGAGTAAGAAAGGAGAGGGATGGAGCTAGAAAAGAGGACAGATGGATGGAGTGATTGAGTATAGAGCGTAAGAGGAGGAGAGTTGAGGATTAAGGAAGAGGTTTGGAGCAAGAGAAGGACAAAAAGAGACATGTGCGTAAGAAAAAGATTCGGTCTATAATTGTTTTTCTTTTGTAATTACACCACTCGATGGCGAAGAACAAGAGGATGAACGGCAAAAACAACAGCAAGCAAAACAACAATTGCTGACCGACGATGCAACGAACGATGAACAAAACCGATCGCTTTCGAGTAAAACGGCGTGGCAACGTTTAAAGCGACGGCGACGCACCGTGAAGTGGCGGACGCAGTTGGAAAAACGTCAACGCCGGCTCCAACTTTATGCCACGATCGCTGACAGCTAGGAAAATGAAGAGCACGAGACACATCGCGGCAACATGTTCACGCAACGCAGCGACACGATCGTTCGCCGTCTGATGGCATGAACGACGAACGAACCAACCAACGGACAAACGGACGGACGGACAGACAGAGCAGCAATTTATTAGAAATTAAATGCGATTTCAATTAAAGCGCTCACTGCCGGCTCCGAGAAGCCTCCATAAATCCTCCTGGGTGGCTTCGAGGCGACGGGAATATTAAATGCGAGTTAATTTTGGGTCTCGCCAGCGAGTTGGAGGCGAAAGAAAGTCGCGGTCGTCTATTCAGCACAATATGTAGATTCACTGATGCGATCTCGGTTGACGAAGGTGTCAACGACAACAACAATAGAAGCAACAACAATAGTCAACAACAGCGACAATTGCAAATCCATTGCTCACCAGCGGTCAACGATAAATCCCGGAAAACGGACTGAAACCAACCGAGAAAGCTTCAATGGATTGCATTGGGCTCAGAATGGGATTGCTGCTTAAAATACGAGTACTCTCAATGAGTAGAGCCAGAAACTGCAACAACAACAATCGAGCCCTGCCAACAACAGCAACAACAACGTCCAAGTACCGTGTGTGGGGGTTTTCTGTGTCAGTCGCTGTGACAAAGATTTATGTGTTGCCGATTTCTATTTTATTGCAATATGACGAAGACAGCGACTGCGACTGCAACCGCGACGACGATTGCGACGATTGTGTTTGTGTGCGGTTGGAGATTGAAACGTAAAAATATTGTGACAAGAGCTAAAGTTCAATGAGTGGCGGAGCGAATGAATTGTTCCAGCGTCGACAATGGGCGACGACGAATTTGCATCTCGATGACTGCTCGAACGTTTCAGGGAAATCGACAATTCGTTGCAAGGACCACATTTAAATTAAAACCGAAACTCTAAACCGCTCTCAAGGTATGAAAATGAACACCAGATGACTCAAAGACATAGAATTTGTGCCCAACGAGTTATCGTGGGCCAAAAACCATCGTCGAGAGGGGTGAAAAAATCCAATAGTCTGACACGAGATGAATGAGGAAGCATTTAATCACTTTTCGGCTATGACAAGATCGATATTTCGCGGCTTTCGAGCGAACGAACGAACAAAAAGTTGTCACGAATCGATAAACTCCAAGAGTACAAAACGAAACAATGGGTCGAACATAATTGCAGTGGGTTTATCGCCGATAGAAAATCAAATCGGGCCACAACGAAAAAAACCTCCTACCACGGCCCCGGCATAAGCGCTAAAATCCGCACTCGAACCTCACGGAGCGAATTAATTCACAAGACAGAAAAAATGAACAACAAAGGCAGCCAAATGCAATCAATTAGTTTCGTATCTGGGCCGAGTTTAGAGAGAAGAGCGAGATCTTATTGGGCGGATTTCGGATTTTGTCACACGCTCCCTCTCTCGCAGTCGTTCTGCTCCCATTGTTCTAGTGAATGTTTTGGTTTCTTTTGTCAACAAACACAAAAAACGACGAACGCCTCCTGCAACAATCAGAACAATAACTACAACAACAACGGCAACCAAAACAGAGATTACAAAGAGCCGAGTTTAATTGGAGTCATTAAAGACACCTTTACAACAAAACAATGGCCTTCGCTTGAGGAGGGCGCGAAGCCGGAGACCGATCTGAAAATAGAATACTCCAACTCGAATGGGAACTATTAGGCGCAGAAATTATGTGCCGAGCATGGCGAGTGGATTGGCGCATGCGTGGAGGGAGCCCGACTCGCGACGACGGGTGTCACCGGGCGCGCGAATAAACATAAAAACGAAGGCATTATTAAACAATTAACTTTCAATAAATAAGACAAAACACACGCTCCAACATGGAGGCAACAAATTGGAATGAGATTATGTATCTATTTAATGGGATAATTATAAGCCCAGTCGAGAGAACCGCGAATTGAAAAAAATCAAAAGAGGTTGAGTTGATGGAAAAAATGGCAAAAAACTTTCAACTTCGCACTTGCAGAGCGCGAGGCGTAGGATGGAAATTGAGCAAATCTAGTTTATATTGAAAACGTATGCAACGTAACACACTTTTATGGACTGTGGTACCAGCGTCGACGGGTGCTGCAAGAGCGCCCTTGCTTCCACTTCCACTTCGACTGCGGTCCATGTAGGACAGCAGCAAAGTGTTTCGAATGCATGTAAATTTCGGTTTATTTATGGCCAAATTGAAATATTGGCTTGATGTATCTTAATTCTCGGAGAGCATAGTGTTAAGGTTGTAATTTATGAAAATAAAGCGCATGCGAACGCATGACAAATGGCAACAAATTGGAAAAGCAATCAGTTTTCGCTTCGGAAATCGATGGTAGGCACAAGACAACAACAAGGACAACAACAAGACGACGGGGAGGGAAAACTCAAAGAACTGCAAAGGAAATAGGATCCGGTGTAAATTTGAATGGTGTTGGGAACGAGGCTTCAGGCAATTAACTTGTTAACTCCAACAAATGACTGCGATCGATGTTAGCGGGGGAGTCAAAGGCGTCCTCCGGGCCTTGGTTAACGGGACGATGACAAGTGGTTATGGTGTGGAGCACGCAAACGCAACACCAACAGAACGATAACAACTCAACGGAATTCAACGGAACTGAATGCAAGGCAAACGAACACTCCAGACTTACCGGAAGTTCCATCATGATTATCACTAGGAATTCCTCTGTTGAAAAAATTCTCTAATCTTCGTTTCGCAATTTTCGCGCTAAAAATACCAGCTAAAAGATTCGTAAAAGAAAATTCCAAATTAAAACAGAAATGAACAGAACAGAACAAACTACACTACGAAAACAGCAACCAAGAACAATGTGAGCCCATGTCTGAGCTCGAATTCGAAAATGTGCAACCGATGCACCGATCGACAAATGTTTTGATTTCAAGTGTCAATTTCCGTTTTCGTTGCACTTTCGCTGTTCCCTCACTCCTCGTGTGAAATTAGAGTTCAACAGAAAGAATAACACTAAAATACGAATTCGTCAAGTTCATTCGTCTCCAGCAACTACAACAACAATAACAACAACCAAGCTGAATCAAAGGGTTTCGAACTCGAACGAGTCGAAAAATGTAAGACGACTTTGTTGTAATGTTTAGTTATTACGACGAACGCAATCTGTGCATGTGTACAATACATTTTTGCTGTCTTTCCCGCTTCGTCGAACCTTTTTATTTCTGTTTACATACTTTGTTGATACGTTCAGAAAAGGTGTTTACAGATAAGAGCTGTACGCCGCGACAGCTACACCGCTAGATATATAGATGGATGGACAGATAGAGCGGCGAGCAGCCAGTGCAAGACAGAGAGAGCGAGTGAGATGGAGAGAGAACAACTGGGAACTGAGCGAGCACTGCGAACCATGCATGATAAGCATTTTTGATTGGATTCCCTAAGCGGGCAAAGTTTAAGCGGCGACCATAAATAAACGCTCTCCGCACACGACAATCGAAAATTATGAAATTGATAAAACTTGTGATTGTGCTAGGATAGGAACCTAGAGATAGATAAATGCATCCTCAATTTTGACGAATGCCATTACAGCTCACCAACGTTTGAGAGCTGGCTGACTCATGTGATTTGGTTCTTCGACAATAAACTTTGAACGGCATTATTCATTGTTGTTTAATAGGTTTCACGAATTCGCAATCGAAATTTACATGACTGTTTGATTTTGTTCGCTTGGTCTAAGGTGACTCAAAGTGAGTCACGGGGCTTTCGAGGGCCATCATTAAAAACCCGATTAGAAATGGAAAAAATGCACTGTGTGCATATCATTGCGTGTTTGGGGTTCCCGTCCGTCCTCGCCAAGAGGATTTCTTTCAATATCGCTTTCCTTTGGTATATCAATCACGCATAATCACCGGGCCACCGTGAGACCGTGTCCAAGTGCCGAGATAAACAAATTCTGCGAATTCTATTTCGATTCTGAATAGCAGTCTTTGATAAGAAGACCCTGTGAGCACCGGAACCATCGCAAGCGAAGAAGGAAGAAATTATGGAGGAAACATCGGACTGAGGCGCCAATTTACTTTCGATTGTTTATTGCAGATCCCTGAAGCAAAGGGAAAATCGAACGAGCTCCCACTTTGAAGCTGACAGCTTTCAAGAGGCTGGCTTTAAGAGGTTTCTAAACAAATAGGAGAATAATAAATTCATGAATTTATGGAGTTTTGAAGGAGCATTTTACAAATTCAATAAAACCTTTAAGGCCGCCGTCGTCGACGCCGCCGACCGACCGACAGGGAGACAAACAAAAGCCCTTTGGACGACGTTTGGTCCCAAATATAAATATCCGTGGGTCCGTCCCCTCGGTGTGGCGGGCGCCCAGTGCAGGCGTTTGGGGTCCCCGACTGAGTTCAAATAGATGCTCGAGCACACCCGCACACACTCGCTGGACGACCGAACACACACACGCGCACTCCACACAAGGCAGGAGCCGTCGTTTCCACACCAGATCGGAATCTGCATTTTATCGGACATATTTCGAGAAATCCAAGTGCTTCGGGGGTTTCATCTCGCGGGGAATCGAAAGCCCACAGAGCGTCGTTTGCAGCACCCTTGGAGCGCCCCATAGAGGAGACTCCCGAGGCGACGACCTAACGAGAAGTTTTTTCTTGTTTCGCTCGTCGCTGGCAACAATTTGAAAACACCTTTTCGCCACAAGTCCGGCAGAAATTCATGAAATTTTACTCACTTCCTTTGTAAAAATTCCCGAATTCACAATTTCACACGAACTGGTTACAAACAAAACACTTGTGGTTAGTAAATTAACAAATTTTAATTGTTTATCAAATTTTCCTCGGAACGCAGCAAAAAAAGCGACACAAACACGCACGAAAGAAAACGACGACAATTTTGTGTAATGGAAGAATTGGAAAAAATTTGTTCACCAAAGTGCAGCGGCGAAATTCGCGGCGAATCCGTAATCAATAAAAACCGAAAGACGAAGAAGTGAACTGACTGAAAATGGCTGCGGTGTTCGGTAAGGCAGCGATAAGTGCGAGCAGGACAACAGGAGTGACCGATGCTTCGCCGAACAGAGGTAGCACTACATGCTCGACATGCGTTGCCAAATGCGGCGAGTCCCCGAACAAGTGTACAGTACGAACCCAGCGACTTCGCCAGTTCGAACAGAATGGAGTAGCTGTAGTAAAGAAGTACGAGACTTTGAAATTCATGGCGCACTGTACAAAAAATAGCAAATAAGAAAAAAATTAAAAAATTATAAAATATAATATAATAAAAATATATATATTTTATTTTTTTGTAATTTTTTTTTATTAAAAAAAATATTCTTTCACAGATATATAGGAGAACAATAATAGCTATAGAACTCGAACATGATCGATATTTATTACCAATAACCGGATTCGGTTAAATACAGAAAACATTTTCCAAACCAAATACTTTAGTCCCTAATGTAAAATACATATAACAATTATGTAAGCATGGAAAGCATCAAATTAAATACTACAAATCTCAATAGTAAATATTCGAAATTATCTCGAAGTTAGTTACAGCGATCCCAGCGCCAAATGGTGCCGTCGTCACAGACGCATATCAGGACATCGCCGTTCTTCGAGAACGACGTCTGGCGAATCGCGGTGTTGCACTTGGGATGGACGAGGGTGCTGCACTTGGTCAGATTCGGGTCGGCGCTGTCGAGCTCCCAGACGTACGTCTTGCCCTGCTGGTTGCCCAGGGCCAGCACCTTCTGCCAGAAGTTGAAGGCGAAGCGGATGAACCAGATCTCGCACTCCTTGTAGTCGAAGTGGTGGATGATGGTTGTCGTCGAGTCCTGCGGCGACTTGACGTCGTCCTGCTCCAACTTGCCCGGCTTCCAGCACACGATCGAGTTCTCGCACGACTTCGACAACACGAAGTCGCCGAACCACTGGACGCAGTCGACGTAGTTGCGGTGAATGTCGCGTGTGGAAAAGTCGGGGAAGTGCTCCTTGATCGTCGGGAACGGCGTCGCGGTTTTCGTTGTGTTGAACGAGCAGCTCTTCTCGATGGCCTCCCGGATGGCCGGCTTGTCCAGGCGCCACAGCTTCAGCGAGTGGTCCATGCCGCTGGACATGATGCGGTCGCCGCGCAGGTCGAAGTCGAGCGACAGCACCTCGTCGCGATGGCCCTCGACGCCGCCGAATATGGCCACGCACACGTCCGTCTGGATGTTCCACAAGCGCAGGGAGTGGTCCTTGCTGCCGGAGAGCAGGAACTGCGGCCGCTTCGGGTGGAACTTCAGCTCGTTTATGGCGTGGCCGTGGCCGATGTAATGCTTGGTGCAGAGGTGCTTCGAGGGATTGAAGATGCGAATGACTCCGCGGTATCCAGCGGCGGCGAGAATCGGTTCCCCGGTGTCTGCGTCGTACGACCAGGCGCAAGTGTAGAAGTTCTCATCGGGCTGAAAGTGGTTTACAAAGGATTCTATTTGAGAAGGATTAAATAAAGGGATGCTTTATATAAACCTACATCGGGGTCCGCATAGCACTGCAGCAATCGAATACCGCAGACGACGCCATTCTCATCTCCTTCGACTCTGGGTCCCATGGGGCATTCGTAAATGGAAATGCGGTCCTTGCCCACGGAGGCGAAAACCGCCTGCTCCTTGTTCAAGTAGTGATTGAACTGGGCGCCAAACAGCGGCTGCCCATGGTCCTCTCGCAAATGGCAACTGGAAAGACAAACGAGCGTGCAATCAGAGCAATTTCTTATAAGGGAAACTTCCCGTACTTGTATTTATACAGCGGCTTCACCACCTTGGGCAGCTTCGACTTTTTGCGCGAAGACCTCGAGGACTTTCGCGTGCCCGGCGATTTGCTGCGCGAAGTTGTGGTCGTCGCTGTGCTCACCACGCTGGCCGTGTCGTCCTGGAAAATTCTAAAATCAGATCATTCTAATAGGTAAAAACGAACTGCGCACTTTATCGTCGTTGGATTCATCGCTGTCCACGGCAAGGGTTTCGGCGGCTCCAGACCGGCCTTCTGGGCGCTCCTCTACTTTTGCGAGCGCCTCATCATTCTGTCGGTGTTCCTCTTCCTTGTTCTCCACTTCATCCAGCACCAGGGAATCTTTCATATCCGATTTATTTAATGTAATTTTGAACTTATTTCGTTCGTCCGGCAAAATCGCGGTTTTTGTTTTCGCTCCACGAAAATGTCAACAAAGGCTGTCATTGCGGCGGCAGCAGGAGTTGCCAATCATCGCGAAAATAATTCGCGAAAATACTCTTTTTGAAGGTGTTGCCATTTCGCAATGCATTCAAATTAAAATGTGCAGTTTGTGCAAACTTATAAATTTATTTCTGTGGACTTTTAACAAAACAACTTAAGTCGAGAAAAAATAATTTACAAAATTTTGTTTATCATATTAATTTATATTATTAAAATTTAATATATAACAATATTTGGAAAAAATCAAAATAAGCGACACAGTATTACTATAATACAATATTTTTACTTGTATTTAAATACTGTGTACACTTTATTTTTTATTATTCGCTCTCTTCAAGAATTTTAATATCAGACATAAGTTGTTTTGTCCACAGATTTTAGTTATTTATTCGATTACAATTACATATGTTAGTTATTAATTATATTTATTCGGTTACAAACAATTACTTTAAATAATAATAAAAAATAATAATAATACAAATATCACGTATAAAGCATTATTGAAAATTCCCTCCATAATCGCCTTTCCCATAGAGATCTCTTCTACTCCTCCGCCTGCTCCAGCGCCTGATTAACGAAGTGCTCCACTTCCTTGAGAGCCTTCAAGCTGTGCTCGGAGCGCGATACCAGCTCGTTGATCAGGAACCCGTGCAGCAGCATCGTCTTCACCTGGTCCATGCGCGACTGGGCGAAGAGCAGCTCCAACTCGTTGGCCAGATAGGGACCCATCTTCAGCTCGGCGGCCGCCTTCATGTAGGCGCATTTCAGATTGCGCATCTCCACGAGCTTCAGCAAATTATCGCGACGTTGCGTCTCGAGTTCTCGCAGTTGACCGGCGAACGATAGATTCTCAATGCACGTGGTTGTGGATGAGGATTTGTTAAACGACCCGGAGGGAGGATTGAATATCTCTGGGAATTCACCTCGCAATTTGTAGCCAAATTCGGAGATGGGCTTGTAGGCAGTCTGTAGTTTTTGAATGAGGTGTTTACGAATGGCCTTGCGCTCGGTGTAGGAGATGCTCACAGTACGGCATTCTTCCAAGTCTGCAATGGAATAAATATTATAAAGGGGTCTTGGAAAAAATATATTTCACAACTCACTTAGCAGACAGTCGTTGTTTTCATTTAACTTCAGGAAATTACGCAAGTTCAGGACCTTTAGAGCCCACTCAACATTCCCGGGCTCCTGCAAATCGATGTCTTTAACACGCAATCGCTGCAGTTGGGCGAGGACGAGGCGCAGCTTCAGGACTTTGGCCAACTCCGCATCACGAGCCTTCAGTAGTTGGTCTTGAGATTCTGCGTTCAAGATGCGCGCGGTTTCATTGAAGTCGCTCATTCCAAGTTCAATAATAATTATGATTTTTAATTATTTTCGCCAAAAAATAGTGAAAATTCCTGAAAGCGTCGCTTTTTTTATTTAGTTGTCACTATTCAAATTGAAATGTTGACAGTTGCTTTGCCGGTAAAGTAGTTCACAAATACTGTGGTTTTATTTCGACAACCGTCTAATTTGCGGCAAAATGGAAAAAGAAAAGTGGCGTTTAATTGGGTTTGTTTTGATTTTTATTCACACGGTTGGCAACGTTAGAAGCTGTCAAATTCTATTTACAAATTTTTCGACTGCTCTACAAATGGCAAAATCCAAGGTATTTACAACAAATAAATAAATAAACAATTAACATTAGGTCATTACAATAATAGGAGGAATCTACACGGAAGACACACAAAAAATCGAAGAAGGTCAAGAGTGCTAAGAGCCCTAAACCTACCAAAGAAGCTGCCTCGGACTCGGAGAACCTGGCGGAGACCTCGAGCAAGGCGGCCACGACCAAACTCACGCGTAAACAAACGGAGCTCGCACGTGTCTACCACCTTAAATGTGCCCTGCTGCTCCGTGGAGATCTCTCCTATCTGGAGTATCAGGAGCTCCGTGAGGAGATTTGCCGGTTAAATGCGTTGAAAGAAGTCTTCGCCAACAAGGCGTCTGGCATCGAGAATTAATTGAAATAATGTTCGTCCACAGACATATCGGGTTCTTTGGGGGCATTTTCTGTAGTCGTAAATAGGTCCTATGTTCATTTATTTCTTTTCAATAATAAACAATTAATTTTAAAATATTCATGTTATAAATATTTTCTTATTGAACAAGTGACGTTCACTTAAAAGTGTTGCCAATGAATAATCGGCACTGCTTTATCTACTCTATCCCATTAAACACACTTCACGGTGACCTCGTCGAGCTGTCAAACGAAAAAAAACTAATCAAGTGAAAATTTGTGAAATTTGCTAAAAACTTATTTCGTCTTGAAAATAAATATAAATTTAAAGAGTACAAATTGCGCATTGCGAACAAAATGGGTTCCTCGACTGGAAAGAAACAAAAGAAGGAGAAGAAACACAAGCATCGGTCACGCTCGGAGTCCGAGTCCGTGGAGGAGGTGCACGACGCCGAAGACGGCTACATCGACGAGGAGGACGAGGCGGAGGATGGGCATTCTCGGTCGCGCAGCCACAGTCGCCATCACAGCAAGTCGCATCGTGGCTCGAAGCAGTACGACGATGCAGAGCGCATGGAGACAATCGATGTGGACGATGACGCCGATGCGATGCGATCTCGCAAACACAAGCACAAGAAGCACAAGGAGCACAAGGAGAGGCACAAGCACCACAGACACCACCGCGATGATCGGGCACGTCAGGAGCAGCAGATAATTGCGGTGGAGGGATCAGACACAGATAGTAAGTGAATGTCGGATCATGGAGGTCGGAAAGTTTAATCTTAATTAGTCTTAAGTGGTGTGCAGCTCGGGTTCAATCGGAATTGCGGGAATGCGCTGTTTGTGTTGGGGGGAACAACTGGGAGATTATGTTTATTTCAACAACGAAAAAGCGATTTCACACATAATATTCCAAAGTAAACTACTAATTAGCAAGTGGACATAATCTCTCAAGAGCTGCACAGTCTTTGAAAGGAGTTTGATAAATCATCGCGTTTTCTTTCTCTTATTTGTTTCAGGTGTTGCCGAGAGAATGCAAATTGTGAGAGTCCCTTTGAAATTGCGAGAGATTCGAGAAGCGTTTTCGTCATTTCAAAGACCACTTTGGGAGCTCCTTGACCCGATGATTAATTCGTACTTCTCTCACTTGCAGGTTCCGACTGTGTGGAAGTCCCCTTGGATGCCCCGCCACCGCCAAGCATTGCGAAATCGATCGAGAGGGAGCGTGAACTAGTCGCACCCCCACCGCCCCAGGTATCCAAGCAGCTGGAGTATGAGCGGAGAGAGCGCGAGAAGGAACGCGAGCAAAAGGACCGTGAACGAGATCGCGATCGTGAGCGGGAACGTGAGAAAGAGCAGCGAGAACGCGAGAAGGAGCAACGAGAACGCGAAAGGGAGCGCGAACGAGAACGGGATCGAGAACGCTATGAACGTGAGCGCTATGAAAGAGAACGCAATGAGAGAGATCGCCATGAAAGGGAACGGCACGAAAGAGAACGCGAAATGGAGCGTCGCCGAGAAAGGGACCCGGACAGAGATCGCGGTGATCGCGACAGGGAACGCGAAAAGGAGCGCGAAAGGGAACGTGAGCGCCATCATCACCATCATCATGAGCGCCGTGAAAGGGGGGAGCGTGATAAGGAACGCTCTCGCTCAAAGTCCCCGATCCCTGAGAATGGAGCCGGCGATTGCCTCTCGATTGAGGAGACAAATAAGTTGCGTGCCAAGTTGGGTCTCAAGCCTTTGGAGGTGGACTCTGGACCCACACAAACCTCGTCGTCTGCATCTACTGAAGCCAAGAAAGGACTTTCTATTGCAGAAAAGAATCTCTCTTCGTACAAGGATGAGTGGGGTGAATTTTTGCACAAACCCGCAGACAATCTTAAAGATAAGGC